>LNAC01001180.1:0-39381 GCA_002007465.1 Ailurus styani | reverse complement strand
AGAGGGATGGGGGAGCCTGGTGGTGGGTATTAAAGAGGGCACGTATTGCATGGAGCACTGGGTGTGGTGCATAAACAATGAATCTTGGATCCCTAAAGAAAAAAAGAATATGGAGGCTCTTCAAAAAATTAAAAATAGAACTACTTTATGGTATAGCAGTTCCATTTCTGGGTATGTATCAAAAAGAAGTGAAAACAGTGTATCTCCATGTTCATTGGAGCATTATTCACATCTACCTGATGCCGTGAAATCCTCTTTTCTGTGCAACACAATAATTTCCTGAATTAAAATGTGCATTTCCTAAGATGAAACTTGGAAGAAAAAGTGATTAGCTTTCCTTCAACATCCCAGTGTATAATTTTATATTGCTCTTAGGCAGCATACACCACTACCTTTTAAGTTGATAATTAGGAACAAGAATAGAACCCACATGCCAATTGCTAGGGAATAGAAAATACTCAGACACTCCCTCACTTCAAAGCTCTGACTAATAAAAATTTTGGCCTCGATTTTTAGGTAATGGAATCCATAAGGGCAAAATTAATAGCCAGCCAATTGGAGTTTTATGAGAGTTGAATTGTCAGAGAAATCTGAGCTTGGCATCCAGGGGCATCTGATTTCCTAATACCTCTGTTGATTTTTAGGCCGTAAAACTGGCACCAAAAAGCAACTGGACTGCTGACGTGGCATAGTCACCAGCATTGGAGTTTTTCCCAGTGTACCTTTCAAGTGTGAGGAAGAGAGATGCTGCAGTGAGCAGACCCAGGGACAGCCAGATAGGCAGAACAAGAAACTTGCAGTTAGTGCAGAGTAGAAAAACTTTGCCTCTCCTGCCCATCTGTATAAGACCTAAGTTCTGGACCAATAATCACTACCACCAGTACACTTTACTCTATTTTTATATGGGAAATATTCTGTCTTTCCTCTCATTGTGTTTTAGATAAACTCATCACACTTCATAGGATCTTGTTAAACCCATTTCTGAATCTGATCAGTCAGCAGTGCTAAATTTGAAATTGGATAGAGGAACTACATATTACTGGAAATAGCTAGATGTTACTGGATGGAGAAACTAGATGTTATCCTTTGGTTACGGAATAATTCCACTTTCATTTATACATTGAAGAGTTAGTTGGGGAGTTTTTGAAATAAGTATGCCTACAAGACTCAAAGGTGAGAGAGAAAAGACTCACAGAAAAGTGAAAAGCCACAATCTTAGATAATTCAGCATTTTCAGAGACAGGACACACATGTGCGCCTGTGTGCATGCGTGCACACACACATATACACACACACACACCAGAAAGAAGTATATCTTTTTCTTGTGTCATAAATCAGTGAAATTTAATTCCTGTAGGGATTACGGTGAAACTTAACCAGTTGATTCTAAAACTTAAAATAGTAAATGTGCAAGAATTACCAAAACAAATTTTCTCCACCAAAAAAAATAATAGCTTTATTGAAATATAATGGACCGATGATAACCATTTTTCAGAAACATTTTCACATTTTGATAAATTTTGACCTGCATATCTACCTGTGAAATCACCATAATTAAGTCAGTGAATGTATTCATCATCCCCACAAGTTTCTTTGTGTCCTTTATAAACCCTCCTTCCTTATCTCCTTATCCTTTGCTAGGTATAGGTTTCTAATTCGTTTTTTTGTTTTGTTTTTTGTTTTTTGGGGTTTTTGTTTTGTTTTGTTGTTGTTGTTGTTGTTTTCCAGCACTTTAGAGATGTGTTACTCCACCATGAGCAGGTTCACATTGTTTCTAACAAGAAATCTTTTGTCATCCATATCTTTATTCCTTTATTCCTTTTTTCCCTGGTCACTTTTAAGACCTTTTTCTTTATTACTGGCTTTGAGCTGTTTCAGTACAGCTTTAAAAATATGTGTCTTTTGCATTTGTGGAATTTGTCACTCTGTCTATAGTTTCCTCAGACTTGTAAAATGTTAGCCATTATTCTTGGTATTTTTCCCCCCGTACAACCTCCTTCTCCTTTCCTTCAGGAACTTTAATTATACATATGTATTAGGCTGTTTAAAGTTATCAGATCGCTCAGTAATTCTCTCTTCATTATATTTTTAGCCCTTTGCTCTTTGTTTCATGTTCAACAATCTCCACTGCTATGTCTTCAAGTTGATCAGTTATTTCTGCTACAGTATCTAATCGGCTGTCGATCCCATGCAGTGGATTTTTCATTTCTAACGTACTAGTTTAAGCTCTGGAATTTTGATTTCACTCTTTTTTTGATCTTTTTCATATTTTGCATGTCTCTACTCAACATACTGTATAATTCCTGTAACTTTCAACCATATATAATACAGTTGTAATAAGCAGTTTAATATCATTGTCTCTTGATATTAATACCTTTGTTCTGGTTTGCCTTTGATTGGCTATTTTCCCTCCTAATTTGGGGCTGTATTCCTTTTTCTATGCCTTTTTAAAATAGAATGCTAGATGTTGTAAATTTTATCTTCTTAGGTGCTAGACATTTTTGTGTCGATTTAAGTATGATTGAACTTTGTTCTGGGAGGCAGTGAAGTTACTTGGCAACAGTTCATACTTTTGAGATTTCTTAGGTAAGTAAGAGCAGCATTTAGCTCAGGGTTATTTATAGCTAGTTGGGTTTCCTTGGATTCTCAGCTCTGTGATTTCATGAGGAAGTCTCCTATGCTGTCCCTGGGCTTCCCTGTCTGCTCCATTTTCTGGAACACTCAAGAGCAAGAGGTGGCAGTTTTAGGTACAATTTTGTTTATTGGTTGTGACTCATCACTGTCCTTTTCTGCTTAACATTAAATGTCTTGAAAACTATTGTTTTTTGTATTTCATCCAGTCTTTTAGTTGTTTCTGCTAGGAGGGTAAATCTGCTCCCTCCCATTCCATCACAGTCAAATTTAGAAGTCAACTGAGACATTTCAAAGCTAAAATAGAGAATTTGCTCTAGTAGGAAATAATGAAATCACTGCTTATTTGGTACAGAATTTTTAAAAAATGGATCAATTAGAAATATCTTCATGTATAAGGAAATGAATACCTAATAATTATAACTTTTTGAATTAGTAGATAACCTATAGACTTCTTAAAAATTGGAAAAATTGAAAAGTATTTGGTAAAATCTAGAGTTGTACACCTTCATCGCTTAAATCTCAAAAAAATGCCTTCTAGTTGGATTAAGGTTCCAAACCATAATAAACGTTTCTTAAGTTTTAAAGTAAATGAGAATAATTTTGTGACTATGGCTTATGGAAATTCTCTATAAACCAAAATCATAAGCCATAAAGCTAGACTGATAAATTTGATTATATAAAAATTAAGTCTGCACCAAAAAATTTCACCATAAACAGTATTATAAGGAAAGTGACAGTTGAGAAAAAGTACACGTATAACAGACATTGGATTCATATTAAAATATGTAAATGGTTTACCAAGTAATGAAAATAACAGTCTAATGGAAAACAGTAAATAAACACTACTTACACAACAGACAATGCCTGTAGTCAAGAAACTTGAAACACAGTCAAGCATTTTTTTTTGATTAGCAAGAGTTTAATATCAAATGTTGTAGAGTTACAGGAAATAGGTAATCTTAAAAAAATTTAAGAATTTGTCTTATGAGCAATAATTTTTTTCCTTGTTATATATCCAGTTTTAACATGACACGTAGGAATAAGGAATAAAAAGGTTTTCATTGTATTTTTGTTTATTTTTGTAAAAAAATTAGAAACAACCTATATTGTCATTGTGGAAAATATTTAAACTATAAATAAATCCCAGTATGTACACATTATGTCATACTGTATATCAATTTTGAAATGATATAGAGGACTTTCTAAGGGAATTACTATGGTCAGAAGGGGGAAGAGGGAAGGAAGCAATTTTTATAAGAATACATGTAGTATGATGTTTCTGCCAAAAATACAAACACACACATAAGAATATCTGCACTGTATATTTCTTAAAAATTTTGGGTGAATGTGTGTATGTGTATTTAAAACATAAATCACGCCTGGAAATATACTCATTAATCTGATTACAGGGCTTACCTTGGTAGTCGAAGTGGGTTTTACCTTAATCTTTAATATTTCATTTTTTTAACATTGAGACTGCATTCTACATTCCTTGTGTAATTGTATAAATAATACCAAACAGACACTAAAAAAATGGCTTGTATATTTAGCAAAAAGTAAGTATGTGGGAGTTTGTGTGTACGTGCAAGGAGGCTAGGTAGTGGAACCTGGTGGTTTCCTGCCACTTTATAGCATAGTGTCTCTTCCTCCTTTCTCAGTTAATAGAGCCATTGAGTTCCTTTTTGTTGTTTTGTTTTATTTTGCTTAAACTAGCTGAAATGGGATTTGTATGACTTAAAACTGAACAGATCTTTATTTTCTTACTAGGACATTTTCTGTTCTGTTGCCCATTATGTTTTAAAAAAGTAAACAAAATTAGCCCATTACCACATAAACTCCAGCTTCTCTTTAAGAAAAGAGTCACTACTCTAGTATGGAGCTTGACTTTAATCTTGGGGGAGTGGAAGAATAGACTGGGAAAGGAATGATGCTTTGCTTTGAGAAATGTCTGCATGATTAAACAGCATAAGATTTTCATTTATCTGTTCAGTCAGTGTGGCTATAGATTTGAACCATGTAGGATAAGATGGTAGACTAATAAATTAAAAAGTAAGAAATATAGGAATAAATAAGGTATGTAAGATTCTAACAGTACAGGTTTTGATAATGGTTTGATGTCATCTGTTTCCCTTCTGTCCAATGACCAAGTCATCAGAATCTGGCTTGGGGATCTGAGACCTGGGGAAGCTCCCTTAATTCATTGCTCTGCTCTTTCGCATGCTGCTGTAGAGTGCAGTGTTGTCAACTATCTGGATACCATGGCCTAGCTAAGTCGACACATAAAATTAACCATCATGCTTAGTTAGTATTATGTTTTTTGGAGAATTCACAAGTTGCTTTTAATAATGTACTGGTGACTCTATGATATACTCCTATTGAAAACTATTTTTTAATTGTTTTGAAATATAAGGGTAACATATATCTATGTATGTTGAAACAAAAATTTCTTTATATTGCTTATCTGTTAATGAAAAGTGACATTAGCAAAATAATGTTCGCTATGTGTTTGCAATTTCAGTCTTTCTCAGCCCCATCTCTAATATCAGCTCAATGGAGTTCTTGTGAAGAATGCATTTTTTATGGCCTTTTATTCTTTCTTTTTTCTCATAACATTTCCTCTAGTCTTATTTTTTTTAAAGATTTTTTTCTTTATTCATTTGAGAGAGAGAATGAGAGAGCATGAGCAGGGAAGAGGGGCTGAGGGAGAGGGAGAAGCAGACATACCACTGAGCAGGGATCCCCCCCAACGTGGGGCTGGATCCCAGGATCCAGGGATCATGACCTGAGCGGAAGGGGGACACTGAACCAGCTGAGCCACCTATGGTCCCTTCTAGTCTTATTCAGATTGCATTCTTGTGGCTAATAAATCCCTGATATGTTCAGAACAAATTCTACTAAATGAAAAATACCATCATTTATGATTTTTTGGGTAATGAAATATGTAGATATTTTAACAGAAGTATTGTTGCAGATATAGTCTTTTTCCATTTTAGACAAATATGTTTAGAAAACATCAAATAATTTGCCACCATTTGTGATTATTTTTAATATTTGGTGTAAATTCTTCAAGAATATAGAGCTTCTCAGTATTGTAACATTTCAGTGGAGAATATAAATCTATCCAATAAAAGTAGGAACTTCATTCTTTTAACATATATTTTTAGGGTTTAATTAAATTTCACATATAAGTCTCTTTCACTCTTTGAGTTCTCAGTGTTTAATTTGTTTGGTTCTTATGTGACTTTTTAAAGTAAGCTTCTTTCTTATATAAGGTACATACTAAAGAGTGAACAAATCGCAAGTGTACAGCTTGATGAAACTTCACGAAGTGATCATTGCCAATGTAACTACCAGGAAATAGATCATTATCAGGTCTCTAGAAGTTCCCATCATATCTCCTCCCTATCGGTAACTATTAGGAGTACATAATTTTTTTTTTCAGCTCAGAAAAATCATCTTTCCCCACTCTGCATTTTATTAGGGGATGCAGTGTCCATGTAGTTCATTCTGCGTGTGTGAGAGAGAGTGAGAGAGAGACCACCACACGTGAGAGGAAAACTGTTGGTTCATAACACTTCATCAACTTCCGTTATGATTTGAAGATTAAATTATGTGAACCCATCTTGACATGTTCATTGGTAAGGATAACCATTGTAAGAATTGGATATTTAGGGCGCCTGGGTGGCTCAGTGGGTTAAAGCCTCTGCTTTCGGCTCAGGTTATGATCTCAGGGTCCTGGGATCGAGGCCCGCATTGGGCTCCCTGCTCAGAGGGGAGCCTGCTTCCCCCTCTCTCTCTCTCTGCCTGCCTCTCTGCCTCCTTGTGATTTCTCTCCCTCTGTGAAATAAATAAATAAAATCTTAAAAAAAAAAGAATTGGATATTTAGCGTATGTGTAGATCCTTCACAAAAAACCCAACACAACCATTTAGAAACATCAGTGCCAATTGCTCAGAGTAATATGATGAAGTAGGTTCCTCTGTGTGCATAGCTGCAGGGTGGCAGGTGCCTGGAAATCTGAAGAGAATGGGAGGAGAGATAGGAAGTGAAGTTGCAGAGGTGTGGGGGCACCAATAAGTGACATCTTTTTTCCAATTTGAATGTAGAGTCATGGAAAAGAGATTGGTAGAGATCATATATTGGCTTTGATACTGAGAAAGCTAATCATATAATATGGCTTTAGTTTTCAGACCAAAGGACTTGCTAAGACTCATCCAAGGGAGAGTTTGGGTCTGCTAAGCAGATATATTGACCTGGGATTACTGCCTTAAATGGATGGAAAAGAAAAAACGAAAATTAATCCCCAGTGCTTACAGATGTTTAATAGATTAGTTTTGCCAATTAAAAAACATGGATCAATACCTGTCAGACCCTTGGTAATAAAGGACATATATTCCACTCCTTCTATATGGAGTGGAATAAAGAAGGCATGAAGAAAGAAGACTGGGTATTACAGGGTCATTGTTATTCTAAATGAAAAAATGAAACCAGGGGAATGGAGATTTCTCTTTAATATTATACATTAGTCATCATATGTAACCTCTTTATAGACTGCCTGTATGTCTCAAAGCTGCCTTGTGCTATAATTGATCATTTTAGCTAAATGTTTAAAAACCCTCAGATGATCACATGTGCCTACACAGAGAGTGGTATAATCCTCCTCAACATGTATAAAATGAATTACGTAGACAAATTAATTAGCACTTTGGTGGCCTATATAAGTATTAATCACTCCTACCTTTCAAATAAATAGAATTTGATCAATAATTTGACCCCAGAATTCCATAAGTTCTATATTTCTCTTATTGATAATGCTAAGTAAATCTAAGGTACTGTGCAGAAACAAAAAAGACAGGAAAAAGTAATTCTAATATGTACACTTTGTAACCTTGGCCTTTGTTGCAGGCTAAAATTTAAAAATACATTAATAAAAGGTTGATATGTGAACAGTTGGAAGAAAAGCAGTCATCATTAAAGCTAGCATAGCCTTATTTAAAATAAGCTATGTCAGAATACTACAATTTTTTTCTGACAAGGTTATGAGATTGGTAGTTTATAAAAATACTAAGGACGATAAAAATAGAAATAATGACTAAGGATAATAGCAACAATAGCAATAATGTTCACTTTCATCTGTTGAGCTCTTACTACATGACTTAATAGCTTTAAAACTATTGGAACACTAATACATGCTAACAGCTCAAAATGTAAGCTATTTTTTATAGCTCTTATTGTTGCTGTTATTTTTTAAGAAAATGTAGGTAGATTAAAATATACTGGGTGCTATGGGCTGAATGTTTGTGTGCTCTCAAAATTCATATGTTGTTATCTTAATGCCCAAGTATTAAGTACTATTACTATAGTTGTAGGGGGTGCATCTTTGGGAGGTGATTAGGTCATGAGGACAGATCCCCAGTGAATGAGATTAAGCTCTTATAAGATAGTCCTGAGTGAGCTCCCTTGCCTCTTTCACTGTGTGAGGACAGCGAGAAAAGTTGGCAGTCTACAACCTGGAAGGGGGGTTTTCACCAGACACGCAATCTGTCAGTGCCTTGATCTTGGACTTCCCAGCCTCCAGAACTGTGGGCAGTATATTTCTGTTCTTTATAAGCTACTGAGTTTATGGTATTTTTGTGAGAGCACCCTAAATAGACTGAAACACTGGGTATTTATCAAAAAATTTTGGAAAGTTTTTAATATTGTATAAATTCATTAAATGGGACAGATTGGGACAGATTTTATTATAATGTGAATTTGTAACTGGGTGGTATCGAAGGATTTAATGTAAAGAAATGTCTTCAGTGGAATAAGGTCTATGATCTAGACCCTTTTTATTCAGCATTTTCATTAATGACTTTATGAAGATACATTCATTAAGTAGGTGAATTAAACAGCAGGGTAGCAAATCAGGACTCCAAGGATTTTGTCATTCTGGAACAATATGCAGGGTGCACATATCTTTTTAAATTAGTGTTTTTGTTTTCTTTGGATAAGTACCCAGAAATGGAATTGCTAGATCATATGGTATTTCTATTTTCAAATTTTTGAGCAACTTCCATACCAGTTTTCACAGTGGTTTTACCAACTTATATTCTTACCAACAATTCATGGTTCCTTTTTCTCCACATCCTCACCAACACTTGGTATTTCCTATCTTTTTGGTAGCTCATTGTGGTTTTGATTTGCGTTTCTCTGATTAATAATGTTCAACATCTTTTCAGGTACCTATTAGCCATCTATGTGTCTTTTTTAGAAAGGTATCTGTTCAGTTACTATGCGATTTTTTGATCAGGTGATTGTCTTTTTGTTATTGAGTTATATGAATTTTCTGTATTTTTTGGATATTAACCCCTTATTAGATGTATGATTTGCAGATACCGTCTATTCATTCGAAGGTTGTCTTTCCTTTTGTTGATGGTTTCCTTCATTGTGCAGAATTCCGTAGTTTGATATAATCCCATTTGTTTATCTTGGCTTTTCTTGCCCTTGCCTTTGGAATCAGATCGAAAAAATAGTTGCTAAGACATATGTCAGGAAGCTTACTGCCTATATTTTCTTCTAGGAGTTTTATGGTTTCAGGTCTTATGTTCAAGTCTTTATTCCATTTTGAGTTAATTTTGTTAAAAGATTTATTTATTTTAGAGAGAAAGAGAACAGGAATGTAAGAGAGGGAAGGGGCAGAGGGAGAAGGAGAGACCCTCAAGCAGATACCACCCCCCACCCCACCCCCCCTTGAGCTGAGCCCAACATGGGCCTCCATCTCATGACCCTGAGATCATGACCTGAGCTGAAATCAAGAGTCAGATGTTTAAGCCACTGAGCCACCCAGGCACCCCTGGATTAATTTTTACATATGGTATAAGATGCTGATCCAATTTTCATTCTTTTGCATCTGACTGTCCTGTTTTTCCCCATTGTGGATTCTTGTCTCCTCTGTTGTAAATTAATTAACCATATATGTGTGGATTTATTTCTGGGCTCTCTGTTCTGTTCCATTGACCTTTGTGTCTGTTTTTATGCCAATACTATACTATTTGATTATTTCCACTTTGTACTGTCTTTTGAAATCAGGGAGCATATTTCCTCTAGCTTTGTTCTTTCTCAAGATTACTTTGGCTATACCACATCTTTTGTGGTTCTGTACAAATTTTAGGCTTGTTTCATTTCTGTGAAAAATACTTTTTGAATTTTGGTAGGAATCACATTGAATCTGTAGATTTCTTTACATAATATAAATACTTAATATTAATTCTTCCAGTCCATGAGCATGGAGTATCTTTTCATTTATTTGTGTCTTTTTCAGTTTCTTTACTCAGTGTTTTACAGTTTCAGTGTATAAGTCTTTCACCTCCTTGGTTAAATTTCTTCTTACGTAATTTACTGTTTTTGTTGCAACTGTAAATGGGATTGTTTTCTTAATTTCTTTTTCTGATGGCTTGTTTTGGTGTATAAAAACATAAAACATATATTGATACTGTACCCTGCAAATTTGCTGTATTACTTTAGTTACAACAGATTTTTTGATGGAGTCTTTAGGATTTATTGTATGCAAAATCATGTCTTCCACAAATAGTGACACACCTTTACTCCTCTCTTTCCAATTTAGGTGCCTTTTGTTTATTTTTTCTGTTTAATTGCTCCAGCTGGTACTTCCAGTACTGTGAGTAAAAGTGGCTAGAGTGGGCATCCATATCTTAGAGGAAAAGCTTTCAACTTTTTACTTTTGGTTATGATATTAGCTGTATATATGGTCTTTATTATGTTGAGGTGTGTTTTGACTGTCCCACTTGGGTTAGTGTTGGTATCATAAATGTATGTTGAATTTTGTCAAGTGCTCTCTACATCTATTGAGATGACTATATGGTTTTTATACTTTCTTTGTTAATGTGGTGTGTTAATTTGTGGTTATTAAACTGTCCTTGCATCCATGGAATAAATCCCACTTGATCAGAGTAAATGATCCTTTTAATGTATGGTTGAATTTGGTTTGCCAAGGTTTTGTTTAGGCTTTTTCCATCCATGTTCATTAGAGATACTGGCCTATAATTTTCTTTTCTTGTGGTATTCTTGTCTGGTATTGGTAATGCTGGCTTTGTCAAATGAGTTTGAAAGTATTCCTTCCTCTTCAATATTTTGGAAGACTTTGAGGAGGATAAGTATTTAATCTTCCAGTATTTGGTTAAATTCACTAATGAAGTCACCTGGTCCTGGACATTTGTTTATTGGGAGTTTTTGATTACTGATTCAGTGTCCTTAGTAGTAATTGGTCTATTCAGCTTTTCTGTTTCTTCATGACTCAGTATTGGGAGATTGTGTGTTTCTAGAAATTTATGCATTTTTTCTTGGTTGTTCTATTTGTTGGCATATAATTATTGTAGTTACAGTTATTTTGACCACTTTTGTCTTTTAACCTTCATACTAGTTTTATACATGATTAACCCACTACCTTAACTATATATTTATCTTTACCAGGGAGATTTTTACTTTTATGTGTTTTCTTGTTATTAGTTAGTGCCCTTTTTTTTTCCAGCTTAAGCTTAAAAAATATTTATCCTTGTTTCATTAAGGTTTTTTTTTGTTTGTTTTTTGGTAGGGTTTTATCATGTTCTTTGGAACTTATTTCTTTCTTTCCTCATTTTGTTTGACTCTTTGTGTTTGTTCCTGTGTGTTAAACAAAACACATATCTTTTTTAGTCTTGAAGGAGTAGCCTCATATAAAATATAAACCTCACCATTTAACCTTGCCCTAGCTCTTAATTGCCTTTGGAACCTTTGTCATTATCTAAGCAGCCTGATGTATTCTTGAAAGGATCCAGCTATCGAGGATGTGCTAATAACAAGGTCAGTGTTTCAGAGGGGGGGTCTTAGTCAGCACCTAGTTTCAGGCTAATTGGGAAGCTAGACCTTCAGGCAGCAGCTTTTAAGGTATGCAAATATATACAGCCCTATGGGACCACAATTGTAAATCCTGCTGCCCTCCAGATCAGGTAGTCTGGAGTGTTCCCTTGGCCACAGTTGAAAAACAGGTTCCAGACCAAGTGTATAATGTCCTTTCTGGGAGATACTGGCAAGCTGTAGTGAGGCCAATCGAGAGTGCAAAAATGGTATCTTCTAGGCTATATTCCCTGAGAGGATGTCCATAGACTCTAAATGTGTGATAAGTCTGAAGCCTGTCCCTTAGCCTGAAGCTCCAGGACAAATAAAATAAGACTTTTCCACAGAAAGACTGGAGGTTTGTTTTAGACTGCCTTCTATGTATTGCCCTGGAAGTGGTAGCTTGCCAAGAAGTGTCTCTCTGATTATTGAAGACCCAAAAGGAGCCCAGAAATGGAGTTTGTCTTGGCCATCAGAGCCAGGTGCTCAAGGGGCAAACCATGTGTCGGCCATGTGTCTGGCTTTAAGGAGGCCATAGGAGTGTTGTGGGAGCAAGTCATTCATCCTATCTTTAGTCAGGCCTTGAGAGTGTTGTGGGGGTAGGGCATGCCTCCAGTGCTAACAAGGTAGAGGGAAGATGGAATAAATTGTGTGCACCAGGGCCTCAGTCCCCAGAGAAAGTTCTAATAGATTCCTGTTCCTATGGTGAGTGCTGTGAATGGTGTAAGCCTGATGATTCACAGACCCGTACCCCTGGGGCAAATAATAAAAAAAATTAATAATGGACTCCTGCTCCTACAGTAGATACTTTAGGA
Source organism: Ailurus styani (assembly GCA_002007465.1). Lineage (NCBI taxonomy): Eukaryota > Metazoa > Chordata > Mammalia > Carnivora > Ailuridae > Ailurus > Ailurus styani. The sequence continues at coordinate 27,059 of LNAC01001180.1, read as the reverse complement.
TAGCAAATGTATTTCCTCAAATGGTGTTGGTGCATTTCAAACTGCTGTTTTTGCATTGAGTCCCATGGTAGTGAATCTCCAAGTGAACCCTCAAGAATTGAATCTCCATTCCCTACAGACCTGTGGTCCTGGATGTAAGCCCTGTTGGTTTTCAAAGTCAGATGTTTTGGAGGCTCCTCTCTTATGTGCAAGTCCCAACGGTTGGGATGCCTCATGTGGGACACAAACAATTTGCTCCTCAAGGAGAAATCTTCATACTTGTGAGATCCCTCCCAATTGTCGATTGCTGTGCAAGATAATAGGATTTTTGGTGATACCACATCACTGCCTCTCCTATCTTGATCTGTCTTTTATATCCTTTGTTGTGAGGAAGCTGTTCAGCTAGTTTTCAGGTATTTTTCAGAGGGGATTGTTGCATATGTAACTGTAGTCTCTTGTGTCCCTGGGAGCAGGCATGTGCTCTCCATAGTCCTACGCTGCCATCTTAACCACCACCTCCTATACTGTCTTGCTGTTATGTGGAGTATTCTGTAGATACTTGTTAGATCTAGTTGGCTATGGTGGCTCAAGTCTTCTATTTTTTTGCTAATCTGCTGTCTAGTTGTTCTATCTAGTTGTCTGTATTCGTTCTGTCACATAAACTAGGCAGCCTGCGTGTTGGTCTGGGCCTGAAGTTTCCTCCCAGTTGCCTTTCACTCCAGCCTCTGCTGTTCTTCAGAGTGACCTCAGGCTTGACTTCCTCCAGTGAAGTCAGTTCCTTTAGGAATAGATTAGAAGCTATCTGTTTCTCCAAAATCTCTAAACAAGGGCTCTGGAGCTGAGGGTGGGTACGGTGGCATGCTTCTCTTTGAGTGATGCTTTTCCCTCTAGGATCTTAGTGCTCCTGGAGTAGGGATGAGGGAAGCCAGAGGTCCTCAGGTGTCATGAAGCTACTGCCTAATGAACCAGGACAAAGTGATTAAAGCCCATCTTCCTAGTTCACTGTATCTCATGTGAAGTGTCCATTTCATGAGTGGGATTGGGCAGCAGCCTTTCAATGATATTCACCTAGGATTTATCTTTAGCGACAGGAACCTGTGGGTGGGATGAGAAATGCTGATGTTCTTCTCCTCCCCAAGGGGAAAAAAAAAAGCAAAAAAGCCCACTTTCTTCCTGGGGCAGCTGGGGCAGGAGTACATGTGGTGATGGGAAAGAGCCCTGTGTTCTTGGATGCATCAACCTGGAGTGGAGTCCCTACCTTTCTGAGTTGGGAGTGGGGAATGAGAGAATGGTCTTTCTTCAAAGACCACAGACTCTTGACCTTCTTGTTTTATTTGTTTTATTTTTTTAAAGATTTTATTTATTTATTTCACAGAGGGAGAGAGATCACAAGGAGGCAGAGAGGCAGGCAGAGAGAGAGGGGGGGAAGCAGGCTCCCCACCGAGCAGGGAGCCCGATGCGGGCCTCGATCCCAGGACCCTGAGATCATGACCTGAGCCGAAAGCAGAGGCATTAACCCACTGAGCCACCCAGGCGCACTTGACCTTCTTGTTTTAAACCAATTTTTTTTTTTATTTTCTTTAATCAGTGTTTCTTCATTTTCTGTTTGTCCTTAATACTATTTCCAGAGATTGAGTTTACAAAATTTTTTTAAATATAATTTTTGCCAGTTTCAATGGATAGTGGGTCAGTAGAGCTGCTCTGCTCTCATGGACAGTCTCTGATAAAGCAGTTTCAAACTCTTTAACTCTGGTGTTCAATGTGTGTGATTATTATAGTTCTTTAAGAAAAAAATTGAGTAATTGATACTTGACTCTCAGATCAAATAATTCTGTCTTGTTTAAAAAATTAATCTTTTGTCATTTGACACGTATCCTGTGGGGGATCATATTTTTTGAAATTCCTGCCTTACCAATTCAGTGGAATTGACACATAGGTGCTTTCTTTCAGTGTTGGTATGTAGGTTGTTTAGAAGTTCACAAATTGTAGCCAAAATAGGCCTTTCCTCCCAAATTCTAAGACTGTTGCTGGGATTGACTTGTTTTTCTACATTTTTATATTTGGTTTCATTGAGAGAATAATGCTAGTATAAGCAGGTTTCTGTGTCAGTCCCTGACCATACCCCTTGGGAATAAGTAAAGAGTATGTTTGGATTACTAGTAATCTACCACTTCTACTAAAAACATGGCTGATTGCAAAGCTCTTCTTGCAGAGAGTCAATAGCAATGTCTTTACAAAACAAGCAGCAGCACAGTGTCATTGTCATCACCATCACTGTGTATTCTACCAAGGGGACTCTCCTCCACACAGGAGCCATCCTCACTGAATACATAGGGCTGATGCCGTGGCTTCACAGGAGGTGCAGCATAGTAAGGAGAATACTAGAAACCTGGGTTTTCACTCCATATTTGTAATTAATTAATTCTTTGACCTTGAGGAAGCCATCTGAACTGGTAGATTTCAGTTTGCTCATCTGTGATATGAGGGTATTGATGAGTTGATCCTTTTCTGGTTCTGGTATTCTATGACTGCATGTGAAGTTAGGTGTGCTGGTGGGACACAGGAAATTAAAGCCAGTGTTCCCCTAACCACCCATTTTGAAAGATATGATATTTTATTTTATTTATTCATTTGACACAGAGAGAGAGATTACAAGTAGGCAGAGAGGCAGGCAGAGAGAGAGGAGAGAGGAGGAAGCAGGCTCCCTGCTGAGCAGAGAGCCCGATGTGGGCCTCGATCCTAGGACCCTGGGATCATGACCTGAGCCGAAGGCAGCGGCTTTAACCCACTGAGCCACCCAGGCGCCCGAAAGATATGATATTTTAAAGAGTTTATTTAAACATACAAGAGAGTATGGTAAATGTTACATAAGCACTATAAAAAATTGTTCTCTCCTTGCCAAATACTTATATCCTGAATATAAGGTACTTATAACTTCTGCTTCTCTGTTTAGCTTTCATTACCCCCAGAAAGCTGAATTGTGGGGAAGAGAAGTCACCCAGTTGCAAAATATGAGGTCTGAGGAAATTCCTAGAACTGGGACAGATTTTTAATGAAGCATAACATTTCAGAATACACAAGTAAATTAAGGTATCTAACTATGGAGCCTTTAGAAGCAGAATTTTAATTCAAGAATCTGATAAGTGCATTGAAAAAATATAGTTGCATTATAAATCAATATAGGCTTAGCCAATAACATGTTTAAAATGAAGCAGTAGAAAAATTGATTTCTAGCTGCAACTACCTTGGGTTTCTTTTTTATTGGTTAAATGATGCAGGAACAGTGGAATCAAGTAATTGCTGACAGCCTCTAATAGCTCCTTCCTGTACCTTTGAGTTATCAGAAGTAGAAATAGTTGCTCTTAAGGGTAATGGCATTTATGGGACCATTTGTTTATTTTGAAAGCTTTGGGAATCATTTTCAAATTATTTCCCTTGATACCTTGTAATATCAGCTATTATGGCCCTCTTCTGTTTTTCCTTTTTTTTTTTTTTTAAGATTTCATCCATTTATCTGACAGAAGGGGAGAGAGCATAAGCGGGGGGAGGAGCAGAGGGAGAGGGAGAAGCAGGCTCCCTGCTGGGCAGAGAGCCCGATGTGGGGTGCCGGAAGCCAGCTCTGGTAACAGTCAGGGTCCCCGAAGGAAAGGACGGTGTCGGCGATACGAAATGAGGAGATGGACTCAGATGATGTTTCAGGAGTCTCCCAAAAACTCAGGGCTCAGGGTGTTTTATTTATAACATTGTAAGAAAGGATGACCAAAGACATAACCAAGATGATTATTTACTGATCAAAGGAACCTTTGTAGATGCACCTGGTATTTTTTCCCCAGAGGCTTGATAGACGAAGCCTGTTCTGCTTATCTGTATTGTGCTCTTTTTTATGGTCACTCCTAGTCTTGTACAAAGTTATGGACCCTGCGCAAGGTCACTTAGCCCCAAGGCTAAACGCCGCTTGTCCTAGGGGAGGCACAGCATAGCGCCAGACTATTTCTGGCAGTCATCCCGGACTCTGCTCGGGCCTGTTTATCTATAGAAAGAGTAAATTAACTATACCTGGAAAAAGTGAATTATTTATAATTAGACTATGCATTTTCTAGTAACTAGGTTTATATTATATATATTTATGTTGATTAATAATACGGGATCTACAAATAGCAAATCCAACCTATGCTTAACAAATCTAGTCTATTTTTACCATTCATATTAATATGCGTTATTTGAGCTGCAAGCTGCTTTTCATTGGAAGGGGTTGATTAATGCTATACCCATTGCAATACTCCTCACCTTGCAGGGGGGTGGCGCCCCATGCCTTGCAGTGGGGGTTCACCTTCTTGTGCCATGCAGACGGCTCACATCAGTGGGGCTCGACCCCAGCACCATGGGACCATGACCCAAGCCAAAGGCAGACGCTCTACCAACTGAGACAGCCATGTGCCCCCTGTTTTCCTTTTTAACTTCTACCTCTGTACTCAATGGTCTTATTCATTTTGGATGCAACTAAGTGTATCATAATAAATAACTTTTCATAATTTACTAGATTAAGGGAATAGTTGTGACTTGACATTTTACTTGTGATTTTCCCTGTAATTTATTCTCTGAATAATGGGAAAGAAAGACTTGAGTGTGCTACAAAATTTTTAGATGCTAAAACTCAGTGTAGTTACCTCATTCAGTTAAGTGAATGTGCTACTAGGATCCGATACAGTATTTTTTAATTGCAGTTACACTTTGATTCCTATAACAAATACATTTTTATTAAACTCTTATGTGTATTATAACGTCCCAAGGGCTTTTAGTAGCAATCAAATGACTAAAAGAAACGAGCTTGAAACAATGAATAAAGTCTATATTTCGGAATAAAAACTTGCCAACATCTGTATTTTATAAGTATTTGCCATATATCCTGAAGAGAAAATACCCATCTCATTTGGAAATGAAAGACTGAGTCAAATTATTTATTACCTAGTAGATTTTTAAATATCTTAAAAAATTTTTAAATTCAAATTAGTTAACATATAGTATATTAATATTCTCAGGAGTAGAGGTTAGTGATTCATCAGTTGCATGTAACACCCAGTGCATATCACATCAAGTGCCCTTCTTAATGCCCATCACCCAATTACCCCATCCCCCAACTACCTCCCCTCCAGGAACCCTCAATTTCTTCCCTGTAGTTAAGAGTCTCTTATAGTTTGCCTCTGTCTCTGTTTTTATTTTATTTTATAAGCTATATTATATTCCCTCACCCTATGTTCATCAGTTTTGTTTCTTAAATTGCACATATGAGTGAAATCGTATGGTATTTGTCTTTCTCTGCCTGACTTATTTCACATAGCATAATATACTCTAGTTCCAGCCATAAAAAGTCATTGGGTTGAATTTATTTAAGCTAGGATGTTCTGAATATGAAGGTACAGTTTTTGTGTCTTCAGATATTCAGAGTGTATAGATTCATGTAACTGCACAGTTCCAAAGCTCTATTAGATCAGATGTCAAAAAAAAAAGAATTTTATATATTTTATAATGCCCTAATTTGCATAATTGCAAACAATTTACTAATCTAGATGTTTTTGAGAAATTCAGTTTGATTCAGGAATTTCTTGGCCAAATTTAAATTCTGCTTTAAGTTTTGCATTTCTTCTGTTAAATTCATTCTGACATCTTTATTCTTTCTCATGGTGTTGTAAGTTGAATTTAAAAAAAATAATTCTATTATTAAAAATAAAAAATAAAATAATTTTATTATTCTGGAAGTCATTCTTGGAGGTATTGCTTACAGCCAGCTCTTTCAGTTCTTTGAATGATACCATAATTCTTAATATTAAAACCCTTCTTGCTTAAATACCATGCATGATATCTATCCTCTGCAGTTAGTTCTGAATGATAGAAAATGACGTTGTTGGGTTGTAATTCACGAGTGACATCATATTAACTTATATTAGAAGATGTCCACCTTTAGAAATCTGTGTTCTCTGTCACATATGACAGTGGGAAAATATCCATCAATTTCATACATAAGATATAAGATGTATTGGCTGGGAGATGTGAAGTAAGACACTTCAGGATGCAGAAGATATCACACCATACAAAACCAGTGGTAAATTTCATTGAAGTGTTCTAAAATGGACCTAAATTGGAAAAATTTAATCATGTAACATCCATTCCTATTTGTCCTATGAGTACAAGGGATATTTATAGTCTTTGGTGTTTAGGAAGATACTGGCTTCTGTGCATTTAAGACACTTGATCTTAGAAATAAGATTAGGAAAGCTGAACTTAACTTGAGGATGGAGCAGCTGTTTGATTACCAAGGATGGTTTGAAGTCCTTGAGTTTTCACAGCTTTGAAAAAGAGGGAAGGAATATAGAATTAAAGGTTAGAAATACCAACTTAAATTTTAATTAGTCAAAAAAAATTTTCACGCCAGAAAATTTTAGCTAATAAGGTGGAGCATATTGTTCTCAGGAGTCTTTATAAGAGCTCTAACACATACAATAACAACTTCTCTTTAAATGGTAAAGATAGCTGTTATTTTATCATTTACCCTGTCTTAATCATTTAAAAAATGTGGATAAGATTGGTAAGGTTATCATTTAGGTTGCATACTTGAGTTTATGTTAAAATACTTTTTGGTGTATCTCAGTGGCTCAGTTCGTTAAGTGTCTGACTCTTGATCTCGGCTCAGGTCTTGATCTTACCGTCATGAATTTGAGCCCAACACTGAGCTCCACACTGGGCATGGAGCCTACTTAAAAAAACAAAAAACAAAAGACTTTTTAATGCAATAAATAAAAACTCAGATATTTAGTTTTAGAATGCTAGATGTTTTTCAAAGGGAAAAATATTAAATTTTATAACAAAAATTTTTTAAATGCTAGCTAAAATGGTATGGAGATTAGCTTGATTATTATACCACATATCACTTGCCAAAGATTTGATTAACCTGTGTATTCTAATATGAATTAAAAAGTAAAAAACAGAAGGAGTTTACCTTGTTTATTAAGTGTAAGAAATATGTCTTCTTCGTCACCCACAAAGCAAGTGGAAATTTAAGCTGGAGTTCAGTTTTCATTTTAGAACTGCTTTCTTATAGATGATTTTATTTTTACCAATTACTATGTAAAATGTCTCAATACTGTTCATAATTTTTCTGTTCCATTTATTGACATAGCAAAATATTTCTTATTTGAAGAAATGTTAGAGAAAGTCTTTACGTGTGTGTGTGTGTGTGTGTGTGTGTGTGTGTGTGTGAATTAATTGGTCAGAAAACAGGGGAATTTTAATAAATTATTTTGCTTACCTGAAAGATGACAATTTTTCTTAAATCAAGCAGTAAAAATTCTACTATATTTATGTTTCTCACATACTGCTTCACCCTGCATCCATCATATGGAGAGAAAAGCAGAATTTATTTCCAACATGATTTTTCTGATTTGTATCCCTCCTCCCTAACCAATAAAGTAGATTTACAAAGTATGGTGATGTTTAGCTCTCTTTTGCTGTTCCTAACCTGATCATCATCATCTTTTGTTTTAATTAATTAATTTTTTAATTAACATGTAATATATTATTTGTTTCAGGGATGCAGTTCTACGAATCATCAGTCTTAACAAAATTCACACCACTCAAAATAGCACATATCCTCTCCCCAGTGTCCATCACCCAGCCACCCTATCCCTCCCCCCTACCCAGCAACCCTCAGTTTGTTTGCTTTGATTAAGAGTTTCTTATGGGGGCGCCTGGGTGGCTCAGTGGGTTAAAGCCTCTGCCTTTGGCTCAGGTCATGATCTCAGGGTCCTGGGATCGAAGCCCGCATCGGGCTCCCTGCTCGGCGGAGAGCCTGCTTCCTCCCCTCTCTCTCTGCCTGCCTCTCTGCTTACTTGTGATATCTATCTGTCAAATAAATAAATAAAATCTTTAAAAAAAAAAGAGTTTCTTATGGTTTGTCTCCCTCCCCGGTCCCATCTTGTTTCATTTTTCCCTTCCTTCCTCCCAAGAACCCGTGCCCTACCTCTCAAATTCCTCATATCAGTGAGATCGTATGATAATTGCCTTTCTCTGATTGACTTATTTCGCTTACCATAATACCCTCTAGTTCCATCCACGTCGTTGTAAATGGCAAGATTTCGGGGTTTTTTGATGGCTTCATAGTATTCCATTCTGTATATATACCACATCTTCTTTATCCATTCATCTGTTGATGGATATCTAGGTTCTTTCCATAGTTTGGCTATTGTGGACATTGCTGCTATAAACATTCAGGTGCATGTGCCCCTTCGGATCACTTCATTTGTATCTTTAGGGTAAATACGCAGTAGTGTGATTGCTGGGTTGTGGGATAACTCTATTTTCAACTTTTGGAGGAACCTCCATACTATTTTTTCAGAGTGGCTGCACCAGTTTGCATTCCATTCAGCAGTGTAGGAGGGTGCCCCTTTCTCCACATCCTCTCTAATACCTGTTGTTTCCTCATTGGTTAATTTTAGCCATTTTGACTGGTGTGAGGTGGTATCTCACTCTGGTTTTGATTTATATTTCCCTGATGCCAAGTGATGTTGAGCACTTTTTCATGTGTCTGTTGGCCATCTGGATGTCTTCTTTGAAGAAATGTCTGTTCATGTCTTCTGCCCATTGTTCTTTGGGTGTTGAGTCTGATAAATTCTTCATAGATTTTGGATACTGGCCCTTTAGCTGATCTGTCATTTGCAAATATCTTCTCCCATTCCGTCAGTTGTCTTTTGTTTCTGTTGACTGTTTCCTTTGCTGTGCAAAAGCCTTTAATCTTGATGAACTCTCAGTAGTTCATTTTTGCCCTTTCTCCCCTTGTCTTTGGTGATGTTTCTAGGAAGAAGTTACTTTGGCTGAGGTTGAAGAGGTTTCTGCCTATGTTCTCCTCAAGGATTTTGATGGATTCCTATCTCACATTGAGGTCTTTGTTCTATTCTGAGTCCATTTTTGTGTGTGGTGTAAGGAAATGGTCCAGTTTCATTCTTCTGCATGTGGCAGTCCAATTTTCCCAGTACCATTTGTTGAAGAGACTGTCTTTTTTTCCACTGGACGTTCTTTCCTGCTTTGTTGAAGCTCAGTTGACCATAGAGTAGAGGGTCTATTTCTGGGCTCTCCATTCTGTTCCACTGATCTATGTGTTTTTGTCCCAGTACCATACTGTCTTGATGATTACAGCCTTGTCATAGAGCTTGAAGTCTGGAATTGTGATTACGCCAACGTTGGTTTTCTTTTTCAACATTCCTCTGGCTATTCAGGTCTTTTCTGGTTCCATATAAATTTTAGGATTATTTGTTCCATTTCTTTGAAAAAAAAATGATGGTATTTTGATAGCGATTGCATTAAACATGTAGATTGCTCTAGGTAGCATAGACATTTTCACAATCTTTGTTCTTCCAATCCATGAACATGGAACATTTTTTCATATCTTCATGTCTTCCTCATTTTCTTTCATGAGTGCTTTATAGTTTTCTGAGTACAGATCTTTTGCCTCTTTGGTTAGGTTTATTCCTAGGTATCATATGGTTTTGGGTGCAATTGTACTTGGCATCAACTCTTTAATTTATGTTTTCTGTCTTATTGTTGGTGTATAGAAATGCAGCTGATTTCTGTGCATTGATTTTTTTTATCCTGACACTTTACTGAATTCCTGTATGAGTTCTAGCAATTTTGGAGTACAGTCTTTTGGGTTTTCCACATAAAGTATCATATCATCTGCAAAGAGTGAGAGTTTGACTTCTTTGCCTACTCGGATGCCTTTTATTTCTTTTTGTTGTCTGATTGCTGAGGCTAGGACTTTTAGTACTATGTTGAATAGCAGTGGTGATAGTGGACATCCCTGCTGTGTTCCTGACCTTAGGGGAAAAACTCTCAGGTTTCCCCATCAAGAATGATGTTCACTCTGGGTTTTTCATAGATGGCTTTGATGATATTGAGTGATATATGTACCCTCTATCCCTACCCTATGAAGAGTTTTGATCAAGAAAGGATGCTGTACTTTGTCAAATGCTTTTTTAGCATCTGTCGAGAGTATCATATGGTTCTTGTTCTTTCTTTTTATTTATTTATTTATTTATTTATTTATTTATTTTTTTAATTTTATTTTTATTATTTGCCCAAGGGGTACAGGTTGTTCTTTCTTTAATTAATGTATTGTATCACATCAATTGATTTGCGGAACCAACCTTGCAGTCCAGAAATAATTCCCACTTGGTCGCGGTGAATAATCCTTTTAATGTACTATTGGATCCTATTGGGATCCAATATACTCCTATTGGGAGTATTTCGGTGAGAATATTTACATCTGTTCATCAGGGATATTGGTCTATAATTCTCCTTACTGATGGTGTTTTTGTTTGGTTTTGTCTGGTCTGATCAAGGTAATGCTGGCCTCATAAAACGAGTTTGGAAGTTTTCCTTCCATTTCTATTTTTTGGGACAGTTTTGGGAGAATAGGTATTCATTCTTCTTTAAATGTTTGGTAGAATTCCACTGGGAAGCCGTCTGGCCCTGGGCTCTTGTTCATTGGGAGATTTTTGATGACTGCTTCAATCTCCTTACTGGTTATGGGTCTGTTGAGGTTTTCTATTAATTCCATATTCAGTTTTGGTAGTTTATATGTCTCTGGCTAGGAATGCATCCATTTCTTCCAGATTGTCAAATTTGCTGGCTTGTAGTTGCTCATAATATGTTCTTAGAATTGTTTGTATTTCTTTGGTGTTGGTTGTGATCTCTCCTCTCTCATTCATGATTTTATTAATTTGAGTCCTTTCTCTTTTCTTTTGGATAAGTCTGGCCAGGCATTTATCAATCTTATTAATTCTTTCACGGAACCGATTCCTGGTTTCATTGATCTGTTCTGCTGTTCTTTTGGTTTCTGTTTCATTGATTTCTGCTCTGATTTTTATTATTTCTCTTCTGCTGGATTAGGCTTTTCTGTTCTTTCTCCAGCTCCTTTAGGTGTAGGGTTAGGTTGTGTATTTGAGACCTTTCTTGTTTTTTGAGAAAGGCTTGTATTGCTATATACTTTCCTCTCAGGACCGCCTTTGCTGTGTCCCAAAGATTTTGAACAGTTGTGTTTTCATTTTCATTTGTTTCCATGAATTTTTTAAATTCTTCTTTAATTTCCCAGTTGACCCACTCATTTTGTAGTAGGATGCTCTTTAGCCTCCATGTACTTGAGTTCTGTCCAACCTTCCTCTTGTGGTTGAGTTCTAGTTTCAGAGCATTATGATCTGAAAATATGCAGGGAATGATCCCAATCTTTTTATACTGGTTGAGACCTTATTTGTGACCCAGGATGTGGTCTCTTCTGGAGAATGTTCCATGTGCACTGGAGAAGAATGTGTATTCTGTTGCTTTGGGATGGAATGTTCTGAATACATCTGTAATGTCCATCTGGTCCATGGTGTCATTTAAAGCCTTTATTTCCTTGTTGATCTTTGGCTTAGATGATCTGTCTATTTCATTGATGGGGGTGTTAAAGTTCCCTACTATTATTATGTTATTGTCAATGGGTTTCTTTGATTTTGTTATTAATTGGTTTATGTAATTGGCTCCTCCTATGTTATGGGCATAAACATTCACAGTGATTAGATCTTCTTGTTGGACAGACCCTTTAAGTGTGATAAGTGTCCTTCTTCATCTCTTATTATAGTCTTTAGCTTAAAATCTAAGTTATCTGATATAAGGATTGCCACCCCAGCTTTCTTTTGATGTCCACTAGCATGGTAAATTGTTTTTCACCCCTTCACTTTAAATCTGGAGGTGCCTTTGGATCTAAAATGAGTTTCTTGCTGACAGTATATCAGTGGGTCTTGTTTTTCTGTCCATTCTGATACCTGTGTCTTTTGATTGGGGCATTTAACCTATTTACATTCAGGGTAAGTATTGAAAGATATGATTTTAGTGCTACTGTATTGCTTGTAAGGTGACTTACTGTACATTTTCTCTGTTCCTTTCTGGTCTGTTACTTTTAGGCTCTCTCTTTGCTTAGAGGACCCCTTTCAATATTTCCTGTAGGTATGGTTTGGTGTTTGCAAATTCTTTTAATTTTTGTTTGTTCTGGAAGCTTTTTATCTCTCCTTCTATTTTCAATGACAGCCTAGCTGGATATAGTTTTCTTGGCTGCTTATTTTTCTCATTTAGTGCTCTGAATATATCATGTCAGTCCTTTATGGCCTGCCAGGTCTCTGTGGATATGTCTGCTGCCAATCTAATATTTCTGCCATTATATGTTACAGACCTCTTGTCCTGAGCTGCTTTCAGGATTTTCTCTTTGTCACTGAGACTTAAAAGTTTTACTATTAAATGATGGGGTGTTGACCTGTTTGTATTGATTTCAAGGGGGGTTCTTTGTGCTTCCTGCATTTTGATGCTTGTGCCCTTCTCCAAATTAGGGAATATAATCTGCTATAATTTTCTCCAATAGACCTTCTGCCCCTCTATCTTTTTCTTCTTCTTCTGGAATCCCAGTTATTCTAATATTGTTTCATCTTATGGTATCACTTATCCCTCGAATTCTCCCCCTCATGATCCAGTAGTTGTTTATCTTTGTTTTTCTCAGCTTCTTTATTCTCTATCATTTGCCCTTCTGTGTCACTAATTCTGTCTTCTGCCTTATTTATCCTACCAGTAAGAGCCTCCATTTTTTTATTGCACTTCATTAATAGCTTTTTTGATTTCAACTTGGTTAAATTTTAGTTCTTTTATTTCTCCATAAAGGGTTTTTATTTCTCCAGACAGGGATTCTCTAGTATCTTTGATGCTCTTTTAAAGTCCAGCTAGCATCTTGATAATCATCATTCTGAACTCTGGTTCTGACATCTTACTAATGCTATATTGATTAGGTCCCTGGCCATTGGTACTGCCTCTTGTTCTTTTTTGTGAGGGNGAGGCCTGGGAAGGAGTGATGTGTGCGGGCCATTTCACAGTGGGTTAGACGAGAAGCCATGAATATACCTGAAATAGCCTTTTTTAGACCAACATTTCACTAAAAGGTTCATGCAGCTGCTGGTCTGAGCCTTGGCTTCATCATCTTTAAACTAGGGATGATGGACAATCACAAAAAACAAAAAAACAAAAAGAAAGGGAGATAGGAGGGGGGGGGGGGGGGGGGGGGGTGAGAAGACAGGAGAGGGGGAAAAGAAAAAATATATATATATATATATGTTATGTGTGTGTGTGTCTATATATATATATATATATATATATGGCTGGTCAATAGAACAGAGCAACACACTTGATTTTGGGTGTATTTATTTTGGTCTGTTAGAAGGAACTGCTTCCCCAAACTTTAAAGAAAAAAAATATATATATACAAAAATAAGGGTAAACACGATGAAGGGATGGAATATGACTCTAAAGGTGAAAATCAAAAAAGATTCTAAAAAAATGAACTGATAGGAAGTTGGTTGAAAAAAGCAAAAAGGAAAAAATAACAGAGGATGTGATCAGGCTGGAGATTAAAAAAAAGCCACATGCTAGATTTAGGGTGTATTTTGATCTGTTAAAAGATACTGTATCCCAAAATTTTAAAGATAGAAAAACTCAGGTGTAAACAGAAAATAAGGTTAAATACAATGAATGGTTAGAATATAACAAAGAAATTTTTTTTTATTTATTTTTTATTTTTTTTTAAAGATTTTTATTTATTTATTTGACACAGAGAGAGAGAGATTACAAGTAGGCAGAGAGGCAGGCAGAGAGACAAGGAGAGGAGGAAGCAGGCTCCCTGCTGAGCAGAGAGCCCGATGTGGGCCTCGATCCCAGGACCCTGGGATCATGACCTGAGCCGAAAGCAGCGGCTTTAACCCACTGAGCCACCCAGGCGCCCCCAACAAAGAAATTTTTAAAAAAATTTAAAAAGGTATTGATAAAATAAAATAGTTAAGGTTAAAGTAAGAAAGGAAAACTTTTAAAAATAAAATGAGAACAAAATAAAATTTTACTTTGAAAGACTAAAGAATCATGGGAAAAGAGCCATGAATTGTATGTCTTGCTTTCCCCTAGCTCTGGAGTTCAAAGGTTCTCATTGATTCGTGAACTTGGTCTTGGCTGGATGTTCTTGCTGATCTTCTGGGGGAGGGGCTTGTTGCAGTGATTCTCAAATGTCTTTGCCTGAGGTGGAATTGCACTGCCCTTGCCAGGGGCCAGGCTAAGTAATCTGCTCAGTTTTGCTCTCAGTAGCTTTTGTTCCCTGAACCTTTCCATACAACTTTGGAGGAGGAGAATGAAGGTGGCGGCCTCCCATTTTCGGCCCCTGGAGGAGCCAAGAGCTTGGGGCTCCACTCCTCATTGTGTCCTCAGAGAAAAGCAGTAAATTCCTCCTGTCTCCCTGGTCTCTGGCCACACTCTGAGCTCACCCAGCCTGTGACTGAGTGTTTCTGTTTCTGGCACACAGTCCCGTTTGGAGTCTCCAAACCCAGCAGATTCCTGCAGCGCACTTCTGCGCTGCTCATCCCGGTGGAGGAAGTGGGGGGTCTCCCTGGATCTGCCACTTGTGGGGTCCTTGGTTGAAGAGCAGTTCCTCACCTGTGCTGGGAATCACAGTTTATGGCAACCCCAAGCTGAGAGCTCACTCCTCAGCTCCATCTTTGTAGCCAGCTTCCCCAATCCAATACCTGGGGGCTCTGCTGCCCTCAGGCACTGCCTGGTCTTTTTGTGACCCCGAGGGACCTGAGACCACAGTGTCTTAGCGAGACCCCCTTCTACCCCCCATTTAGCCTCTGGAGCAGCATCCCTCAGTGGACTTCTAAAAGGTCTGATTTTGTGCTTTGTCTGCTGCACTACCACTTGCCGGGAGCTGGCCCCTCCCTGCACAGTCTCTCTTCCAGTATATTGCCTTGGATTCACTTCTCCACATGTCTTGCCTTCCAAAAAGTGGTCACTTTTCTGTTCCTCGAATTGCTGCTCTTTTTCTCTTCAATCTCCTGTTGAGTTTGTAGGTGTTTAGAATCATTTGATAACTATCTAGCTGAATTCCTGGGACCCCATGAAATTTAGGTCTCCTACTCCTCCACCATCTTTGTCCACCCCAACCCCTGATCTTATTCTTTGTTATTTTTTTTTTTTATTTCATGCCTTAGACATTCATTTTAAATAATTTTGCTTTAAGATTTTTGTTTACCTCATATCATCTTCATCCTGTTAATTGAATTCAAAGAATTTAATGGGTATTGGTTACAGTCATATACTGTCCCTGGTGCAGGGATATAATGGAAAAATTGTACAAAAATTTGATCTTTTTATAGACTTCAAAAGGAAATATACAGTAGTAACATTCATGTAAATATAATCATAGGTTTTATTTTTTTATATTTATTTATTTATTTATTTAAAGATTTTATTTATTATAGAGAGAGATATCACAAGTAGGCAGAGAGGCAGGCAGAGAGAGGGGGGAAGCAGGCTCCCTGCTGATCAGAGAGCCCGATGCGGGCCTTGATCCCAGGACCCTGAGATCATGACCTGAGCTGAAGGCAGAAGCTTTAACCCACTGAGCCACCCAGGCACCATAATCATAGGTTTTAAAGTAAAGGGTGGGGATTTTCTTTTACCAGACTTGTCTCCAATCTCATTCCTGTGACATTTAACCACTTTATTTATTTTCTTTTTTAAAGATTCATTTATTTTAGAGAGAGAATGTGTGTGTGTGTGTGTGTGTGTGTGTGTGTGTGTGTGTGAGCAAGCAAGCAGCAGGAAGGGTAGAGGGAGAGGACAGAGAATCTTAAGCAAACTCCTTGCTGAGCAAGGAGCCCAACATGGGGCTGGATTCTAAGACCCTGAGATCATGACCTGTGCTGAAATCAAGAGTTGGATGCTTAATCGAGTGAATTATCCAGGTGCTCCAACACTTAGCCACTTTCAAAACTTTAATGTCCACCTTTCCGGCTTTTCTGTGAATTTATACAAATATATAACATATATATATATATATATATATATATATATATACACACTTCTGCCTGAACTGAATTATGCCATAAATGCTTCTTAATTTTCATCTTACTCTAACAGTGTGTTTTAGCAGTCTTTCCATTTCAGAGCAAACAGATTCATTTAACTACTGTAAAAGTTTCTATGGAGGTTAACTTAATTCATTTAAGGATTCCTCTACTGGTTAACTTTAAGTTTTTGCTCATTTGTTACTAATAGAATCAACACTTTAATGCATACATATATACCTATATACATTTATAGATATATAGTTATTTTTACAGATGCTTTTGTTGGATATAGGTAGATAGATTTTGCTATTCTTGTGAAATAGATTCCAAATTTAGATCTCTGTCCAAACAATATATAAATCCCATGTTTGTTTTAATGTACAATTCAAAAGGAGATTGTACCTGTATATACTGCTGTCAATAGTTTTGTTAAATTCCTGTGTTTTCACATACCATCCCCACAAGAGTTGTTTTAATTTTAATGAATCTAAGGGATGAAATATATTGTTGTTTTAATACGTATATTCCTGATTTCTGGTGAGGTAGAGCATCTTTTTGCATGAATATGGGCTTCTTTTATTTCTTTTGTGAATTGTTATTTTAGCCTTTGCCCATTTTATTTTATTATTATTATTATTATTTTTAAAGATTTTATTTACTTGACAGAGAGAGACATAGCGAGAGAGGGAACACAAGCAGGGGGAGTGGGAGAGGGAGAAGCAGGCTTCCCGCCAAGCAGGGAGCTGGATGCGGGGCTTTATCCTAGGACCCTGGGACCATGACCTGAACTGAAGGCAGATGCTTAATGACTGAGCCACTCAGGCGCCCCAGCCTTTGCCCATTTTAATCAATTTATCTTTTGCTTACTGAAGTGTAGACATTATTTATAAATGATGAATATAAAACCTTTGTGCATCCTATACGGGGCATCTATTGTTTAATATCTAATAAATATCAATTTTTTTACATTCCTACTATATTAGTTTGATAGGGCTACTGCATATTAGTTATACTTATTAGCATATTAGTTATACTTCCTTTTTTACCTTTTTAAAAAGTGGTTGCCTGGAGTTTATAATTAACACAATTAATCCAAGTCCACTTTCAAATAAACACCATAGCACTTCATGGGTTGCATGAGTTTCTAATCTTAACAAAATAATCCCTCCCTCACATCCCTTGAATTGTTGCTCTCATTCATTTCACTTACATATAAATACGCAAAGCATATTTGTGTATGTATATATAAACACACATAAAGGGGTGCCTGGGTGGCTCAGATGTTTAAGCGTCTGCCTTCAGCTCAGGTCATGATTCCAGGGTCTTGGGATTAAGCCCCATTTCGGGCTCCCTGCTCAGCAGAGAGTCTGCTTTCCCCTCTACCACTCTCCCCTACTCATGCTCTCTCTTTCTCTCAAATGAATAAATTCAAATCTTTAAAAAGTAGTAAAAATTAAAAAATAAATATGTAAAAAATAAATATACATAAATACATATACATAAGCATGCATAATCAAATATATTATTACTGTTATTATTTTGGACATATCTGTTAAGTAAATTAGGAATTAGAAAAATTTTTATTTTATCTTTTCCTTTTTTTATCTTTTTACTTTTATCTTTATACTTTGATGCACTTCCTTTCTTTATGTTGATCTGAGTTTCTAACTTGTATTATTTTCCTTCTCCCCAAAGAATTTCTTTTAATATTTCTTCTAAGCTAGGTTTACAGGCAACAAATTCTCTTGAATTTTTTGTTTGTTTGAGAGAGAGTTTATTTCTCCTTCACTTTTTTTTTTTTAAGATTTATTTGACAGGAGAGAGATTACAAGTAGGCAGAGAGGCAGGCAGAGAGAGAGGAGGAAGCAGGCTCCCTGCTGAGCAGGGAGCCCGATGCGGGCCTCGATCCCAGGACCCTGAGATCATGACCTGAGCCAAAGGCAGAGGCTTTAACTCACTGAGACACCCAGGTGCCCCTCTTCTTCATTTTTAAAGGATAATTTTGCAGGTTATACAATTCTAGGTTGGTTTTTTCTTTCTCTTAACTAATTATTTCACTCCACTTTCTCCTTGCTTGCATGATTTCTGAGAACAAGTGATACGTAATTCTTATCTTTGTTTCTCTTTGGATAAGGTATTTTTTTCCTCTGACTTCTTTTAGGATTTTTATATCTTTGGTTTTCTATTGTTTGAAAGCAATGTGTCTGAGTGTAATTTTTTTTGGCATTTAGCCTGCTTGTTTTTATCTCAGCTCCCTGGATCTGTGTTCATTTTCTAACATTAATTTTGGAAAATTCTCAGTGTTGTTGTTCAAATATTTTTTCTTTTTCTTTTTCTTTTTCTTTTGCTTCTCCTTCCGGTCATCTCATTATACATATATTACATACTCCTTGGATATTCTGTCTTTTTCAATCTTTGTCAGTTTTAGAGATTTCTTTTGAGATATCCTCAAGCTGAGAGATTTTTTTCCTCACTTGAATCCACTTTCTAATAAACCCATTAAAGGCATTCTTCATTTCTGTATTTGTTCATGTCTAGCTTTTCTTTTTGGTTCTTTCTTGGGATTTGCATCTCTGTTTACATTGCTGTTAGTTCATGTTGTATACTTTCTTTATCCATTACAGTCCTTTCCATATTAACCGTTGTTGTTTACATTTCTGATATGATAATTGCAACATTCCTGCCATACTTGTTTCGATATCTGTCTCTTCAAATTATGTTTTTTTGCCTTATGCTGTGTCTTGTAATTTTTCTGAATTACTGGACATGATGTACTGGGTAAAAGAAACTGCTGTAATTTGACCTTTAGAAATGTGGTGTGAGGTGTTGGTGGAGGGGAAATGAAGCAGTAGTCTGTGATTTGTCTTAGTCTTTTAGTGAGCCTATGCCTCTGGACTGGGAGTTTCACAAGTGTTTCTCAGTTTTCTTCTTCCTCCTTTGGTGGGAGAAAATGACTAAAGTAAGCTGGAGTTCAGTATTACCCTTTCCCCAGGCCATTTAGGCTCTGATAATAGCTTAGCAGGTTAGGTTCTGGTTATCTAGCTTCTCCTGACACCAAGCCTTGTTAGGAACAGAGTGCTCTTAGGTATATCAAAATGGTTCCTTTGCTCTTTCCCCTGCCGGAAACATGAGGGGATTTTTCTCTTGATATTTGCTTTGAGACTGTGGCCAAACTCCTGGAGGTAAAACATAAAATTGTGCCTTCTTCCCCATTATACTGTGTCCTTTGGGGTTTTTAACTCTCAAACTTGTTCTCTGAGTCTCCAGCAATTTGTTAGTTGTAATTCTGCGTTTCCTTCCAGAAATTGGTTCCCACAGAGGTTTCAGCTCGTGAGTTTCTGTTCTAGAAAGGTGTGCTTCTCTGTATTTACTTGGTGGTCTTTCCAGGTTGGGGAGCAGTGATTTTCTGTGTGACCTAACATCTCTTATGGCTCTAAGAAGAATTGTTGATTTTTCAGTATAACCAATTTTGTATTTGTTAGAATAGAGTGACGACCTCCAAGATCCTTGTAAGATCCTGTTATAAAGGGGTATAAAGGGTTAAAAGGGTTGATTGATAGAGTGAGCTTCCAAAAAGATAGGTTTATTAACTATGATCTAAGGTTCCAGAAAGGATAATGTAAAGAGAAGGAAAGAAATGGTGGACTGTTGTGTCAGGCAGGAATAGCCTCCTTGGATAGAAGAAAATGTATTGCTAAATTTTTTAAGATGTATGAAGAAGCCTGAAGTTTGGATTTTTCTGAGTCATCCCAGCATATTTCCCATTTTAATTCTCAGGATGCCACTGTTTTCTTACCAGTATCCTAATTGTCCCATAAAAGCCCAGATGATACCTCAAATTAAAATGATATAGTTTTGCCATTTGCAAAATTAAATTATTACTAATTTTTTAGTTATCTTAGCACCATGAGAGCAAAGGATTAGAAAGTTTCTTAGTGAAATCATAGAATGTCCCTGGTTCTTTATCCATGATTTGAGCCAGTAATTTAGAACATTGAGCTTGTCAATCTGCTCCTTTAATCTTTCCAGTTTTTAGATAGTCCTTTATATTGTTAATAGACACAGTTACAAGGTTTCAGAACCCTTGCCTTCAGTCTATACTTTATTCTAGGAAATTATAATTCACTCTTTTACCTCTGTCACTGATGTGTTGGCAGGGTTGGATGCCCAAATACTAGTGAGATGTTCACTCATGTCCTATAACCATTTGTTAATTCTCATTTCCTTCAAATTCTGATTCCTGCCACCACTGGTCATACAAATTGCTATTATTAGTGAATTTTCTAAATTTCACATGGTACAACTTTATGGGTAGTTTAAACCAAATAAATTGGTTTACAGATTCTGTATCAGGGCAGGGCAGTCAGGCTTGCAAGCAATATAAGGATCAACACTGACATATTATAGCATGGAAGCAATCCAGTGAAGCCCCATTGCTACCACCCAAAAACACATTTGTCAGAGTACGTCTGTGTATTCTCGGCACTTGATGTTTAAACTTGATTCCCTGTTTTTTCATAATTTGACTCTATACATGGAAGAATGGGGGAGGCAGGAAGATACAGGGGACAGGGCTGACCACTCCACATTGGTAGGTGGCAGTTTTAATAAGCAAGGGAACTTACATGCAAGGATTGTCTGGGGTGGCCACAAGACAAGTAGATCTCCACACCACCAGCCAGATTTTAAAAATTTATATAGAGGGTCTCTGTAGCACTTTACTCTCTCAAGTCTGTGTCTTTAGAATAGCACCCACTGGGGGAACCATAGGGAGAATATATATATCCAAGGACAGAGGAGAGAATGTGAAGCCTCTGATTGCCCAGGTCCTGCTCACTGGTCAACCTGTGGTCTCTCCTCTCTCTTACCTCCTCCAACATTCTCTGACTGAATGCTGGATATCTCTGCCAACCCCGTGATAGATGGTGGTGCTTGCTTCTTCACATTATCTACTTTTGAATTGAGGTTTTACAAGGGTGCATCTGAATGGCAGATCCTGGATCACGTATATGACTGAAAAGAAGGCTGAAAAATCAGTTTGGGATTTCTGCCTTGGAGTTACAGATTCAGGGACAGAAGCTCTCGAAGCATGGAAGGATATGCAGTATGTTTAAGGCAGCCAAAAAGCATAATATTTGTCTCTGGTACATACCATTTTCTTATACAAAATTACTCAAAGTTACATGTTTTGGACATGTCTTTCTTTTGCTACTGTCTGCATTATGTAGTCCTGGAGTTTGTAGTGACCTTTCTTGTTTCCTTGATGAAAAGAAGAGGATATGAATTTATTTTATCTTTGTTCACCATCTTCATCATATTATTTGTTGCAGTAAGTCCACTTTCTAAGGATATTCTTGAAATTTTAAGAATTTAAAATTTTGTTTTGGACTAGTTACTCATCCATTTTGGACTAGTTACTTCCTGCCTAGCTGTCTTTCCTCAGTTTTCTTCCATTGCTCTTGTGGTTTAGCTTCTTTCTTTGATTTCATGTACTTTCTTTCTTGGATTCTTTCATTTTTATAGACTGTCCTCTTAATTTTTTCAGAAATAGTGTGTGGGAGGAAAGTTTTCTGAGGTTTTTCTCTGCCTAAAATTCTTTTATTTTTTTCTTTAACTTGATTAAAAGTTTGGCTATGCATAAAATTATAGCTTCAAAATTATTTTCCCCCAGAGCTTTGAAGACATTGGTTCATTTTCTTCTAGCATTTAGTTTCTACAGTATTGATGGTAATTATATTGATTATGATTAGACTAATTTCTTTGGGGACAACACATTTATGTAACTAGGTAATAACAGTATTGGCTATCAAGCTGTATTTTTAACTGCATATATAATTTATTGAGTATGAGAAAAAGGCAAAGATGAAATTTTATTACACAAATCCTTTCCAATACACTAAGTTTTTGGAATGTGACAGAAAAAAATAAAAAAATGAAAACAGGAAGATACTGATTTCATATGCTTTTTTTTACTATCCACAATCGTAGTCTCTTCCCATTTTTTTTTTCTTTTCCTTGATGGAGCCATCCCTCTTTCTTCTAGCACAAAAGTACCATTCCTCCACAGGAAATACAGGTTTGATTCTGTATTCTTCAACTAGGGTTAGTGCTGCTTGGTTAGCAATTTTGGATTCAACTAGGGAAGCAGACCCAGTAAGATATATCTTATATACATATACATTCCTATATGTACTTTTGCGTACTTGTTATTACTGATTGGCTTACACAATCAGAAGGACTAAACAGTATTTTTAAAGCTGTGTTGGTCTCCAGATCTAAAACTGGAACTTGAAGTCCATAGACAACTAGGAGGAGAAAATTGTGAGCAGGAGTTGGAACCCCATGAGAATGTGGTGAAACTCTACAAGGATGAACTGAAATTCTTGTCCATTCTTGTTGCCTCTGACCTTGGTGAAAATTGCAGAGCTAACCACATACTTGGCTTAGAAATCAGCAAAACTGAAGGTGAATAGAGAAGTAGAGGTACTTCCTGCCTTTGAGATGACTTAAGCAATAGGCAGCAGCATGGGTAAGGAATAAAATGACACCTTCCTTTCCTAGTTCTTCTAAGTCTTGCAAGAATTTCTGTTGCTCATCCTAAAGGAAACATACAAAAAAGGCAATTCTGGGTAATATAGTTTTCACCTTAGCCAAATGACACATTACGTAGCCATTGCACTTCCCCAAAAACATTAAATGATTTACCCTGAAATTTTGTTCAGCACAACTAGATAAAAATCTTAAATAAATGGCCATCCATATGATCTTCCCACATGTCTAACAGAATGGGTTAAGCTAAAAATGCACCTTAAAGGTAATAGTTATATGATTTTCTATAGGGATTTATATGATACTGGCTTTTAAAATATTTGCCAGTGGAAATGCTTTTTGTTTAATCCTAGTTTTATGTCAATAACTTTTGAATCCTACAGGGCCCATTTTTTCAAAACCAGGAGCAAAACCGTAATGTTAGTATATACAAAGTTTTTTTTCCTTTTTATATGATATGGCAGAAGAATCATCTTTTGATTGATCTAAAAGTGGTATCACAATATTATTAGATAATTTAAAATCACTTTAAATTATTATCTGTTTAGTTAAGATACCCGTCCTGATTGCTCCTGATTTTGTGGTATCATAAGCAACAAGACATTATAGAAGCATTAATAATCAAACTCACAGCTGGGTCTTGTCAACCCAATCAAAGACTAATGAAAGTGGATTAAAACTGAAAGCAATGGTTGGAACAGTTCTGGAATCATTTTGCTACTACTCACATAGCCAAGGCCATTACATGGTATTCCAAATGTATAATCCAAAATGGAAGGAAAATGAGATTCAGCTGGGCTCCAAAACACACAGGAGACCTGATGAAAGCATTGTAAATAAGCCAGTGGACTCCATCTATCACAAATTGTAGGCTGGTTTTTAATAAAACAAAGGACCTGGCAGAGAAAGTGCCAAACTGCTGTTCTTTAATAATGAGATGGAGCTGATAGTTTGTTCAATTTACACATCAATTTGTCCAGAAGATTTTTTTTGAAAGGCAGAAATGTTTGAATGCTAATCACTTCATATTTGAACGGTGTCTGAATCTCCAGCCAGAGTGTATTGTGGAGAGATTAAAACGTTCTTAATTTGGTAGAAGCCGAATTTACAGCAGTGAGTTTGGAAAGCTAAAATGTAATCTCCCTTGAATAAAGCTGTCATAGAAATAGATATGTCCTGGACATAAACATGATCATTTTAAGGACTTGACTTGTCACATCTTGCATTGGTTTTCATGACACAAAAAACCATATATATATATATATATATTAATTCTGGGAATTGTTCCTCTCTCCCCCTCAAAAAGATTTTAGATAAATGTAATTATACACAGAAAAGAATAACTTGTATGCTTTTACCAAAGTGATTTAATGGCTCAGTCTTCCTCGAGAGAGCTATTTTAGTTGATATTATGAAGCTAAATTTCTTGGAAAACCAAATATCCTAAAATTCTAACTAAATGTATTCAGGGGAAAATGTGAGAACAAATTAGGTGTTGATTCTCATTATAAATATCTAGTTGAGAGTGGGAACTAGTATATTTACCCTCATTAGACTAATTAAAAATTATATGTATCTTATTTAATTTAGTGTTTTTATGTATAATTTTCTTATAAAATAATGCTTCAGGTGGATGTAGGTTTCTAGAGATGGTTCCACATTTCACAAAATTTCAGATTTCAGTAACCATATTTATACTGTTAAAAATATAATTAAAAACACAAATGTTTTGTGTAGCCTAGTTTAACACATTAAAGATGATCAGTATGCTGATTTTATGTGAGATTTCTTCATATTTATGTGATTTTCAAGGAAAAAATCTTTTCTTGACAATTCTGTTTAATTGAAGAATATTCTAAGATCTCAAGATAAACTTTAAAAACATTTACCATAGGGGCATCTGGGTGGCACAGTCATTTGACTCTTGGTTTCAGTTAGGTTGTGATCAGTTAGGTTCATGAGATCAAATCCACATTGGCTCCATTCTCAACACGGAGTCTGCTTGAGATTCTCTCTCCCTCTCCCTCTGCTCTTCCTGTTCGTGTGCTTATTCTCTCTCTCTCCAAAATAAATAAACCTTAAAAAAACAAATTTTACCATAACCCTTTAGTTTTCCATGTAAGTGTAGTGTGGATGTATATATTAGATTTAACTTAACATTGTCAGTGACTCCAAATTTTAAATGCATATGTTCATCAAAAACTAAGTTTGTTATTTCATTCACTTGTTAAAAATTAAATGTTAGGGCAGTGGGTGTTGTACATAAACAATGAATCTTGTAACACTACATCAAAAACCAATGATGTATTTTATGGTGATTAACAAAACACAATAAAAAATGTTATTTAATCCTACAAGGTTAAATAATATTAATAAAATTCTGCTCTTTTATCTTGATTTTTGGGATTCCATTTAACACTTCTAAGGAGAAAGGATTTATGGTGCTGAAAACTTAAAAAATTCGTATCTGAAACTGTGTTAATGTTGAGTAAACCACTTAGTCCTCATGTTCAAGGACGTGACAAAAAAAGCCTTTCCTCCTGATTTCCTGTGTATTCATGGTAATGATTACATCCTCCTTTATAGAGTACAGCCCTATAGCCCTTTATGTCCTTTGTAGCTTATGTAATAAGTTGGCCAACCAACCAGGGCTAGCTGATCAGTTTAGAATAACTGAGAACTCCAGTAAGGAAGGGAGGCCATATTTACTTGAAAGCTCTTTTCCATAGTTATCTACCTGGTGCCCACAATAAAGTGTGAGGCTGGAAAGTGCCTCCTTCACTGTTCAGGTATCAAGTGTTTATCAGCTGCCACTTGAATCAGGTACAAAACACTATCTGCTTTTTTGGATCCTGCTTTCATATAGAAGAAAAGCATGAGAATCTTGGCAGGGGATTCAAACCCTCCCAGTCCTAAGACCCACATCAAGATCCACTGCTTGTAGGAGAGGGTAAAGACAAAAGCCTTCTGTCTCAGGTGAGAAGCAGGGAAAATCACTTGGTTCCAGGCTTTGGCATCAACACAAAACAGATCTGCTCAAATGGAGAAGGAGCAGGAAATTGTCTTCTGCTGAAATGCTGAAAAGGCCCATATACAAGGCCCAGCATAGGCCTGCGTAGTATTGAAGTTGAGCAAATAGAACTGCTGAACAGTGGCTGGAGGAATTTGAAACCTATGATGCAGACAGCAGTGGGGCAATACGGAAGGGTCTAATAACCTAGATATGATTAGAATCCAAAAACAAGACAGAAAAAACTGGACAGAAGGAATGTTTGAAGAGGTAATGGCCAAGAATTTCCAAAATTAGTGAAAGAATATATTGAAGAAGCTTAGACAACCCTAGAAGAATAAAAATAATTAAAATAAAAAAACACTACCTAGACATAGTATAGTCAAATTTCTGGACACCAGAAATAATGCCTTGAAAACATACAGAGAAAATAATGATTAGAAACAAAGAAACAAAAATAAGAATTATAGCATACTATTTTTCAGAAAATGTGTAAGTTAGAGCAAACAGAGCAGTATCTTTTTATTTTGAAATTAAAAGAAAAAAACTCATTCAAATTTCTATACTCAGTGCATACATCCTTCAATAAAAAGATAAAGATTTTCTTAGAAAAACAAAAGGTGAGAGAATGCATTGTGAGCACTCCTGCCATCTAAGAAATATTAAAGGAGTTCTTCAGGCATAGGGAATATTACAAAAAAATGGAAATTTGGATCTGCATAAACGGTGTGAAAGAACCAGAAAAAGGTAAAAATTAATGTTAATTATAAAAGACAAATTTTTAATTACTCTAAAAATTAATTGACAGTCTAAAGTTTAAAGAACACAATGTTTTTGAGATTTCTATACCATCACTGTGTGGGTTTCTTATTTAGTGACAAGGTTAGTAAGAGGTAAAATGTTGGTTGTTCCATCCCAAATTGCCCCAAATTTCAAATCCTGGGACATGCCTTGAATTTTAGGTGGCTTTTTCAACCATTCTTTAGTCATATGGATGATTAGAGTCTTTAACCACTCTTCCTAATATTTCTTCCCCTAAAAATAAAGTCACTAGGATATCTTCAGTATATAGTATGTTAAGTTATTCTTGATAATTATCCATTCTAAGTTGCTCTGTGCTTGATTATGACAGCATAATGATGAATTGAAATACCGCTGGGGTAAAAACATACACATATATTGAATGTAATTCTGTAAAAATATGTATTGTGCCTGATGTGACTCTGAGACAGAAATGAAGATAACTGTCAGACTTGTTATAGCATCTCAGCCAACTTGCCCTGTTGTACTTTTTGTACTGTCTTTACCCTGTGAGCACACCTAAAGTGATAGGGAACCACCACTCTTCAGCCCCATAGTGTACTCTCTATCTCCAGAAAATATTTCTTGCGTTCTGGCACCTCAGGACTTTTAGAAAGAGAGCTTTTGGAATCAGTGCTTCAGTTTCAGTCATTTTTTTGATTAGGGCTATTATCTCTTGTTGCTCTCCTGGAAATCCATATTGCTTACAAGGAAGTCAGGATAAGGTTATTAGAAGTTATTAGCACATTTTCTTTTTTTTTTTT
>LNAC01001179.1:219880-310116 GCA_002007465.1 Ailurus styani | reverse complement strand
TTCACAGACCTGTACCCCTTGGGCAAATAATAAAAATAAAATTAAAAAAAAAAAAGAAGTTAACAAAAGCAAAAAAAAAAAAAAGATTTTATTTATTTATTTCACGGAGGGAGAAAAATCACAGGAGGCAGAGAGGCAGGCAGGGGGGGGGAAGTAGGCTCCCCGCCGAGCAGGGAGCCCGATGCAGGCCTCGATCCCAGGACCCTCAGATCATGAACTGAGCTGAAAGCAGAGGCTTTAACCCACTGAGCCACCCAGGCGCCCGGTTTTGGGAATAACTTAAAAGACCACAGACTGCATATGAACCCAAAAGTGTTTAGAAAAAATGTACATGTTTGACATAGTCTTTTAGCAGTTATCCTAAATTGTTTCCTATGAAAATGGATTGAATTTGACTTCAGGCTGTAAATAATTAGATCACTAGAGAATTAAAGAATAGGATTGCTAAAAACTTTAAACATATAGGAGTAGATTTGAAGTACATGTGAATCCAGCTCTTTTCCTCACATTTTGTGAATAACTGTAAGCCAAAACAGGTGAAGTAGTAATACATAGCAAATTGTTTTAAACATTTTCTTTTATAAATAGATCATTTTGCTGAATGGCTATATTGAAACATAAGGGGGTGTGGATATATGGAGAGACACTCTCTCTCTCTCTCTAAAAAAATGAAGGAATTTGTTAGCTTTTTAATTAAATTAAAACTTCTAACAAGTATCCATTTTACTCAACAGAGTCCATCCAAACTGTCTTTTTTTTTAAACTGTCTTTTATGTATGCATCTATGCATATGTGCATGTATATGTATATATCTATATAAATGTGTACATATATTTACTATGTAATATATACACAATACTATATTCCTATATGTAGAACCATACATCCCCAGTTTTGCCTACCTCTTCAATATCATTTCTTTATGCCGTGCTAAACCACTCTTTGCGGCTTCACAATTGCTTTAGCATGATTGCTTTTGCAAAACTCTGTGCCTTTGTTGATGGCATTTTCTCTACTGAACTTTCTTTCTCTAATCTCCAATGGTCAAAATCCAATTCATCCTTTAAGACTGCTTTCTAAGGTTTTTGTTTTGTTTTGTTTTGTTTTGTTTTTGACAGAAAAAGAGACCCCACGAGAGGGAGCACAAGCTGGGGGAGAGGGAGAGGAAGAAGCAGGCTTCCCACTGAGCAGGGAGCCCAACTTGAGGCTTCATCCCAGGACCCTGGGATCATGACCTGAGTGGAAGGCAGAGGCCTAATGACTGAGCCACCCAGACGTCCCAAGACTACTTTCAAAAGCTCCTTTTCCCATTAACACTCCTAATCACAATAAATTGTGGGATATATCATGACTCATCTCTTCACTGAGTTTTGAATGGTACAGTTTCTTGTGTATCTGTATATACTCCAGTGCCCCCCCAAATTAAGTACACAGTAAATTTCAATCAATGAATGAAAAAAGAGTAACTGGATTGACTGATAACTAATCATTTGTATAAAGTTTTCCTTCTTTCCTTCATTAGATGATAAGTAAGTGATTCTTTGAGCAAATATTTTACTTCCTTTGTAATGACTTCCTCGCAATACACAGTGAAATGCTCTCAACATAGTGGGTAATCAATATCCGCTGTTGACTGTTGAAGTAAAATAAATTTACAAAAATAAACCAAGCTTATTTCTAGTAATGCAACTCCCCTTGGTGATTTTTGGCATGCTAAATGAAATCACCACAGGAAAGTTTATGAATGATATACTGAATATTCCAAGTGAATGTCATACTTTCAGATATATCACCAATGACTGCAGCCATTATAGATATTGAAAATTAAATAAGTCTCAAAAGGGAAAAAGTTCTGGATGGCTTTAATGATTCAGCAATTTGTCTCTTTCCTTTCGGGACCAAGTACTCTGATCCCATTACACTAAATTACATGAAATTGTACAATTAGAAATGCCTTTCTTCAAATACATTATAAAAAGGAGGTTTGGCTAATAGATTTGTCTTATTAGTAAGAATAATATGATGCAGGAGAAAAGTATACAGGTGTCCTAAAATACTAATATAGTTAAAGTCAGGAAATTATTCTTTTGGTATATTTTTAGTCGCTGTTTTATTTTATCCTCCTATAATAGCATTGGCCATGTTAAGTGATATTCTGAGCTCGAGGTATAATATAAATTGAATATTATGTAATATGAATATGCACACATGATAATGATATACATGCAAACACATATGTGTATACACATGTATGATACCTGTGTTTATGTAATATTAGCATACATATATAGGTTAATAATTGTTACAAACAGAGTCATTTAAGGGAGCAAACTATGATTTAATAAGTGTTTGAATGAATATATTATATTCAAAAAGCATTATTTAATATAAAAATATATTTATTTTTAATTCCAAGATTATTTCTTGAAAAAGGGATGAAAATTCTGAAACTCTGAGATACCCCTCAAGTTTACAAATTGCTAAATATATGCAAAGCACTAAAATATTAACCAGGTACCTAACACTTAAAAATGTATTAGGTTCCATTAAAGAGCCTATTTTTCACTAAAAATAACATACTTATCTTAACTCAAATATATGTGTATATATATGTATTTTATATGATATTTGGACTTATTCTTTCCATTTAAAAATGAATCTTTATGTCTTCTATGTATGGCTTTCTAATTCTCATTTTTTTACTTGAAATATTAATTCTGATATTGGAAAACTCTTTATGAAAAATACCAATATTTGAGTTAATCTAAATAAAGGACATTCTCCACCAAATTATTATACAAAAGTTCATATATTTCAAATAATAAAGATATTATCAACTTATTTTCCACCTTTCTTCTGTACTTTCTTAAAAATAAAAACAAAATCCATAAATTGCTTTAGGTTGCATTTCCAATTATGTTCTCTAAAATGCATATTCTTTTCATGTTTTCATTTTCAACTTTTTTTTCTACTAGAGTGTCAGTCAATACATCTCATTGGGGAAAGTTGACTATTTTATTTGCCAGTAATTCTCCATACTGAAGAATTATGGAAGTAATCACATTGTGAAAGAATGTTTCTACTAGCTCAACTGCAATGGTTCCCAGATTTCCAATTTACAAGTTTTAAATTAATGGCTGTTTACTCTGCTATACAACAAAAAGTAGTTATCATAGAAACTAATTCATTGCATAATACTCTCACCATTATCTAGATTCACATCACCCACTCTTTGGAAATAAAATAAGTAACAGAACAAGCAAAACTTTATTATTTCCTTTTGAAAACAGGAAATTGGAAATAGGATCAGAGTCATAAAGGGTTGTGACAAAATTAAAATATAAAATCTTTGATTTTCAGTCTTTTTTATCAGTGTTATTTAAATAATTGATGATATGGATATAGAGAGACCTGTATATATGGAATTATATATACTGGGACTTTATTATCAGTTATTAGTTTGTCTCTGTTCTTTCTATTCTTTACTTATCTGGAGGTTGTGTGTGTATGTATGTTTTATGTGCTTCATGGAAGTTTTTACCCTGCAATGATGAATAAATTTTTAATACATGTCTGGAGTAACGGGACCACGAAGGAATCAGGGTGACCTCAGACTGTAGTCAGAAAAGGAGAATAAGTCCATTTATGCCATATTTCAAAAGATGGCAAGAGAATTTCTGTGAAAATCTGATTCCTCATATGTTCACTTTTCTGTTTTATTTCTCTATCTAGCTCAGGTAAATATCCAAATCAAGTTAAGTCAATTGTACAAAGCCACGTTCAATTTGCTAAGTAATTCAGGTCATTACAGATGAGGAAAATGAGGCAAAGAGAATGTAACGTATTCAAGTGGAAGCACTGAATTCTGAATACAGGTGATTTGGAGCCAGGATTACTATTGTTCACTAGTATCTTCCACTACATAGAGCCATTGTGGTACATACTATCACTATGTTTCCGAAATTTCTTCCAGAAAGGGGAGGGAGACAGATTAAGGCAGCAGCAGCAGAAGCAGCAGCAAAATTACAATTTGTCATGCATTTACATAAAATTAGCAATGTTTGGAAGAAAGGTATTATAGGCTTTCAGTCCAACTTTGTACAATCAATAGGCACACTAAGGAAATGGAAGGATGAGGCACTTCTTGTGAATTTCAGTGGACTAGAAACCATCTTTGCCTAATGCCACAGTGACAGTACTGATTTCATTTAATTCCTCTTGAATTCCTTTTACAATGATACAGAATTTTATGATGTATCATTCATTAATAAGAAACTGGCTTTGCTAAACTGAAGCTGCAGGACAATGTAGTTTCTTAAGAGTTGACAAACTNTTTCATTTAATTCCTCTTGAATTCCTTTTACAATGATACAGAATTTTATGATGTATCATTCATTAATAAGAAACTGGCTTTGCTAAACTGAAGCTGCAGGACAATGTAGTTTCTTAAGAGTTGACAAACTGAGGGTAGGGATAGGGTGGATGGTTATGGACATTGGGGAGGGTTTGTGCTTTGGTGAATGCTGTGAAAGATGTAAGCCTGATGATTCACAGACCTGTACCCCTGGGGCAAAAAAAAAAAAAAAAAAGAGTTGACAAACTGAAAGTTTCATGTTATACACTAAAACTTAGAAAGGAGACAACAAAACACAAAGTGTAACCGATATGAATAATCAATTTGTATCTTTGAGAGAGAAAGCATGTGCATGCACACATGGGGGAGGGACAAAAGCAGAGGGAGAGAGAGAATCTCAAGCAGGCTCCCTGCCCAGCATGGAGACCCACATGGGGTCGATCACACAACCCTTAAATCTTGACCTGAGCTGAAATCAAGAGTGGAATATTCACTTACCCTACTGAGCCACCCAGGCGCCCCTCTATTTGCTTCTTATCTGGTAACTTATGTCATAGCTAATTAACATGAAAATATTTAAATAAAGATCCTGGGTAAGATTTTTATTTTGTAAACACTTATAAGCAATGATTCCTGAAAATAGAGAAAAACTGGGAAAAAAAGAATCATTTTGATACTGATTTTGTTTAATATTGCTGAGTATGCTTTTCGTTTTGTTTGGAATAACTGGATATCCTAACACTGTTGCACCAGCACAGTTCATGATATGGCGTTTGGATTAAGATACCCTTGTTCTGCCTTAGGTTGTATAGTAGTAGTATCTGAACTTTCTTAGAGCAGATCTTAAAGTCACTCCATTGATTTAGTGTTTTGGGTCACCTTCAATTTTATCTGTAAACTGACATCAGTAGTCTGATTTACTAGCATTTTAAGACTTCGTTTATGCACTGACTGTGAAACCTTCTGGGCAAAATGTAAGGAAAAGAGAAAGTTATCCCAAAATGCTTTAAATAGGGTGTCATGATATTATTTTAAGCTTTACAATTGTATATGTCTGTGAAACAGCTTGTTTTGTTTCCAATTATCTTTTGGAAAACTGAAATATGCTGTTTCTTTGTTCATGAAAAGGCATGGAAAAAGAATTAACACATTTCATAATATGTTAGATACATTTAACATAACTGCACAAATCATGTGGAAGTCCCATAAGCTGTACTCTTTCACAAGTACAAATAAATTTTTACAAGAATTTAAAAT
This sequence comes from Ailurus styani, assembly GCA_002007465.1. Lineage (NCBI taxonomy): Eukaryota > Metazoa > Chordata > Mammalia > Carnivora > Ailuridae > Ailurus > Ailurus styani. The sequence continues at coordinate 304,505 of LNAC01001179.1, read as the reverse complement.
GTATATAATTGTATTAAAATATATCTAAGAGCTGCAATGTTTTGCAAAGAAGTGATAGAACATTGTTTAATTGTGTATAAGCTGTGAAAACAGTCTGTGCCACATTTTGCATTGCCATCTACTAAGGTCTTTTTGATTAGTAGGGTAAAATCTCACAAAGTCAAAAGCTGAACAGCTGATCTTTTTGAGTTATCTTCATTGTTTAGATGGCTGAATTTCTTGATTAGCTTCTACTGGATTAATTGTTGGAAACTGATGTACCCATGATCAATATAAAAAAAATATGTACATTTGGAAGTTTAGAGCTTTTAGAAAACTGAAATTACCTATTTATACATAATTTTACAATTTATATTTCACCATTACAATCTAAATGTCCTTATTCTGAAAGACATATACCATACACACAAACCCAGTTTTTGTTTGTTTTTTGCCAAGACTAAAGGATAAAAATCAGTCTCATGTATTGCCATTTCTTTATAATGATAATTTTATTACATCTTTGCTATACTCATGTAGGAAGAACAAATTAGAGTAGAAGCCTGGAATAGAACAGGTTATGAAAATAGTAAGTCCTTAATAAATATTAGCTGTTATTATTGATATCAATTACTTTTTGGTTTCAAGTGCATTGAAAAAATTTTAAAGTCACTCATACTTTTCTTGCTGTGGTTAATCATTTAAAAATACATAACGATTGCAACGTTTAGAGACATTAACACAATTCTCTTAAATTGTCCCATTTATCATCAGGATATCAAGATAGCTCAGATAGTCATCCTATATACTATAGTATGCATACTATATATATATAGTATGTCCCTCTCTCTCCATATGGGTAGGACAGAGAGAGAGAGACAGAGAAAGAGAGAAAGGGAGAGAGAGTAGACAGGCTACTCTGGGTGTCACTCTGAATTAATGCTAGAAATTCAGATCTTTAGTAGTTTGAACCTAAATTTTAATATCTTTTCTGTCTTTGAACTGATCTTATCTTTATTTTATTATGGCTCAGAGAAGTGTGAGTAGAAAAACATGAATGTGAATAATATTTAACATTACATTTTACATTAAAGAAATAAATGTTAACTATATTTTACTTTCTAAAATAGCAATCTCCCTGTAGTCTATTTTCATTTACATTTAAATTTCTCGAGATCCATAGCTCCCTTTGGTGTTAAGCCCCACACCATTTCAGCCAGACACTTTCCATTCTTCCATAGAGGTCTCCTTGAACCTTGAATTATTTTTTCATTTACACCAAATGACCATTCCTTAATTATAAGGCATTATACTTCTTTATGCTTCTTTAGCTAAATGTATCACACCTGATGTTTAGATAGTATACTTTCTAATTATTCTTATATGATAGAGTTAGTACTCCGTGAAATATAAGTTGTTGTTCTGAAAATTCAAGGCCTAGGAGGGCTCATGTCTTATTAAGTGTTGTGTTCTCACTGAATAAACAAGAAATGAAAAAGAGAGTTTTAGATTTGAGAAAACTAACTTAAGTTAAAACAAAGTTACATATTTTTCTCTTTTTAGATTCAGTTGAGTTTTTCCTAAATTGCTCATTATTATTATTATTATTATATTATCTGGAAGGGCATTAATTACATTTGGCAGTTTTATTTTTTAAATTTATAATAAGCTCTCAATTTGTGACTAAAGAAATGTTAATACTAAATACTTCAGATTTGTGATAGCTCTTTTTTTTTTACTATAAAAGGCATTTGAATGCATATATAATATCTTTATACATGGATCAACAAAACCATTTAAATAAAGGATATTGTGGGGTGCCTGGGTAGCTCAGTTGATTATGTATCTGTCTGCCTTCGGCTCAGGTCATGATCCCAGGGTCAATGATCTCATGATGCCAGGGTCAATGTTTCCAAATTTCTATCCTTCTGCTACTGAGCAAATACCTGCTGGCTAATTTTTCTCATCAAATTAGTTTTATGCCTTTTGAAACTGAAACCCAGTGCAGGATGAATCCCTCACCCTAGTGACAACCTAAAATGCATTGCCTCAAATTGCCGAACAAATTACAATGAGTACATGAAATTTACTTGAGTTTTTTTTTTCTTTTTGATATTCTGAGATGCTACATATTTTTTAATATAAAAATCTCTGACTTTTTTTCATAGAAGTTTAGGGATGCCATGAATCATTCTTTTTAAATATTTGATAGAGTACTGCTGATTTCTCCAGGCCATCTATTTCTTAGCAAGAGGACCACAGAAGATAATTTATCAATTGGTTTCTTTTCTGCTTTTGGATTCAGTGCTCTGCAGCAAGTGCACACATTAACTCATCCTTTCTCTTATTGGGTAACTGCCCACCATTCTGTAAAATCTCAGAAATGAGAAGATAACTTTAATTGTGCACCCTGGAATTTTTGTGATTCTAGTTACTGTTTTTGTGTTTGACAGCTGCAAATTCTCTTTTTCCCTAATTTCAAAAAGAATTCTTGGTCTTCCACTTGATTTTTACTTTTAGTGTTCTCTACTGAAGCAGAAAGAATACGATGAACAGCAGGTTGACTTTTCTGAGTTTATCTAGGGATGGAAAAAAATTAGAACGTGAAACCTTTTTGTAGTTCAATAGCATTTCCTATTGTTGATATAGACCTCTTGTTTGGAAGAAACTGGTCCAAAGAATGTTATCTTAGGATTAAAAAAAAAAGAAGCACAAGGCATAAAGGATATAACAGGATACCTCCCCTTAAATATAGTTAATGATCTGAAAAGCTTGTAAATACCTTTAGCTTTTTGGGATTTGGGATCTTTAGGATTTTCCTCTTTTTCTTTTATCCTCCTAAAATATATTTACTACTCTTTTTTATTGCCAATGTTCTAATGATTTTATGAACTCAATTTTTAATCTAGTTACCAAAATATACACCAGAATGGGAAAAAACATTATTTTTAGACTATTAGTTTTAAGAACATGATAATTATACTTTTTTTTTAAGTTTTTATTTAAATTCCAGTTAGTTAGCATACAGTGTAATATTAGTTTCAGGTGTACAATACAGTGACTTAACACTTCCATACATCACTCAGTGCTGATCACAACAAGTGCACCCCTTAAGACCCATCCCCCTTTACCCATCTCCCCAGTCACTTCCCCTCTGGTAACCATCAATATGTTTTCTTTAGTGAAGAGTCTGTTTCTTGGTTTGGCGCTCTCTCTCTCTCTCTTTTGCCTTTGTTTATTTGTTTTGTTTCTCAAATTCCACATTATGCTTTATTTTAAACTAGACCTCAGAAGAATTATCTAAGAAAGTTTTTAAAACTATATATTGAAAGGCTATATATTGAAAAGACACAGGAAATGTCTTTTCAGCTTTCAATTAATTATTCTTTTGTTTAAGATTTTGTTAATCGACAGAGAGAAAGAGAACACAAGCAGGGGGAAGGGAGTGGGAGAGGGAGAAGCAGGCTCCCCACCCATCAGGGAGCTCAATGGAGGGCTTGATCCCAGGACCCTGGGATCACAACCTGAGCCAAAGGCAGACCTTTAACCAACTGAGCCACCCAGGTGACCCTAAGTACTTATTCTAATACCAACTTTGGTATCTGCTTAGAAATCTGTGACATTTTAGCTACTTATTAATTTGTTCAATTGAAATGGAATTAATTTTATGATAACTAGAGCTAAGAATTAAGTTTACAATTTATTTTAGTTATATATAGGTCATTTTATTTAGTGCTACTTGTGATTTGATTCAATGTGAAATTCAAACATAGTGTATGGTACATCACCATTCATTATAAAATTTTCCTTTTCATTATACATCATCTTATGATTAGCTGTAAAATAGTTAAAAACAAACAATCTAGAGATGTTATTAGAGTGAGAGATGCCCTGAGCCAGTGCTGGGTTAAGACTCAGAAGGTTGGTTTGAGTTGAGTATGAGAATTCATTTATACAGCATTTTCTTCTTTGGTTGAAGACTTTTTTGCTTTACTCAAGTAGAACTGTTTTCTCTTTTTCATACCCCCACCAGATCTGTTACATGTGGTGGAGGGGAAAGAAAATTATGTTATTTATATAAATATCTCTGACTTTTCACAATGTGCATTTCATTTCCTAGAAAACTGAGCAATGACTCAAAGCATTTTAAATTGACTTCTTGTTGCTATTTGTTTCTAGGTTTCAATTAGTATGTCAAGAGAGTAAGAAAAAAATCAACTCAATGGAGTTTAGTTGGGGATAGGTAGTAATATAAGATTAAGAAATATTTTATAAACATAAGAGACTGTTCAAAATATTGAGAGATAGACATTCTAACAACACTGTTGGTGGGAGTGCTAACTAGAACTAACCCTATGGAGAGCAATTTGGCTGTAAAACCAAAATTTTAAAAGCACATTCTCAATGACTTGGCAATTTTTCTTCTAGATCTACTTTTACTTATATAAAAATAAGAATTTTTATTTCACATTTTTCTTTGCATATAAAAATTAATTGATAAACAACTTTAAGAGAATTATTGATATAAATTATGCTATATCTTTATCATGAAATAGTCTACAGTGTTCAAAAATTTTTTTTAACTCAGTTTATTTATTTGACAGAGAGAGATAAAGCACAAGCAGGGGGAGTGGCAGACAGGGGGAGCAGCAGGCAGGGGGAGAGGGAGAAGCAGGCTTTCCTCAAAGCAGGGAGCCGGATGAGGGGCTCTATCCTAGGACCCTGGGACCATGACCTAAGCCTAAGGCAGATGCTTAACCAACTGAGCCACCCAGGTGTCCTTACAGTGTTCAAAAACTATATATATATACTTTTTTGAATTGTTATGTAGACACCCAATATTATTTTAAGAAAAAAATAAAGATACAACATTTTCTGGAAGGGTACATGTACAAAAGCCTGTTGAGGATGGCTACTTCTGAAAGGTAGAAATAGAAGAAATTTCAGGGCAAGAGATTCAGCCTTCATTATATTATTTTTATACTGCTCACTGTCAATTCAATGTTAGGATAAAGAAAAGATCATGACAACAGTATTCATTTGATCAAGATTCTGACTTGTGCTAGCCGCTTTGTGGTTATCAGGCTGACAAAACCCCAACAGAGCAGATCATTTGTAATCTCACAAAAAGTATCTCAGAATTATATTGAAAGTCAATCTTAGCATTCCATTCTTTATCAATGAATGGTTGGGAAAAAAAAGCTATAATTATCATTTGTAATTGCAAAGTAATTCCTCTACAAAAAAAAAAATGCCTCTTTAGATTACTCCTTCAAACAATCTATTATTTACCTAGGAGAGAAAAGCTAGACAAGAAGATATATTTATTTGTTATTTGAGTTTTCTTTTTCTTCATAAGAAAACTTAAATTACCCTAGTGTGTTTGAAATTAAAGGCTAAAGAAACTAATAAAGTAATTTCTTCATATAGAAAAGAAATTGAATTCAGACCATTTACCTAAACATTAACTAAAGACAAACATTTAACCAAATAGAGATTACATTTAGAAAAGGTAGCTAATTTGAAAATAAATCAAGACAGCTGTCTTAACTTTAAAACATCTATTGAAGTTCTCATATGTAGGAAACATTTGATTATTCAGAGTATCTAAAGAAGAGAAGTAATGAGAATGAGAACACTGTCATTTCTTTCTCAATTAATATTTATGAAAGCAACTATATATTTTTGAATAAATGGCATTTCAATATTCAGTCTGGCAAAATCAACTATGCATTTATATCTAAAGCCTATTATCTTATAAGACAAACACATGCAGAAAAGATAAAAAGACACCTTTGCTTCAGGTGAAATAGCAACTCTGGTCTTTTTTTTTTTTTTTTTTAAGTATCTCATGATATTAAAAATACTTGTTTAACCACTTCACTTCCTCATAGAACAGTGTAAAATTCCTTTCTATCAGCTCCCTCTCCTGTCAGTTTTGTGGCTTTCTTCACCTTCCTTTCTTCCTCAATAACCAGTATAGTCTTATCACACTTTTTTGAAAGAGAGTATTTTTTTGTGAGATTTGTTTCTTCTAATTTTTTTACTGCATTAAATTTTCTGTAATAGTAAAACAATCAGTAAATATTTGAGGAAGATTTAGATTGACTGTATATGTAAAAAACATATATCTAACTAACTATATATAAAGTTGCACATAATTCACCATATATTAATCATAAAATGTGTTTACTTAATACCTTTTATTGTCACACTAGACAAGCCAAATATTGTAATATATCTAAATATCACTTGTAGGAAAAAAAATCTGTAAAATGTTTGCAAACTGAAATGAAATCTTTTTATGTTTCCTGTAAAATCTATTGACAATTCACAATTTAAAAGACTGCAGTTATTATTTGTTCTGATGAGTTTGTGTTAGACATAATATTTGCAGCATGAGTCACTTTCATAAAGTTATTTTTTAAGTAACAAAACATGCAAGAAGAAAATAATCAGAGGAACTTACTATTTTCAAATGACTGTATCTATACCATTTTGCAATCACATGATATTTAAAAAAAATAGCTGAACATCTCTTCTCCTACCAAAATATAATCAGTGTTCTAAATAATTCTGTACAAGGACATTAAAGACTTCCTTTGTCAGACAAAGCAACACAATATAATAAAAAGGACCAAAACAGGAAATTTCTTTATTTTTTTTAAGATTTTTTTAAAATTTATTTGAGAGAGAGAGAACATGAAAGGGAGAGAAAGTACATGAAAGAGAGAGAGAGAGAGAGAGAGAGAGAGAGAGAGAGAAATCATGAGCAGGGGGTAGTGGTAAAGGGAGAAGCAGGCTCCCCACTGAGCAGGGAGCCCAAGGACGCAGGGCTTGATCCCAGGACTCTGAGATCGTGACCTGTGCCATAGGCAGACACTTAACTGACCGAGCCACACAGGCACCCCAGAAAATCTCTTTAAATATGTGCAAGTAAGATAAGACCATGAAAAACAAGAAAATATCTCATTATCATCAAATTTAAAAGCTTGTGCCAATAAAATAACTGATTTTCCTTATATTTGGAAAACTGGACTGATTGTACCTATGTGTATTTATACAAAATTGAAATGACTTTTGTCTCTCAGTATTTCTCGAATCTAAGCATTAAAAAAAACAAAAATGTAAGCAACCACACCTAAAGATATGAAGGAGGGCGCCTGGGTGGCTCAGTGGGTTAAAGCCTCTGCTTTTGGCTCAGGTCAGGATCTCAGGGTCCTGGGATGGAGGCCCGCATCGGGCTCTCTGCTCGGCAGGGAGCCTGCTTCCTCCTCTCTCTCTGTCTGCCTCTCTGCCTACTTGTGATCTCTCTATCTGTCAAATAAATAAATAAAATCTTAAAAAAAAATAAAGATATGAAGGAAAAGATTTTGACTCCTAAGTCTACAGTTTTATTTCCTTCTTACAAAAATAGTGTAAAATCGTAATTAATATCAATACTCTAGAAGGGAAGAAACGGAAGTTTGGAAAGGTTTTTGGATTGCTCAGAGAAAGGCAGGGAAGCTGCTGAGTCAGGATGAAATCTGGGTAGTAGTAACAAGTCCATGCTCTTTCCAAGGCCTCCCCCGATGCTGTGAATGGAATCTCTTGTTTCATTATCTGTTTGGTGGAATCTATCCTAGACTTAGGTGTCAATACCAACAATTCTGTTTCAATTTTTCCTTTTATCAAAATCTCATAACACACATAAACATTGGATTACAGTGGATTAACCCCTCCCCCATCACAGGGAAAATCCTTTATGTTCTTTGATTTTAACTTTCTTGCTTGAGAGATTAATAAACTGAGGAATTGACTTTCCCAAGTCACAGTTAGGGGCAAAACTGGGGCTGACCTATGCTATCTAATCTTGAAATGAACTAATTATCATCTTGTTTTTGATAGAATCCCAATTCTTCGTGTGTCTGTCAGAATCCTTTACATCTCATTTGATATATTTTAACTTCTCTCTTTGCATTAGAAAGTTTTTTCTTTACCTCAAATAATTTTCCTACTTCCTTCCACACATCAATCTTGCTTCTGCTTCTCTTCCCACCAACTAAAAAGGGTCTTTGCCAATCCATAATTGAAACTTCCTTCAAGTCTTAATACTTCTTTTGTCTGGGGGAATCAGTTTAATCCAACCCTAAAATGACTATTTCTGTTCCTCCAATGTCTTCAGAATGTGTGACCAATATCAGTATTTATGGCTACTAGTACATTTTCTCAAGTTTCTTATCAAGTTGTTTCTGGACTGACAATTTTCCGTCTCTCCGTTGTCTGAGATCAAACCTCTCACTTCCTGGATTGCCAAAAGTAAGTGGCACTGTGTACACTAATTTTGCAAAAATTGCTCTTCTAGGGACGCCTGGGTGGCTCAGTGGGTTAAAGCCTCTGCCTTCAGCTCAGGTCATGATCTCAGGGTCCTGGGATCAAGGCCCGCATTGGGCTCTCTGCTCAGCAGGGAGCCTGCTTCCTCCTCTCACTCTGCCTGCCTCTCTGCCCACTTGTAATCTCTCTCTCTGTGTCAAATAACTAAATAAAATCTTAAAAAAAAAATTGCTCTTCTAGGTAAATTAATAAAAGAGAAAACACAAAATAATTTTTAAATGCCCATGATATATACATCTCATTGTTGCTTTCCACAATCAGGACAACACTGTTCCTCATATAAAAATAAAATATTTTGGTAGACAGATAACTTAAAGCTTATATCTTAGAATACATATTGGAGTGAAAACAAACTTTCTTCCAAAAACTTATGTTGTTGTAGTTTCTAACATTGTCATTTTGTCATTGAAAAGTGGGTGTTTTTTCTTATAAATTAATATTATCAAAACTGCATGACATTGATTATCCTAATTTCACATATAAAGAAAGGTTAGGGAACTCTTCCAAGATAAAGCAGCTAACAAGTTGTGGAGCCATGAGTGAACCCTAAAATTCAAATGCCAAATCCCCTAATGAATACTGTCCTCCCTATATTAGCTATTTTATTATAATGATCAAAATAATGTTTAAAAACATGTTTGGTACTACTCTGGTGCCATTATTATTACTATTACTATCGGAAGGGGCTGTATAAGTAAAGCTGCATTAGCTTTGCAGTTAACCCAACCCCACAAGATAAGCTTTACAGCACCATTAGTATCCTTTACTTAAGAATTGAAAGAAATCAAGCTAATTTATAATCACATATAAGATTTTCACAGCATTGAAGCAAAACACCTTCATTTTACTTCAGATTCAACTGTATCATCAGAGACGAGATTGTTCTAACATACTAAAGTTAGCACTATAATGAGATGTAGAAAAAACACAGCATTCATTTAAAGTGGTTAGGTGAGTGCTGGAATCAAAGTTACTTCAAAATAACTTAGGCAGTAGGAAGTAAATGCAGCAATTAGAGAACCAAGGCTAGCATGAAATACTCCAAGCAGGAAAGACTCAGTAGGAGAAAACTAACAGCAGTCTCCAAAAGGAAAACATTTTGAACATTTGCATCTTAGCTGTATATAACTCTATCACTGCACATTTCACATTGAATTACACTCTATGCTTATTTCCTCCACCAGTTCATAAACTATTTATCCCCCTTTATATTCTTACTTAACTGCAACTGCACACATCAGACCACTTGAGTGCATGAAATAATGTAGACATGGCTTTAAACGTGAAGAAATGTCTTTTCATTAATGCAACTTATTGAGGTATATACTAACAAGACCACCTTAAAAAGAGAGGAAAAAAACAAATACAGTCATAATTTTCTAAGCACAGTTAGTATGGTAAATATTCACAAAATCAATTCTGGATCAATTAACTTAAATCTTAAGTAACCACTCTTTCTTACTAAGGTTATTGTTTTTTGAAAATATTGAAGAAGTCAAAGTAAGGTGAAGGCAGGTAAATATCCAAAGTAAAAATTCAAAGAATATTAAGGACCACTTATTCATTGAACTTAGAGAATATATTTTATATTTTCTACTAGTTATTTGCAAATTCTGGATACTTGCATAGGGTAAAAAAAATTCAGATTTGACATTAATCGTTTTAACCACAGTCTTTTACCACATCTTTAACTATACTTGTCACCATTAAATATTCAGTATTTGAAGGAAACGAGAGTCTTAAAATATGAAGTCGGCCCATATGGACACACACAAAAATTCTCTTGTCATATGTAACAATGAAATGTTTGAGAGATAATACTGTATCAGAAACCCAGCAATGTATAACTGCCTTTCTTTTTTTTTTTTTTTTTTTTTAAGATTTTTTTTATTTATTTATTTCACAGAGGGAGAGAGATCACAAGGAGGCAGAGAGGCAGGCAGAGAGAGAGAGAGGGGGAAGCAGGCTCCCCGCCGAGCAGGGAGCCCGATGCGGGCCTCGATCCCAGGACCCTGAGATCATGACCTGAGCCGAAAGCAGAGGCATTAACCCACTGAGCCACCCAGGCGCCCTATAACTGCCTTTCTACTTGAATTGCACTATGCTCATTTTATAGTTTATGTTCAGTTCTACCAGAGAAATTTTTTAGCTCATGATCTATATATCTCAATATTGCTTTCCACAATAAAGACAGCATTGTGTTTCATACAAAAATAGGATATTTTAGTAGACAGAGATCTTAAAGCTTATATCTTACAGTACATATTGGAGTGGAAACTAATTTTCTTCCCAGACTTAATTCTTTAAATAATTACATCAAATTATTAAAATTAGGTAATAGAGGGCGCCTGGGTGGCTCAGTGGGTTAAAGCCTCTGCCTTCAGTTCAGGTCATGATCTCAGGGTCCTGGGATCAAGGCCCACATCGGGCTCCCTGCTCAGTGGGGAGCTTGCTTCCCCCTCTCTCTCTGCCTACTGATCTCTCTCTGTATCAAATAAATAAATAAAATCTTTAAAAAAAAATTAGGCAATAGATGAACTTTGGTTCAGACACAATAAACTAAATACTATTATAGACTCAAATTTGTTCGTATTAAGTTCCTTTAGTATTACAATAGTAAAACTAGAGATTTTATACAAGTTGATATTTTAATTCTAAAACTCAGAAGAATAGTGCCGATTTCTAGAGACTCATTACCTGCTTTGCATTTTATTAAATTCTTCCAAATCATTACCATCTTAAGGAAGCCCATAATTTAAATTTTACCAAATTTGCCAATACACAGGAACATTTTCTCACTCACATTTCTCATTGACTTTCTATTTCATTTTAGTGTCCCATTAAACATGTATTACTGAAAAAAAAACAAAAGTAAACAAAAAACTCCAAGGAAACTGCCAATCCAAGAGAAAAAAGTATTAACCAACAACAACAACGACAACATGGATAGTCCTTTATAGATATGTAGTGGAAAAAAATGATTTACATTTATTTTCTTACTTGAGTTTCTGGGTTTCTTAACTGAAACTGTCAAAAATCTCCTATTCAATTTAACTGTTGAGTGCACACTATGTTCATCATGAAAAAGTTTATATCCAGCAATTATGTTGTCTAGATATTCAGTTCCTGGTTAAGAGAATATGGGTATAGCTGTTTCCTGTGATTTAGCATATTTCAATTTTAAATTTTCTAATCTTAAAAGGCAATGTTTTATAGGTCAATAGCAACAAGGAACTTATATATATGATGTCCTAATCCTGATTTAAGGGATAAAAAGTAATTAAGATTTTAATAGCAAAAAAGTATAAACTATAAAAAGCTCTCACTCAGAAATTTAAAAGAAGAGGGTTCTAATTCTATCTTTTGCATTAAAAGCAATGTTGAACAAGTCATTTCACCTCTTTATTACTCTTTCACCTGTTTATTACTCTTCGTGATAATATGTGAAAATAAGAACTCTGTACTACTCCTTCCAACATTAATCATATTATTCTGTCGCTTTTTCCTAGGTGTCCTGATAATTTATACCATCAATGACTCATAAGATCTGTGGTTATTTTAGGATTAGAAACTAATTCACTAGCTCACATATTGCCATTAGAATACCAGCACTGAATGAGGAAGAATATTAAATTGAATTATGAAGTTTAAAGTTTCAATTCTATTACAAATGATATGACTTATAAAGTTCATATCATTAAATATACTCAAAATTAGAAAAAAATTAATGACAACTAACAAATTGCTTTATTAATTTTCGAATGCAAGTGATGAGATTAATCTACATCTTTTAGTAAAGAATACAAAGAGGAAAGCTTCAAAATAACACAAGAAGGCAAAACACAGAATCTAACAAGATTCAATATGAGAGCTTTTGTAATAATTTCAAAAATGTGGGCGCCTGGGTGGCTCAGTGGGTTAAAGCCTCTGCCTTTGGCTCAGGTCATGATCTCAGGGTCCTGGGATCGAGGCCCGCATCGGGCTCTCTGCTCAGCAGGGAGCCTGCTTCCTCCTCTCCCTGTCCCTCTGTCTGCCTCTCTGCCTACTTGTAATCTCTCTCTCTGTGTCAAATAAATAAATAAAATCTTTAAAAAAAAAATTTCAAAAATGTTTGAGGGCCCTTAAATCGGTTTAGGAGCACAGGAAACAATTTTATATTAATGATCATGAAATACCAATTACATAAAAATTTATTTCTAGAAATAAGAAGTCTTTTTTAAATTCTTACTGTCACTCACCTGTGTCTTTCAATTAGTATTCATCTTAATCACCAAGGATTTCATCTAATTCTGTCATTTCTGAGATTGTAAAGTACAGTAGTATCTCAGCAAATATAACATAAGTAAAAGTGAATTCTTATACAATGTTGAAATGGGAGAACCTAGAAGAATTACAGTAATATTTATATTTGGTTTATATTATATTTGGCTTAGCTTCAGAAAATTTCTTGATTACTTTTAAATAAGAAATTAAATATCTGAGGAATAAAGATGAAATTTTATGTACTTACAAGTAAATTTTTCACCCAATAAATACAGCATTTCTCTACTAGTTTTCTCATAAATACAAACTCCTGAAACTAGTGAAATCTTTCTGAAAATACATTTAAAAATATGTTTATAGCTCCAAACACATTAAAACTATAATTACCCTGTTTTAATACCTCTCTTAGCAAAAACCCCTTGATTTTTTAAGTTCATGATGAATGTTTCTGCCAATATTATGATAGGAAGAGAAATTTAATACATCTTTCATCAGCTAAGTGATCAACATAATTTCTCTTCCTAAGGTCCCTATGCTATAGTTACTAACAGATCCCAGTGGAAGATGAAATCATCTTCTTGAGCATTTAACAGTATAAGAATTATAAGGAGCAAATTCCTACCCCTGCCCCATAAAATGTTATGCATATAATTATACTTTTCCTCTTGATGGTCACAAAAGAGAGTAAATAAATAAAATACTTTCATTTCCCTCCTTGCCCAGATATACAATTGCTTAAATTTTGGATAAAGTTCAGACTAGTTACTTTAACCTTTAAGCATGTCCATATTTTGGAGTCACAAACTATAAAGGTATACTTGCAGGAAAGCTCATACAACTATATTAATACCTTATTTTCTATCAGGATCTCAACTTTTTTTCATCTATACAAATACAGGAAATACTTGGAACTATGATTGATATAAGAGAAAATGTGCAAGTCCTGCTGGATCGTTTAAGAGAAATCCTCTTGCTCTAAATAAGTAAAAGTGGTATCCCCAAGCAAGTTATTTAGGTCATTATGGGTTTTTAAGGAACCACTGAGAAGAGCAGAAAAAAATCAGTTTTACCCCTGAGTTGTCAAATGCATCCAATGAAACATTTTTGAAAAAAAAAATTAAAGATTTTATTTATTTATTTGACAGAGAGATCACAAGTAGGCAGAGAGGCAGGCAGAGGGAGAGGGGGAAGCAGGCTCTCCACTGAGCAGAGAGATGCAGGGGCTCAATCCCAGGACCCTGGGATCATGACCTGGGCCGAAGGCAGAGGCTTAACCCAATGAGACACCCAGGCGCCCCTGAAATTTTTTAAAAATGACAATGATCACAAGGAATTCCAGCTTGAGAAATGCACGGGAGAACAACCAGACTTTTTAAAATTTCTCAAAAAAGATAATTCTCACACAATTTTATATTAGATTAAGAAATGGTATATTCATTGATTTTTTTTGATGCCCATAAAAAGACAGAACTTTGATTTATTTTCCAGGATTACTTTATGGCCTATTGTTGGACTTCTATTTCCCTGAACAACTAAAAAGAAGAGCTTCCATAATTTTAAGTCTTATGAGTTGATGTTTAAGAAGGTTATAATGTTAAAAATATAATATCTGACACTCTGGAATGCAAAATTAAATACCTGTGTTTTAATTTAAAGGATCGATCTATTGAAAATGCTCTACATTTGGCTTATACATATATTTATAATAGATAAAACATAAATGAAGTTAAATACATGGACTTTTACCAAATTCATGGGATTGTAATACTGCCAAATAACTTTGATGAAAGAATTTAATTGTAAAACCATCTTCCTAGAAAGTAAATATATACAACAATGCAGTTTAAAATTTTCTCTCATATCCACTGTATCAATGGAACACTACCAAATTTATTTTTCATTCTTACTGAAAATAACTAACTAATAAATTGCTCAAGTGTCTGGGAAAAATACCAAGTGATACTATTCTGTTTATCAGAACTCTTCTAACATTATACATTTGACTATCAAAAAATCATAAAAGGAGAAATTAATTGGGCATAGATAGGGAGATGGGACATAGTTCATAATATTTTTTAATCCTAAATATTACATTAAGGAGTTTTATATACTTCATTACTTTTTAAAATGTACCAATCTCTAATGCAGAATTATTGATTACAAATGCTCAGAAAATAGACCTCTGCAAAGATTCTACTGCTTCGAGCTTCCGACCAGCCTCTTTCCTGCTATAAAGTGCTAAGAAGTTCATGTGACATATTAGCACAGCCTTACAACACTGATCAAAGAAATTTCTTGTCAGAAATACACACCTCTCTTATTTTATGCTTGTATCTTCAGTAACAAAAAAAGGATAAATAAATCTGAGATCTTGAAGTCTGAGTTTTAAGATACCAATTATATAAATATATGGACCTGTTGAAATTAGATAAATTTCCAATCTCTCAGTAAAATTTTAAGAAAAATTTGTATTTAAAAAAAACAGACACTTCAAAGACTCTGTAGTTAATCATAATATGTGTGGTAGGATGGATTCAGCAAATCACATTTTAAACATCTTGGCCTCATAAAATCCTAAATTAATTTTTGATGAATGGGGATCACTAAATGCTGCCATAAAACTTGTTTTAGTCAATGGAACTTAAATGTCAGATCATCTTTACTCTTTTACAGCCATCTAGACAAATTTCTTTCTTTTTTTTTTAATTCACAAAAAATATACCTTTTGTTTTCTCCAGAAGTAAGACAAACTCCAAAATGACTTGGCCAACATAGCATCCCCTTACTTTCTTCACCTGGAGAGCCCTCTACCATTCACGGATGCCCTCTGGTCCTTATCACTAAATCAGTTTTGAGAGTAAACCACACTCGAACCTCTAACCTAAAGGAGGTAAAGGTTTTCTAAACTGTTAATAAAAAATACATTTAAAGGAGTAGATATTAGCCATTGTAATAAACATTTCATTTTATTTTATTTTTATTTTATTTTTATTTTTTTATTTTTTTATTTTTTTTTAAATATTTTATTTATTCATTTGACACAGAGAGAGATTACAAGTAGGCAGAGAGGCAGGCAGAGAGAGAGGAGAGAGGAGGAAGCAGGCTCCCTGCTGAGCAGAGAGCCCGATGTGGGCCTCGATCCCAGGACCCTGGGATCATGACCTGAGCCGAAGGCAGCGGCTTTAACCCACTGAGCCACCCAGGCGCCCTCATTTTATTTTATTTTTAAAGATATTTTATTTATTTGACAGAGAGAGAGAGAGAGACTGCAAGTAGGCAGAGAGGCAGGCAGAGAGAGGATGAAGCAGGTTCCCCGCTGAGCAGAGAGCCTGATGTGGGGCTCGATCCCAGGACCCTGAGATCATGATCCGAGCAGAAGTCAGAGGCTTTAACCCACTGAGCCACCCAGGCACCCTGTAATAAACATTTTAATGAACAGTTTTACTTAATTGGGCCCATAAAATTGAAGTAAATGTGTACAAGCAACTAATTTTTAATCATTTTGTTAAATACACAGCTTATGTGTATGTTCATATTTGATTTTAGTTAATCTTGCTAACCTAATAAAGATTTCAGACCACCTCATAGTTGAAGGGTTGCTTTGGTAGGGAAACATTAAGGTATTTCAGGGATCCATTTAAAAAATTCCACAACTGTACTTTCCCAGATCTATTTCCAAATGTACTATAGTGTAATATGAGCCTCAAATTTATAGACAAAGTCTGACATTGAGTTCATCTATCAGGGTAAATATTCTTTCTTCTAACTTTGACAATTCTAACTTTCTCTTCAATTGTGTATGCAATCGAAGAAAAAATTAAAATTAGCAGTTTTTCTCAGTTCTTAGTTTTCAGAAGTATTAAACTTTAGAACAATTTAAAGTCTCCACTAACCCCTGCAAAAACAAAACACTTACACTGTAATAAACATTTCACTGATTTTCAAATATTTGTATATTTCCAATATAGTTTAATATCATCTCACTACAGTCCACTTATTTTTTCAAATTCTATTTCATTTTTTATGTCACACTTCTTTTATTTCACTTTTAACTTTGCATTTTGTGTTTTGTTTCCCTCACTAGACTCAGTTGGTTTTTGTATGTAATATCTTTATTTTTTAACCATTTGTTTTATGTGACATATTCTTACATAGTCATATTGTTTTGGAGGGTTTTGTTTTGTTTTGTTTTGTTTTTTCAGTTGAGTCATGGGAAACTTAACCTATCAAGTTTGAGACTCAATATACTGGTCCACATAGAACTTACTATAATTTGAGTATGAAGTAGGAAAATATGCAAAGAAATATTCATAAGTAGCTTAAAATCGACTATAGGCTCTTGGAAAAAAATAATGACCTGGCCATTACTAATTCTTTTATGTTTAGGGTCACAACATTAATCATAATGAACTCCTTCAAGCTTGCAATGACAGTCATAAGTACGTCGGTAGCTCTGTTATAGTTCAATAGTAATCAATTATACCTTCATTAATTTTTAAATTTGACCTGCTATTTATCTATATTTTTTAATGCTAGTGTCCTAATGAACATATATTTCTTTCATCCTTATTTCCACAGTTAAAATTAAGAATCAAGGTGGAAGTGTGGTATCTCTAAATTATTTTACCTTTTCAATTAGAAAAAAAAATACAGGTGGATTGAACATAGGTAAGGCATTTCACATACAACAGTTTAAAAGTTTTTGCTTCCAAATCTGCATTTAAATTACCACAGTGTATTGTATTTTTCATGCTAAAGAGGTTATAAGAGTTTAAAATAAAATAATTTAAAAATATTTAGTGGATTCTTGTTTTTCCAAAGTAAAATAAACAATTAAAAAATTTTGAGATTCTCAGAGTAACTCTTGGCTTATTGTACACCATGTTCATATTATCCGAATTAAGATTCTCTTCCACTTTTCAATAAAAACCTCAATAAGGATGTCTGAAAATATTTTTATATTCTTTAAAAAGATCTATCACATTCCTACACAGCATTTAGAAAACACCACAGCATAACCGAAGGTACTGTTTTTCTTTGGTCTCTGGAACTTTATAGAACTCCAGCTATAGAGCATCCCTCCTGAATTTTAACAAGTTATTGCACTGCCAGACGCCCGGGTATTGGGCTCTCTTCTCACAAATGCATTGCTCAGTCATAAGGCAAACATTCAGTATCTGTGAACCACATCCTATTCTCTGAGCGTTTGGTCTCTCTTGCAGAAAGATTCTTACCCTCACCTGGCATTTATTTCCTTGCCGTTTACTCGTGGCAATTATTTACTCTTATTTTGGATGACATTATGAGATAAACAAATAGGTCATAGTTACTCTTGCTTTAACTTTTCTGACGTAAAATCTCAGCAGAGAAAAAAATGCATGTTAAAAAAAAGCTTTACGTTACAGTTTTTAAATTCTGGCCACATGGCAAGAAAAGATGGCTTTGCAGAAGCGAGTGTGTCAAACACTGTAAGTGTCTGGGAGATGAAGTGCACAATCACAGAAAGCAGTCACTGGCAAAGGAATGCCAGCCACTTACCAATGAGATGCCAGACTCCCCTGTCCTTCCTCTGTGACTCTCAATTCCTGTCTCCCATCCTCCTGCCCGTCAGCACAGTTCACACAGAGCAGTTCCTTGAGTCCTGCTCAGCCTGTGGCGGAAGAGAATTGCGGAGTTTTTAATCATTCAGAGGGAATCCTCCGGCTTGCCCTGCTGCTCCCTGAAGAGGGGACCCAGGTAACTCATCCTTTCCGCCCCGAGCTTTAATGGCACTTTGGCTGCTGCCTCCTCGCAGTTCCGCGCCCCCACTCCGTAGTTGGTTATATCGGGAAGTAGGTGCGGCGCCTCCCCAGGCTGGTGCGTTTGGGGCTCGAGTGTTTTCCTCCAATGCGTCCGCGCGCCCCGCGCCCCGCGCCTCTGACTGGCTGTGTCCTTCCCGGAGCGGTCCCTCGCCCCTCCCCGCTCGCCCGCGCGGTCGCTGTCGCCCGCGCCCTGCGCCTCACTGCCTCTCGCTGAGAAGGTTCATTGAGCATGTCCCCGGGCTGAAAGGTCTGTTTGCCTCCAGAAGGGGCTTTCTAGGTGTCTCTACTCGTCTCACCAGTCAACCGGTATTCCCCTTCGCTCCCAAGTACGGACGGCTCCCCTCCCCCCGCTGTTCTGCTCGGCAACCTTTCCAAATTTCACATTCACAGATTACACAGCCAACGCGCTGGCTGGCGAGCGCACGGGAAAGCTCAAGCTAGAGGGCCTCCCCTGCTCGCCGGGTGCTGCTGCTCTTGCTCCGGATTCCCGCTCGCTCGCTCGCGCCTAGCCCGGGCCGCTGAGGGAGGCACCGGCTGAGGCGTTCCCTTAGCTCGGCGGGGAGTGACTTCTCACTTTGGAGAATTTCCCCAGGTCCTGACTGGGAAGCACTTCTCTTTGTTCGTACACTTGCGAGTTTTATCTAAGGACAATTAGACTCTTTGACTGTTTTCATTTCTCTTTGACCCCCGTGTCAGTACTGAGTAAGCCCAGGAAACAGTCAGCTTAGCCTCAGACAGCAGCTCCTTTTCTGAAATTTTATGTCACAATGGATGTAATTGGAAAAATAACACAGGTAGTAAATCCACAGTGTGGCAGCTTTAGTGCTATTGTTCTGTGAGCCCTCCCCGCTACTTTTCCTCTCTCAGTCTCTGAGTCATTCTCAGATTCTCTTGATTCCTTTGATGTTGAGTGTTTTCACAAAAATGGTATCACATTTCTATTGCAATGGATTTCCATAGATAATGCGACCAGCACCTGTATTTAATGGAGAAGAAATCCCTCACCCTGTTTTCTGTTTCTGTCTGTGAGACTGTGCGAGAGCCTCAGGTCACACCCGGTGTCGGTCGGTGTCTGGTTTTCATGTGTGTTTGAGTCCAGCCGGACCCTGCGCTGAGGCAGTGAGGGGTCTGACTGGCTCTAACTGGTGAGGAGAGTACAGTGCCATGCAGCCTGTAGCTGGAAGCCTTCCTGCCACTA
Organism: Ailurus styani; assembly: GCA_002007465.1. NCBI lineage: Eukaryota > Metazoa > Chordata > Mammalia > Carnivora > Ailuridae > Ailurus > Ailurus styani. The sequence goes on along the minus strand of LNAC01001179.1, from coordinate 284,891 downwards.
GCTTTGTGTTGTTTCTCTTGCTTCTCTGGTAATTAATATTAGTCTTTTTCCTGTTTCTTGGCTTCTCATTCATCCACACGTGTTGTATGCACACCCAGTCTCTGCTTTTGATGGCCACCCTCAGGATCTAGGCGGATTTCTTGTTCCATAGCAAAGACAGATTTGTGTGTTCACATTTAATGCTTCTCTATTCTTCCACACTTTTTATTTTCTTTTTCCTGCTTTCCAGTAATTAGGTTATTTTCTTTATGTGTTAACTGAGGCATTGTTGCCGAGATTTGACTTCTCTGGGCTTTTTCTCTGCTTCACTAGCTCCACTCCTGTGTTAGGCTATGGTTCACAGACAGAATCACCAGGACTTTTATAACCCCTTTAAATATATCACAAAATAGATTCAAAGTGTAAGAGCTTAAAGCATTTTTTTTATTGTGCAATGAGATTTTTGCCTTTAAATGTTTGTTGTAATTGAGCACATTCAGCCTTAATAGAGAAGGCAAGCTGCTTATAGTTTTCTTTACTTCCTCAATACCTTTATATTGCAAGTGATTTGGTAATTCTGGCATTTGTGTCCTTACCTCATATAATTCATATATTTTCTTTCAACTACCATTTCAGAAAAGATTTGTTGGCTTATTAAAATTTCTAAAAGTTAATCAAAAATGTAGGTTAGTCAAATCAAGACATAGGATGAAACTATAGATAGTAGGAGAGATAGGAATCCAGGAGTATGGTTGAGTCAGAAGAATTCCTTTATATTTTCTTAAAAATGGCACTAAGTTTAGCATTAAGATAGTAGCCTCATAAAGAAAGAAACACTGTCAGTCACATGATTTGTGGTAACCTCCCACAGTTAACATGAACAGGGAAATTTATGTTCCAAATGATATAGGTGGACAAATTATTTTAAATAAAATCATCTAAAGGCATATGATTTTTTTAATAAAAAAGACAATTATCCCATCTTGTTTCATGGGGAAGGAGACAAACCATAAGAGACTCCTAATCTCACAAAACAAACTGAGGGTTACTGGGGGGTGGGAGGGTAGGGATAGGGTGGGTGGGTTATGGACATTGGGGAGGGTTTGTGCTTTGGTGAGTGTTGTGAAAGATGTAAGCCTGATTCACAGACCTGTACCCCTGGGACAAAGAATAAAAATAAAATTAAAAAAAAAAGACAATTATCATAGGAATTGAGCTTGAAGATATTTTTGTAACAAATAGATGATGTAGAGCACTTTTCCTTTTGAGGTTATCTGATAATTTAGAGGGAGAGAAAGGAGATGTTGAATCTGGCTAATTAGGAATAGTAAGATCTATTTCTGTCAGTTCAAATTTAGAATGTTAATTTCAAGTTATAATGTAAGGATGACTAGGTTACATGGGAATATTTCAGCAAGACATATGACTGTTTATTTTCATTTATTTTATAATTAAAAATGTTTAATTTTATAATATTATGTAACTATGTATTCTATATTAGTATTACATATATTCTATATTAATATCTATATATGTATTATAGAAAATATGAGTCTGACTTCTACAGCTTTCTGAAAAAATTAAAATTTTGCTATTGTGGAATGTGTGTGTGTGTGTGTGTGTGTGTGTGTGTGCTGCAGATTTTTAAATCGGTCTATAGGTCATGTGCTTTTGTATATTATTACATCCACAGGGTTCAGGTAGAAGCAGGTGAACATTTGAAATTAGAGAGAAAAACAGCAGTGCATAAAGTAAGAAGTAGGAAAAATTTTCTTGCAGGAGGTCTGCCAAGAAGAAACAAGCTAACTCATGTTTTCCAAGTACCTGTCAAATCTTTCCACATGCATCATAACTAATCATTTCTTTTATTCTCATGTGAAAATGGGTATTTAAAATATTGCTCTTAGGATTATCTTTAAGTCATAGGTATTCATGTCCCATTATAAAATCACAATGCTATTTACTTTAAAAAGGTCATTATTAAAAAGATTGCTTGTTTCTCTCTATTTCAGAATGTTAGTGACATTTTAAAAATAACCAGGTCATTGCCTACCCTGATAAAATATCATTTGAACATTAAATGAATTAAAAATATTGTTTCTAAGTGGGTTAAGTGTTTTAGTGAGTCATTTTCTCCATGCTATGGTTATAGTACCTTGACCTAGCTGTCATGTTGCTTATCTGATCTTGTTGTCTAACCATCTTTGTGTAAATGTCTTAATCTCTTTATCTCCTGGTCCCCAGTGGGCAAGTGAGCAGATGCAGCACATCTGTAGCAGTTGAGTTGCTCTAAGCTTTTGTCTTACTTGTTTTACAGATCTTTTTTGTTTAAATCATGCCCTCCTTTTCTCTCCTTTCATTTGACTCAAATAAGGTTCTAGGTTCTGGTTAAGAGACTATTACCACTGTTGCTTGTCAACAAATTGTACCAGCATTGTAGGGAAACAGAGCAATACTCAATTTAAATCAAGTACAATCCTCTTTCTTGAATAACCTACTTTTTTTTATTGTAGCTACTTTTAGCATTCGCCTTTTCTGTTTTGATGTTTTAATCCCCTATGTTATATATTTAAAAATTGTGAACATGAAAGTACTTAGAAATTAAATTAATCTTGCACTGTCACTATACACCTGTATGCCCTATGAATATAACTGAAACATGAAGATCCAAAAGTAAACTTTTACTTGAACTGGACAACATATGATGATTTTAATTTTATTTTGGGTTTCTTAGAACATCAGTTTTAGTACTTACATCACAGCTGTTTTGTGAAAGCAGAAATAAACATATCTTAATCAGACTTGGAAAATAGTATACTGACTTAATTAATTTAACAGCTGCTTCAGTAACCAACACTGAAGAACATAGCCTACTTTGTGGGTGTCTTGATAACATCTGCAACCAAAAGCATGAAGAGGTATGAAACAAAAGCTCTCATTTGAGTGTTTTGGTGCTCATAGTGTGAACTTTTGCTTACGGACGCATGGGCATGACTGACCCCTCTCACTGGTCCTCATGCTCATCCTCTGTGATATCTTAGTCTAACAAAAATGTTTTTCCTTAGGAAAGAACAAAAACCACTTTCAGTTAAACTAAGATTTTACAAAACAGGAGTAAAAGTTGAGATCTTATTAATTAAAAAGTTACTATTTGTGTCTATCCAGTAGTTTGTCAGATAAGCACCTGCATTTTTTCCTGGATATATCCTCAGTATCAGGCTTCCTACAAGTTTTAATAGACTTACTTTTATAGTAAACAATTTCCATTTTGCATAGTGTTCTCTCACCAAGATTTTCTTATATGCAATTGTTTTCTATAAAGAAACAAAACCTAAGATTCATTAGTTCCAGAGCAGGTATGTCTCCAAGTATTATATGTTTACACAGCAATCTTTTCAATCTGGACTCAAATTCTCTACTGACTTCTTATGTTCTAACTTTTTGTGTCTTACTTTAAAGCAGTTTCATATGTGTGTTGTATTTTGATCATTTTCCATCTCTTTCTAGTCTTAAGGTGCATTACTTTGACTTTTATTTGACTTTTTGCATTAAATCGAAATACTATTTTCCCTCAAAATAAATTTTGCTCTGCAATGCTATACCCATATTTTTATTTTATGGTCTCATTTATACCTGGACTCATTTTTTCCTTAATTCATATTTATAACCCAGTTTAAGAATTTTATGTAGGTCTTTATACAGAGAGCTAGACTATATGCTTCCTGTGGACCAGGAACTAAGTTTTCTACACAGTCTGCTGAATTTCCGTGTTTAAACTTTTTTATTGGTTGAGTAGTGTACATGTAGGAAACCTCATTTGCTTGTCTGAGATTCATTTCAAGAGACAGCATTATGAAGCGGAAGCAAAATATTTTTATCATTTACTTTTCTGTCCACCAGTAAGCCTGTCATTAGCAAATGTGACCACTAGATGGCATTCGTGTTCCAATTAGGAATGCCATTTAGGTTCTGTCCTAGGGATTTTCTAATTTTTTAAGACCTGAGAGGAACCCCCAAATTAGTGATTGATGCTTTAAGAAGAGTTTTATACACACACACACACACACACACACACACACACACTTTAACACAAATACCTAATAAACACATCAGCAAGTTGTAAAATGTCAAATGTTTAATAGGTGATCTTGCACTGAGGCAAAATAAAAGCTTAACATTTGTTGATGGTTAAATATACACTAGGCATTGAAATAGGTATGCTTTAGATGAATTACTCTATTTTATTCTAACGGTTTAGCTGAAACTCAAATTCAAATATTCTGCCTCCACTGAGTGTTCTTAACCAGTTCACTAAACCAATCCCTGTTTTGATTAGAGTAATCAATCAAATCATCACAAAATAAAGTGTTGGGTACCAGATGCAGAGACCAGACCCCAAGTACAGAGAATCCAATAAATGGAAAATAATTTTAGCACAAGTATATAATAAGATAAAATACCATATTAAATTTATTCATTGGCAATTTATGGGATTTTGTATATTCTCTGGGACATATGATTCATTCAAGTAATATTTACTAGGAAATTACTAGCCTAAGCACTGTACAAGATGAATGAATTTAAATACAAGGTTTTAACAAAACTTTTTCTCATATATTTCAAAAAGTGAAGAACTATATATTCTCTCATTGTAATATTTTGCCTGAATAATAAAATGCTAAACGACATATAACATCCCATGATTTTGGAAGAAAATACATACTATTTATATCTGGTTTGTTCTGTTTATAAATTTAAAAAAATCATTTTCCTGTCACCATGTCAAGTCTGGCACTCAGAAATGTGGTTATGTTCTTTCTATCTGACCTACCACCAACAACCATTGCTCCACTCCTCCTAACTGGTAACAATGAAGGGATCAGGACTCTGCTGGGAATAATTTTAGGAACAGAGGAGGCCCCCTCTGGAATAGTTACATTGATTTCATTGCTGACAATGGTAAAAACTTGCTTTGTGTCTGTGAAATTTTAAGATATAATTTATAAGCTATAAAGTACAGATACAATGACAATATTTTATGCCTAAATAGCACCTTTCTTAAAAGGTTCGCAAGCTCATTCAATATGGAAACAAAGATTATTCAGTGTAATGTAGCTACATGTCACTGCTTTCATAAACCTTTTCATTATTTCCTGTGCCACATATTTTGTGTGCATATACATCCTTTATATGAAAGGAAAGAATCATACACTGTGAACTTGGTTTCAGTTTTCAGTTGGTGAAGAGATATTCCTAAGAAAGGAGGGGAGTGAGAGGGATGGGCGGCTGGGGGATGGATGTTGGGGAGGGTATGTGCTATAGTGAGAGCTGTGAACTGTGTAAGCCTGATGAATCACAGACCGGTACCCCTGAAACAAATAATACATTCTATGCTAATTAAAAAAAGAGATGAAAACAAATTACTTCAGTTGGCAAACTATAATATAATGCAGCTTTATTATCAAATATTAATTGATTATTAATTTTTAGCTTGCAAAGGGCTGACAGTTTTGTAGTGAAGTAAAAGGTGTCTATGTTGGACAGTCCCAGGGAAAGCTAAAAGGTTGAACAAGGTGGCATCGTGTTAGCTGAGGCTTGTGCTAAATGATAATAGCTGATTAGGTAGCAAATACTGATAAGAAAGCAGCAGCAGAAGAAATCATATCAAAACCCACTGAAAGGGCACCTGGGTGGCTCAGTGGGTTAAGGCCTCTGCCTTCAGCTCAGGTCATGATCTCAGGGTCCTGCAATCGAGGCCCACATCGGGCTCCCTGCTCAGTGGGGAGCCTGCTTCCTCCTCTCTCTCTCTGCCTACTTGTAATATCTCTCTCTGTCAAATAAATAAATAAAAATCTTAAAAAAAAAACCCACTGGAAAACAATATGAGACAAGAAAAATTTGACAATGTTTGCTGAAAAATGACAGGAGTGGTGTTCTGTACTCATAGTGAGCCTTAGGATAATGCTACAAACAGTGACAAGCCGGAAGGGTAGGAAGTGTGGTCATTTTACAGTGGCATCAGTACAATTAATGTGTAAGGAGCTATCAGTATTAGTGAAAACTGCATGTTTGACTAGAAGTTTGAAAACTCTAATAGACTAATCATTAAATTAGAACTTTTACAATATTAGATAAATAATGGAAAAAATTATTTGCTGACCAAAGACACTCTCTCTCTCTCTCTCTCTCTCTCTCTCTCTCTCTCTCTCTCTCTCTCTCTCTCTTTTATTAACATATAGAGTATTATTTGTTTCAGGGGTACAAGTCTGTGATTCATCAGTCTTACTCTCTTAATAAGGGCAAAAAGAACCTGATTTCCAGATTCATGGAGGTTTCACTGGGAAGATTAAAACGGTAAAGCAGTTCCCACTCTAGACCATGGTCTCTGCTTCCCAGATGGACTTTGCCCATTGGTTATCCCTTGCACATGTTCTCCTGGGAAAGCAGAGGACACACATGCTGAGCCTCCAATTTGAGCAAGCGATGGTGAACTCTTTTTCTCCACATCATACAGGATTGCTTCTTTCTCCCTCCCTGTTTTTTTTTTTTTTCTTTACCTGTATTCCCATATGACCTGAATTAGAGTTCCAACTCCTCTGGTTCTCTTACGGTAATTGATATAAACACAAATCTTATCCTGATTTGTTCTCATTGTGAATACTTCACATACTTCACATACTTCAAAATGAAATATGCTTTTTATGACAAAATAGGAAATAGTTGTACATTGCATAAGTATTTACTCCTTCCAGATCCTACCTGGGGATTGATTTTTTTTTTATGTTAAGTATCCTTTAGTGGACTTATATTTAAGAAAAGAGTTCTGAAATGAATTTTCATTTGCAGAATTTCTAATTTGAGGTTTTAGGTCCTGCTGCTACCTGGATAAGTTTATTTAAAATTAGATTTCTTGGAGTGCCTGTGTGGCTCAGTCAGTTAAGCGTCTGCCTCCTGCTCAGGTCATGATCCAGGAGTCCCAGAATCAAGTCCCATATCAGACTTCCTGCTCAGCGGGGAGTCTGCTTCTCCCTCTCCCTTGGCTCCTCCCCCTACTTGTGGTCTCTCTCACTTACTCTTTCTCTCTAATAAATAAATAAAATCTCTAAAAAATAGAAAACTAACTAAATAAATAAAATTAAATTTCTATCTTTTCACATGGTAGATTGATATGATAATACACATTGTAATTGTTTTAATTTACATTGTTTTAACAAATGTTTCTACTACTGACTATGTGACACTGTGTAATATACCAAAATACACCATCTCTACTCTCAAGGAGCTTATAGTACAGACAGTAAATGCAATTCCAAAGTGCTTTAACAAAGATGTTCTCAGGATTCTGTAGAAAGGCATGAGAGAACACTTCTCTGTGCATTGGTGGGAGTCCTTCACCAAGGACATGCATCTGAAATGGTTGAGAAGAATGAGTGGAAGAATTGGCCAGAGGTGATTAAAAATATCTATGTCTACAACTACATCTATATCCACATCCACATATTGTTGGGGAGGAAAATAGATACCCTGTAATAAAAAGACAGAGTAAGAGGAGAAACATACAGAGATTTGATAACCTGCGTATCTCCTGCATGGGAAATACCCAGGAAAACTGAGAAACTCCCCAAAATGATTGAAGCCATCACCTGAAATGCCATTTTCTGCTAAAGGCAAAGGAGTTGTTGGGGGTAGGAATTTATTATAGGAGGAAAAACACAGTAAGATTGCGATGCACATGTAAGTCCATGTCTTCACCATTGATAACAGTTTCCAGAGTATTGGCTATGCTCCTCTTCCTGGTACAATGAGAGACGCAATCTTACAAACATGGAGCACTGGGTGTTATACGTGAACAATGAATCTTGGAACACTACATCAAAAACTAACGATGCATTGTATGGTGACTAATACAACACAATAAAAAAATTAAAAAATACAAATAGAGATTTCCCTTATAAATGTAAATATTTTGCAAAAGGGTAATTTCTGCTCAGTTTCCAGAACTTCTGCTGTGTCTACAGTTTCTTAAAAATAACCAGGTTGGGATAGTCTTTATGCCAAAGAGACATATTTTGAGGTCCAAAATTCTCCTTCCTTTTAACACCTATATCTATCTATATCTATACCATATCTATCCATATCTATCCTTTATCTATCCATATCCATATCTTTCATGATCTATGTATTTATATAGATATCTATATTGATATTTATATCAATATCTATACCTATCTAGCCCCGTGACAGGAGCACAGTGTGCTGTTTCATGTTTTCCAGAAATTCATTAAAATTAATGAATATGGGTAGATGATGCAGGCCCTGAAAAGTGCAGAGCAGGAGATGTTGGTGTAAGTAGCAGTTCCATTAGGGAAATACTTATATATTATCTTAAGGAACTAGAATCATTGAAAAGTTTTGACCAGGAGAAGATAATTCTGTAGATTAATAGGCTTGAATGGAGAAATCAGTTAGGGAATTATTATAGTATTTGCATTAATGGATCATAAAAGCAGAGACTAGAAATGTGGCCAGGTGGTGGATCCCAGAGACTAGGAAGAGGAATCAAGAGAACGTGTGGACTAATTGGGCATGTGGGGTGGTGACAGACAAAAGTCACTGTGCTTTAACTTTTTTCTTCCAGGACCACACAACTAGGTATACCACAGTGAACAAAATAGACAAGAAATAGACTCTGCCTTCCTGGATCTTGGATTTCATTGGAAGATCAAACCAAGTAAACAAGAAATTACAGTGAATCCATTGTGCTAAGCAGAGCTAAAGGGGAACTCAAGCTGCTTTAAAGTAGTAAGTTTACCTAAGATATAGTAGTTAAGGGATAGATTTGGGAGATAGATAATGAGTTCCAATTATAGTGATATAGATTCATACTTAAGGAAGTTGTGCTGCATAATATTGAGTACCTATGTTTAGAGGTCATAGATATTGTTTTTGTTTTTTTTTTAAGATTTTATTTATTCATTTGACACAGAGAGAGATATTACAAGTAGGCAGAGAAGCAGGCAGAGAGAGAGGAGAGAGGAGGAAGCAGGCTCCCCGCTGAGCAGAGAGCCCGATGTGGGCCTCGATCCCAGGACCCTGGGATCATGACCTGAGCCGAAGACAGTGGCTTTAACCCACTGAGCCACCCAGGTGCCCATAGATATTGTTTTTGAAGTAATGAGGTACACTTGGTAGCTGAGACATGGTATAAAAATATTTACCTTTGAGAATGATAGCATGAGAAGAGGTCAGCGCCAACAACGGAACCTCAGGGAAAGCCATGTTTTAAAGTCACAGAGGAAAAAAAAAAAATAAAGTCACAGAGAAGTAACAATCAATCAATCAATAGTGGACACTGAGATGGTACTGTCTTGTATGAGGAGAGCCACCAAAGTTTGTCAAGGAAGCGAAAGCTGGAGGTCATTTCGAGAAGTAGAGCACGCACAAATGCATCAAGTTCAAAGAAGTGAAAGAAGGTAGAAATTAAACATTCAACTTTGATTTGGCTTTTAGGAGTATACACAGGTATGTTACAGTTATGAAAAAATGCCTCAAAGGCAATGGGTAACATGAAAAGATCATCAAAATTTTGATGTTTGTTTTAGTGAAATAGAAGAGTAGAGAAAGATTTTTAAAAGTTTTACGTGTTATAACTTTCTTTATTTGGCTGAATTTAACTTGAAGTCAATAGTCCTAATTTGTTTTTAGTTTTGCTTTTTTATTTGTTTTGTTTTAATTAAGGTTTTTGTTTGTTGTTGCTGTTTTTGTTTTATTCCTGGAGAGATATTTCCCAAACATATCATCTAATTCTTTTCTGTTGTTGTTGCTATTGTTGTTGCTAGAAAGAAAATTAGATTTTAGGAATTCAATTTCTGGCATGTAATCCAAATACAAATTAGATACATTTTGTATATACCCATATATATACACATAATATTTTACTTTTAAACTGTAAGAATTATTTTTTCTTAAACAAAAAGCACACTGTAACATGGAGTCTACTGCAACATGTGTATCATTTTATAGCAATACAAAACTTATCAATTCCCAATTGAGAGAAGGTAGACATCTTGTATGCTTAAGGAATAAATTAAAAGCATAGGAAAACTTGTTTATTTGGATTGGCCCCAATTAGAATGATTCTCCTTGAATAAAATTCAGTTAAGATTAGTGATACCTAACATCCTTATTTCTCTATGAATAACACAAGTGAATGTAACCATAATACACTGTGACATTCATAATTATAAAATAATGCCCAGTATATGTACATTGACACTAATGATGGGTTTTAATAATAAAACTGAAGTGACTGTTCTTAGGTACAAATATGATGTCATATATAATTCCCCTTTAACAAATGAACAAAAGGGAAACAGAAGAGCTCTCCACTCAATCTGTACCATTTACTTAGAAATGATTTATTAGAATCTGAAATAGTAAAATAGCAACAAAAACGAAAATGTATTTCAGGTTAATTTTGAGATTTGCATAACAAATTAAAATGTATCTTAGCTGTTTTCAGGGAAAAAAAGGAAATAAAAAGAGTCTTTTTGGGGATATATTCCTTTATTCAAAGAATGAACAATACTTTTCTGAAAACTTAACAGGCATTTTCTATACTAACCAATGGACTGGTATGATTCTTAACTGTTATAATGTGAATAAAAAATTATTTTTACAACCTCTGAGCTTTTCATAAATTAATTTTGCATATGTATCTTTTTAATTCTTTTGCATTTTCTGAAGATGAATGTTTAAATAAGGTCTTCCAAAATTTTTATTTAACATATAAAAAGCTGAGCAGAATATGTATTTTTATTTTGGCTTATGCTTGTAGACATGACTTTTAATTATCTCAGCAACAGCTGATAATAAGATTATTAGCATGTACAAAGTGTGCACTTAATAGAAGCAGAACTAGAGGCAATTAGTGGAATTAGGTGTTTTTTCTACTGAGAAACAGTATCCTAAGTACTAATTGTTTATGCCAGTCCAATCACTGCAAATATCACTAATAGCATCATTAAATCAATGTAACACTATATTATAAGCACTAAATAGGCTTAGTGATTTGGTATCAGACTGGCACAGTGATGAGCTTATTAATATTTTCTATGAGTTCTATATACACTGGGGAAACTTGGTTTTGCAACTTTTTATTTTACACTTCCAAAGACAAAACCATGCTTATTCTGCCATAAATACCATGTCTCTGTGTCATATTTTTAAGATCACTCAGTGACTTTTAAGATTTTTAATTATTTTCATGCATTTGTTTTTATTAATAAAACTCTTGAAGCTATTACAGAAGGGCTGGGCTTTATGCAGCCCTATGGAAAATAGTATGGAGGTTCCTCAAAAAGTTAAAAAAAAAGAAGTACCCTATGATCCAGTAATCACACTACTAGGTATTTACCCAAAGGATAGAAAAACACTAATTCAAAGGGATACATGTCCCCTAATGTTTAGTGCAGCATTATTTATAATAGCCAAGTTGTGGAAGCAGTCCAAGTGTCCACCAGTAGATGAATGGATAAAGTAGATGTGGTAAATATACGATGAAATACTGTTCAGCCATAAAAAGAATGAAATCTTGCCATTTGCAGCAATATGGATGGAGCTAGACAGTAGAAGGCTAAGTGAAATAAGTCAATCAGAGAAAGACAAATACCATATGATTTCACTCATAAGTGGAATTTAAGAAACACAACAAAATAGCAAAGGGAGAAAAAGAGAGAGAAAAACTAAGAAGGAGACTCTTAACTATAGAGAACAAACTGATGGTCACCAGAGGGGAAGTGGGTGGGGGGATGGGTGAAATAGGGGATGGGGGTTAAAGAGTGCACTTAATCATGATGAGCACTGAATAATGCACAGAATTGTTGAATCACTATATCCTATGCCTGAACTAATAAAACACTGTATGTTAACTATCCTGGAATTAAAATTTAAAAAAAAACTTAAGAAAAGAAAATGCTGTCCCTAAATGACTCCAAAAATGAAATATAAGAAATTTAGTAGTGATTATTACATTTTAATCTTAAAGGTGCTTTTATTTTACTTTTCATACTTCATATTATTCAGTGGGTTGAGTATGAATGTAGTTTTGAGGGTAGAGAAAATGGACTTCTGATCTTTCTTGTGTTTTATTTATTTCAACGGAAGAGATGTTGTCTATTTGACATGTCACATGAAATATAGTGAGTCAACATCCTTCCTTCAGTTCTGTTTGCAATGTGTTCTTTATTCTCTTTTTCTTCCTTTTATCTATTCTTCCTTCTTCTTCCTTTCATCATCTCCTATTTTTAATTCTTTAGCCAAGGTATTTATATATATATTTATATATAAAGTTTTTATATAGTTTTATATAAATATATATTAATACATAATAAATATATATTATATATTTATATAGTTTTATATAAAACTTTTAAGACTGAGAAGCTCAAACTTGAAGGTCTCAGGACCACTTTGCACTCTAAAACACCATGAAGATCCCAAAGAGCTTTGGTTGTTGACAAGTATATCTATTAATATTCACCACATAAGAAACTAAAACTGAGACACGTAAGGACGGTTATTCATTATTCATTTAAAACTCGCAATAATGAACCATTATATGTCATCATAAATAAGATATTTTATGGAACAATGGCTATATTTTTACAACATATATAGTGAAAAGGTTAGCATAATTTTAGGCTTATCCAAACTTTTAAGATATCTGCCCTAATAGAAGACAGATGTTCTCGTATCGACTGCATTTAATCTTTTGCAATATCATATGGAATGTTAACTTCTGGAAAATGCCACTGTATATTCAGGTGAGAATGAAAGTTAAAAAAGCAAATACCGTCTTAGCATTGTTATGAATATAGTTTGATTTCATGTACCACCTAAAAGGGTCTTTGGGACCACAGAGTCCTAGGGCCACTTTCTGGTTTTGTGTAATGTGAGTTTTCTGAATCAGAATGATTAACTAATTGTGTTGATAAGAGTAAATCATGTACTATTTCCATCTATTTACAAATCTAGATTTGATTTTTCACTTATATCCATCAAAATAGCTAATGTAAGTTCGTTGTATAGAAATCATTTAGCTACCTAGGTTGTAAGAATACAGGCTTTTATGGTAATGTTTTGAGCTAACATTTTCAAAAAGGTCTTTTTCCATGACTTTTTAAGCATATGCTTCAGTAATGTAACACAGAATTCCATATAATCAGTAAGGAAATTGTCACTAAATTCTTCTAAAATTATACACACACATGCATACACACAGTATAAGTTAAGGGAATATAACTTAATGGCACATTTACTTGTTAGAAATTTTTATTCTAAGGGTAAAATGAATCAGTGAACCCAAATATATTTGAGCTACCCTCAGCCAGGTCTGAGCACAGTTATAATTAAATAATCACCAGACTTGCTTAGAAAGTTGAGATAGTTTAAGAATTTAAGTCTCAGTAAAGCATTAAAAGGAGCAAATCTCCTCAGACACGTTTTTAATACTGGCTTCTACCAGCTCTCTCTCCAATTCTATTTCCACAAGTCTTCTCTCAGCATTTCACAAGCCTAGCAGTAACCCCCACCCTCACAATGCCCAGATCTCATTTTCTAAATACTCCCAGTCTCAGGACACATATGCTCCTATTTGCTTTAGATCCCTTACTCCTTCTTTTCTACCTTCCAATTATTCTCCTAATTTCTCTTCTTACAGCAGCTGTGCCTTCATCATATAAGTCACTGTAGACCTCCTGGTTCTGCCAGTTCTACGTACCCTTCCGCTATCAACAATGGGGGCAGCAAATGCCCAGGGACTGAGCAGGCAGAGGCAGTATCTGTCGTGAGTAGGATGGGTAGGTGGAAAGGCTATAAATAGATATAATTTTTGTTCTTTGTTTTAAAAGCAAACTAGTGAATTCTAGGTTATAAAATAAAATGTTATTTAAATTTTACTTCTGTCCATGAAATAAGATGCTTGGTTGTAGCTTCAACTCATTTTATAGAAATATTTTAATATTATTCTGGATTCATAGCTATTCTGAAAGATTGATCAGTGTACACTTGAGAACATAGATCCTTTAAACAGTAACTGAATCTCTCACCCAACCCCAAGATGTTGTATTTTATGAAGGATTGGTGAGTGAAGGAGGGGTTTATTACTGACATTATCAAGAAATTACATGACATCTCTGTTTCTGTCCCCTGGGGGGAAGTTTATTTTTAGCTCATACCTCCATCATAAAGTTACTTTCCTCCATACAAAAGGAGATTGATGGGCATTTTCTTATTTTATTGATTAACAAAAGAAGGAACATACAGAATGCAGAGAACAGACCCTCAGTTTTGAGAGAGGTGTAGGTGAGCAGATCATTCTGTAGTCCAGCAGCTCTGTTCCTAGATTAATATGCAAATATGCCAGGAAGCATTAGACAAACTTTAAATGAATTTATAAACAAAGATTAGAAATTTCAGAAAATACAGTACAACTCTACTATGACACTATAAACAATGTCTACAAATTCAATTACATAAAATAGTCACGTTATTGCTGGGCAGACTAAGAATCCAGTTTTAATGTATATTTATTCCAATTCACAATATCAAGCAATATAGTAATGAAAGTACCTTAAAAGTAAACATAATAAATTAATTGAAGAAAATGTGGGAGTCTATATATCAAAAGCTAGGGAAGTAATTTAAAAAAAAGCATAAAAGTTATAAACCTTAAGATTAATGATGATTTCTATTCAGTAGATGTTAATTGATGTTAAGAATCAAATGTGCCTGGGAGAAGATATTTATGACATCCAAAATGGCCAAGAGTGCGCCTGGGTGGCTCAATGGGTTAAAGTCTCTGCCTTCAGCTCAGGTCATGATCTCAGAGTCCTGGGATCGAGGCCCGCATCAGGCTCTCTGCTCTCTCTGCCTGCCTCTCTGCCTACTTGTAATCTCTCTCTCTGTCAAATAAATAAATAAAATCTTAAAAAAAATGGATATCTAAAAAATTTTAAGAACATCTAAATTAAATAAAAATAATTAGGAAAAGTAAGAGATGATGATCAACACATATTAATGAACAGTTAAACATTTTAGCCTGGGTGGCTAATAGCATATAAATAGATACTCTTAACTTACTAAAATTAGAGAAATAAAGAAAAAACATTTGTAAGATCCTAGTTTCATGTACCTTGAATGACAGAAATGTGTGTCATTTCAAGTAAAGGACAAGGACATGGGAGATCAAATTTAGGTTTTACCAAGATTATGTAAGATAACCAACCATTTGTAGACTTCAATAAAGTAATATTTATCTAAATTATGCCCACTGAAGCCTGATATGCTCGATAGTCATTTTTGGAAATAAATTGTAATCTCTATTCTCATGTGTATTTTCTCCTATATTATATGGAGTATGATGGATATATGGGGATACATTTTCCAGAATTTTTGCTACACTAGTTATTGTTTAGATTCCTCCAGTGAGAAGCTGTAGCATGTGATTTGGAAAGTAGAGGGGCCATTGTGAAAGCAACAGGCAATGGTATGGGACTCAGCAGATGTGAGGTTTCTTAGCAGCCCTGAGATTCCTCCTGTGAGTCACCTACCCATGAACATTAGAGGCAGTTTGAGATTTTCACCTCTTATTTCTTCTCCTCCTCCTTCCCCCCCCCCCCCCNGCCACAGAAGCCAGGAGGGAATCTGAGAGCAACGGCAGTCTTTCCTTATATGATCTCAAGCCCTTCCAAGAGTTTTGTTATCCTAACTCTCTGTATTGGATACCATCTTCTAAATCCCTAGAGAGGTATCTCACAAAATACTGATGATACGCACTCTGATCCTACTTATGGGTGGGGAAAAAACGAAAAACTAACTTGTGTAAGGGTGTGTCACACCGTTACTCTATAAGAAAGAATAATTGCAGGTTTCAAAACTGAGCATTATATGAAGAATTCTTAAATACGATGCAAGTGGAATATTTCTGAGCAGCAAGGAGCAACAACTTAGAAACATAAAGAAGTATGGCTCTATCTCAAAACATTAGTGCTGAGAATAAAAAAGAAGTAAAATAATTTCATATTTCATATTTCTATATATCAAAGCACATTTACTCAACAATCCTCCATATTTGATAATTTTTCATGCATATTTTCCATTTAACATTAGATAAGAAGAGTAGGTCCATATGGGGATGAAGGGGTACAGAGAAGCAGACCAGAAGAAAGGGGAAATAAAACACAATAAAATGAAATGGAACACTACAAGATAAAGTAAATAAAATACAAAAGGAATAACTTTCAATGGACCTATGAATACAGCGTGCTATGAGTTGAGGAGTACAGAAGAATATAAACTCTATACCTAAAGATTAGAAAGGAAAGAAGAAATACAACACACAGAAAATGCTTTAATCAGTGTTTCATCTAAGTTCACAATACTATTTTCAAATTTATTTTTCATTATACTACTTTGTATTAAATTTTAGATTTTAAAAACTCAGTCCTCAATAAGTGTTCATCTCTTAGGCATATTTTCTTGAAACTTTCTAACTTGTGCCTGAATTCATACCCTGCAAATACCTATGCATTCTAAAATAATGTTTAAATTAATTTATAATACAGAAGAGTTTGAAATATTGCTGCTCTTTCAGTCCTTTTACAAATGTATTTATTGAATTCAGGTTTTTAAACACACATTAACATTTTAATAAAGTTGTTAAGATGTTAACATTAAAGATAATAGAAAAAACAGAATGCATAGCAGTAATACTATTTTTTCTTTAAGTACCAGATTTGCCCTCTTCTCTAATCTACAGAAAGTTTATAGCACAGTAAGTGACACAGACAGGCCTTCAGGAAATGTTAGTTGACCTCCCTGTTACATGCCAACATCATTTCTATTGCAGATAACTAATCACTTTTTATTTTGCTTGAGAAGTAATGTGTCCGTCTCTAAGGGACGCATCGTGATTAACCTGAGTCAATCATGGAGACCCTATGTCTTTACTAGGGATTTATCAAGGAATGGACATAGACACATAAATAAAGTCTGCTTCAGAGACTTTATATATTTTTAAAGATTTTATTTATTTATTTGAGAGAGAGAGTGCACAAGCAGGGGGAGCAGCAGGCAGAGGGAGAGGGAGAAACAGGATCCCACTGATGGGCTCCAATGCAGGGCTCAGTCCCAGGACCCTGGGATCATAACCTGAGCCTAAAAGAGCCGCTTAACCAGCTGAAGCACCCAAGTGCCCTCGCTTCAGAGATTTCGGGGGAAAAAAAAAATCTTTCCTGATGCAAACAAGAATGGCATGAGGAGAATGTCCTTTTGTCCCTCCTCATGCTTACCCCAAGCTTTGAACACAGTCAATGAAAATATGATTTCTCTTTTTCTAACAATCATCTTGTGCTTATCAAATGATAAGGCAGAGGACTAAGCCAAAATGCTGAGGACAGTGAAATGCTTAACATAGTGACATGGAAAAATAGAAATATGGAGATAATTTGTAATAGTTTGTTTTCTTTGCTTTATTCAGTTAATTCTTCATGTAGTCTCTAAAATATTTCCAAAATCTTATAATCAAATAGGATTCCTGTGAACTATAAAAGTACATGGATATTAAGTAATTAGAGGAATTAACTTTGAATTTTATGAATCATAAAAACAAAAGGAGTCACTTTTATATTATCTCCTGTATTCATAGAATTTATGTGGACGTGGGGTCATCTCATAAAGCTTTATAGTTCCAAAGCAGATGACTCATAGTTTCAAAATAAAATTTAAAAATAATGTAAAGTATTATAAGTTTAATACAGGAAATCTATTATATACTATAATTTAGACAATTGTTACTTGAATCATTAAGTTATTACTAATTTCACAATTGGTTTTTTTATGTACTTGGGTAGAAAATCCTTTAGGCTGTAAGTCATCAATTAAAAATGATTAAATTAGTAACAAGGTTCTAATCAAATAACTTATTTTTGGAAAATAAGGACATGATTAAAATTGCTTTAGGGATTTTTCATTACTCCTGTTACATAGTAACGTAATTTTATAACTAGCAATAAAATATTTGTAACTGTGTCAAGACTTTAAATTCAGAAAAATAATATTGCTTTTATACCAACAATTCTTATTCTCCATTTTAAAACATTTCCTGTTCACTGTAATGCTGACCGTTGGCCTTCTCTCTTGCCCTTCTCTAATTGATCCTTTAAGCTAACTCCTGTTTTCTTTACAAACATAAAATTGATATGTCGCTTTTCTTCTTAAAAAACTCAAATTGCTTCTCATTGTCTTTGGATATAGTCCAGTGTAATTTAAAGCCATGAATGATTTGGCCGCTACCTCTCTTCTCCTGTCACCTTTGCATTCAGGTAAACAAGCACTCCATCCTCTGTCCACAACTCAACAAATGGTACTTTGAGAATCCCTATGCTTAGAAGTGATTCCTTGTTCCACATTTTTGCTAAATGTGACACTCATGCTTTTTAAAAAAAGTTCTACCAAATATGAAATAGCATCTCCATTGCAGAGGAAGCTGATTCGTGTCCGTCCATTTTTTATTTTTGCCCTTCATAGACATTCTTTACATTTTCTCAGATTATTTTCCAATTATATGTGTTACAAATTCTCTCAGAAAATTTGGAAGTTTTCTTTAAATCATTACCCTCTATACTATTTTTGATAATCCAAGTTTCTTAAATTGAGTGAAATTGAATTTTTCATTATTTTCTGTTAGTTTAAGTTTTAGAAATTTCATTGTCAAATCCTCCTTAAATCAAAATAATAAAATATTCTCTTCATGTGGGTTTTGTTTATAGTTTCTTTCAGCTTTTCTTTCACATCTAGGTATTTATTTAACCCAGAATTGTTTTTTTTTTCTCACATACAGCATCAATTTGACCACTGATTAATTTATTATTTGAGGCAACATCACATTATCTTAATTTTTATAGCTTTATAAATCATTTTGATATAAGATAGCCAACATCGGATAATAATATTTGTCAGCAGTGTCTTGATTATTCTTGTTCATTTTACTTCTAATCCACTTTATGTTAATCTTTTCAAATTCCTCAGAAAATCTTATGGCCGTTTTGATTATATGAAAGTTTAAAGATTGTCTCACAAAAGTACTGCACACATTGATTTTTTCCCCTTGGTAACTTTTTATTTGTATTGCTTCAATTTCAATTTTTGAAATTATATTTCTACATCTACCTCTGGTACAGAAATAATAAATTCCATTGTGTTTTTAATTTCAAAGTCCATGTGCTCATTTGTAATATGTTGAAATACAATGGATTTTTGTATATTTCCTTTTGATCTTCTTAAATTGCTGAACTGAAAGAGTGTGCTCTAGGAATGACTGTTGTTGTTGTTGTTGTTGTTGTTGTTTAGATTACTTGGGACTTCATCTGTACATAATCATGTCATCTGAAAATAGGAACATTTTTTTTTCCAATCTGGATGCATTTTTATTTCCTTTTTGCTTTACTTCATTTGCTGAAATGTCAAGGACCACAGTGAATGAGAATGGTAAGTGTAGACATCCTTGCCATCTTCCTGATTCTGGAGGAAGGAATTTGGTTTTTTGACTATTGAGTATAATATTAAGTGTAGGGTATTTTGTAAATGCTATTTATCAAATTGAAGAAGGTACCTCCTATTCTATTTTACTAAGAATTATAATCATGAATGGATGTTGAATTTTATCAAATGATTTTTCTGCATTTATTGATATGATCTTGTGATTTTCACTCTTTAGCCTGTTAAAGTGGTGGATTACATTGATTGATTTTTTTTTATTTTAAAGATTTTATTTATTTATTTCACAGAGGGAGAGAGATCACAAGGAGGCAGAGAGGCAGGCAGAGAGAGAGTGGGGGAAGCAGGCTCCCCGCTGAGCAGGGAGCCCGATGTGGGCCTCGATCCCAGGACCCTGAGATCATGACCTGAGCCGAAAGCAGAGGCATTAACCCACTGAGCCACGCAGGCGCCCACATTGATTGATTTTTAAATATTGAGCCAAACTTGATCAACTCCACTTGATCATTTTGCATAATTCTTCCTATATATATATTGCTAAATATTCTAATGATATTTTTTCTAAGGAGTTTTGCATTTATATCCATGAGAGATATTAAACTGTAAGTTTCTTTCTTTATTTTTTATTTATTTTTTTGTACTTTGGTTTTGGTATCATGGTATCATGGTAATACTAACTTTAAAAAATAAGTTAAGAAGTATCTTCCTTTCTTCTATTTCTTAAAATGATTGTATGTAATTGGTGATAATTACTCTTTCAACAGTTGGTTAAATTCTTCAGTAAAACTATCAGTGCCTGAAAATTCCTTTTTTGAAAAAAATTATTTATGAATTTAATTTCCTTTTGGAAATGAGAGGAATTTAATGACAATAGTGATATCTTCTGCTTCATTCTCATTATTCATAATGCATATCTTTTTCTTTTTGTGTCAGTCATACTGGAGATTTGCCAACTTTACCGATCATTTAAAAAAAACAAGCTCTTTGTTTCACTGATTTTTCTTTATTTTTTCTGTCTCATTGATTTCTACCCTTTATGACTAACCTCCTTCTGCTCACTTTGGGTTTACTTTGCTCTATTTTTCTAGGTTCTTGAGATGTGAATTTATATTATTGATTTGAGACTTTGTCTTTCTAATACATACATTGAGTTATGAATTTTCCTGGTAACACTGCTCTAGCTCTAACCCATACACTTCCATATGCTGCATTTTCATTTTCAATTCAATCAGTGTATTTTTTAATTTCCTTTGGGACTTTTTACTTTATTCCATGAATTATTTAGAAGTCTATTAATTAGTTTTTAAAATTTAAGGAGATTTTCCTGTTACCTTAATTCTACTGATATCTAGTAGGATCCCATTGTGGTTGGAAAACATAATATCTATGGTTACAGTTTTTTTTTTTTAATTTGTTGACGTTTTTATATGGCCCAGGGTATGATCTACTTTTCATATGTTCCTTGAGCACTTAAGAATAAATATGTGTTCTGCTGTTTGTTAGGTGGAGAGTTCTATAAAGTTCTATTTTATTCTGTTGGTTGATTGTAATGTTGAATTATTCGACATCCTTGTGAACTTTCTATTTTGTTTTATTAGTTATTGAGAGAAGAGTCTTGATATCCCCAGTTGTGAATTTGTCCATTTCTTCCATTAGTGTTGTCAGCTTTTACTTCAAACATTTTGCAGCTGTATTGGTTGGTTCACACATTTTTAGAAGCTCCATGTCTTCTTGCAAGGTCGACCCTTTTAATATTACACAATGCTTCTCTCCATCTCATTACTCTTATTATTACTATTATTTTTCTTTAAAGTCTACTTTTTTGTATTAATGTAGTCACTCCTGCTTTCATTTGTTTAATATTTGTGTGATATATTTTCTATGTTTTTACTTTATAGAATATAAACTGCCTATATTGTATAATTGAAATTAGTATCTTGTAGAGAACAAGTACTTGGGTTATTTGTTTATTTATTTATTCATTAAAGATTTTATTTATTTGAGAGAGAGCAGGAGTGTAGGAAGGGGCAGAAAGAGAAACAGACTCCCCGCTGAGCAGGCAGCTGGACCTGGGCTAGATCCCAGGGATCACGCTGGGATCATGACCTGAGCTGAAGGCAGAGGTTTAGCCACCCAGGTGCCCCAGCTACTAACTGGGTCATTTAAAAAATATTCTGCCAATTCTTGCTTATTAATTAGGGTAGCTATACTATTTATATTTAAGGCAATTACTGATGTGCTGAGGATTAAGCCTGTCACTGTATTTTTTTTTCTTTTTTTATGATTGCTTTTATCTACTGACATATGTAAACATTTTTTAGAATTCCATTTTAACTTATCTTCACTTTTTTTGGGTATCTTTTTTATAAATATTTAGTGGTCATTCTCAATATTTCGTTTATATACAAAACTTACCACAGTCTACTAACATCATCACTTCATGAGTTTGAGTGGACTATAAAACCCTTTTTTTTCTACATACTTTTATCTTACCCCATTTACGATATAATTTTAAAATATTTCCTTTCTATATAGAACCACATCACACAGTGTTACACTTTCTGCATCAATGATCAAATTATAAACTCACTATTTAAAAACATAAATTAGGAAATCAAGAGAAAAAAAGCTTATTACTTTTATTGATATTTTTGCTTACTGTGTTCTTTTTTTTCTGGTTTCCCAAAGTTCCATCTCTTATCATTTCGTCTTTGGAAAAATTTCTTTAGACTATATTTTAGCACTAGGTAAGTTAGCAGGAAACTATGTTTTCCTACACCTAGAATGTTGTGATTTCTCCTTCACTGATGAAGTATATTTCTTGTAGAATATCAGTTCTGTTTGACAATTCTTTTCCTTTAGCACTTAAAAGATACTGTTCCACTTCTGACTTCCATGATATTTGGTAAGAAATCTTTCAAATTATTTTTTTTCCTACAGGTAAGTTATCATAGGTCTCTTGTTTGCAGGATGCTTTTTGTTTGTTTAGAAACATACATACATGTACACATACATTTGATTATGATGTGTCTTCGTGTGGATATCACAAGGTTTATTCAGATTGGTGTTTTCTCAGTTTCCTTCATTTGTACATTTGCATCTTTTCATAAATTTGTCTGTAGTTTTCTTATAAGCCATCATTTCTTTGAGTATTTTTCATGGCAACACTCTCCTTTCACCTTTTAGGACTTTCACTTTTTAGGACTCCAGTGATACGAATATTAGATAATTTCTTATAATGCCATGGGTTCCTCAGATTCTGTTCTTCTTTTATTTTGCTTTTTTTTCCCAGTGTGTTTTATCTTCCTGTTGTTTTATCTTCTTATTGTTTTCTCTACTAGTTCATATAATTATTTTTTCTGACTTCCATTCTCATAGTGAACTAGACTTACCTGTATATTTTGGTTATTTTGTTTTTCGTCCCATTTGGCTCTTCTTTTTATCTTCTATTTTTAACTGAGACTTTCTTTTTCTTTGTTGAGACTTTCGTTGTTTTTGTTTCATTTGTTTTAAACGTTTTCATAATGGCCTGTTGAAGAATTATTATTGCTGCTGCTTTAAAATCTTAATTTGATGGCTCTAACATATCTCTCATCTCAATGTTGAAGTCTATTTCTTTTCTTTTTTAATTCAATTTAAGATCTTTCTTGGTTCTTGGTATGATGAATAATTTTCAGTTGAAACCTGGGCATATTCTTTATGTTATGAAACTCTTGAATTTACTTAAACATTTTTTTAGCTGGCTTTTTCTGACAATAGTCTGTCATGAGAATAGGAGGAACCACCTTGTTACTGCCAGATAGACATAGAAGTTTAAGTTCTCTATTCAGTTTCTCCTGACACAAATGTGGAAAGCTCCACATTGCTGCTGGGAGTGGAAGTCTAGGCTTCCCCCTGCATAGTCTCCAGGGATACCAAGTTGGTGAGTCTTGTTATCAGCCAGCAGGGATGAAGTTCCCAGCCCCCTACTTGATCTTCTCTGACATCACTCCCACAGAGTTTGGGTGGTTATACAAACTTACAAGGGCAGAAGTCTACGTTCCTCACTTGTTGGATCAAATGGGAGTGGGGCCAGAGTAAAGTAGTCATTATCTAAAAATTCTGTTTGCTAATTGTCTCTTCCCTTTCTCCTTTGGTTAAAGAGAACAGTTCTTGTTGGGAAATACTTTTGTTTGTGCCTGTTGACATTTCCAGGTTGCAGTCATCTCTAACTCCAAGTCTGGGATATATGAGACAAAAATAAAACCCAAAGAACTAATATGCTGTTTTTGTTTTCTTCAGTCCCCATTTCCCTAGCAGCTATGCATTCCTTTTCCCACCTTTGAAGAGTCCTCTTCATTTTTTTTTTTTTTTTGTATAATGTTTAAGGCTTTTTGTTGTACTTCGCAGGAGAAATTAGTAAAATTATGCCTACTTGAGAATCTTCATCATTGTTCTTTATATGCTCTTGGTTACTTCCTTTCATATTTATTTTAGTACAACCCACTCACAATATCTTTTTCTCTTAAGAGTTACTACAAGCTCACTTGTGTGGCAAACATTTTCTTTATTCCCTTTAAAGTTTACCTCATAACTATGCATCCCTATTGTATCCCATAACTACAAATCTCTATTGTTTACTTTTGCCATTAAAAAAAACTTTACATAGTTAGATTTATGTAGTATGTAGTCTTTCCTCTGTATTATGGGTTTCTTTCTTCAATATTATGTTTTTAGTATTAATTTCAGTTTTTATTTGAAATCATTGCTTATACTTTGGTTTCTCCACAGTTATTTCTTGTATAAATAAATCATAATTTGTATATGCATTTTAGTTTTGATTTATTTTGGATTATTTCTAGTTGTTGTCATTGATTAAAATAAAAATGTTACCGTAAGTGTTCAGTACATGCCTCCTGCTGTAAGTGTGCAGGCTTCTAAAGCTATATAAAGCTGTTTTTATTGTTTTCAACATGAGAAAATGTTGTGTCCATAAATGAAGACACATTCACCTTGTAAGAATGCAAGTTGAATTAGTAAATATATTATTTTTCAAGTGTAATTATTGTGCATGTTTCTGTACAGTTTTGTTTTCATTTATTGGCTTAGGTTTTTTGTATCTCATGGAAAATGGTAGTGGGATACTGTTTGTTCTCAGGTGTCTCTTATTTTACACACAGCCCTAAAGCAGTGGCCTATGTCTATTGAATATCCCCAAGCCAATTGCCAAATAGTTTTAATCCCTTTTTTGCAGTGGGCTAGCATTTTCAGTTTTCTACATTTGTGAGGTTTAGTTCCAATCTGCGCTGTAGAAGAGCTACGCTTCTGTTTCCCAATCTAGTATATACTGTTTGACATTATTTCTTATATAGCAGCAGTCTGGTTGTTTTCAAATATGTTCCTCTTCATGGTTAGAACCTGAGATATTTCTTTTTTGTTTTCTTTTTCTCTTGATTCTTGATTTAAACGAGTGTTTTTCATAGTTTGTCAATTTCTGTGTGTAAAATGGAGATTTGGAAGACAACTGTCTTTGCTTAACATACTGACCATAATTCTACTATGATACAAATGTGATGCATTATTTCAATAAAACACTATTTTTGTACTATATTTAAAAATCTTTAAATGCAAATACTCTTCCCTTTGATTCTCCTCTGGAGTCACACATTGTTGGAAGTGGCTGAAATGTAAACCTGAAGAACAGTTTTCTCGCTGACACGAAGCGCAATCTTAGTTATCAAATAAGCACTAAACAATAAAAGAGAAACAGCGACTAAGGAACATAAATTTAAGATATATCTATATATGATTTTTGGGAAAAAAAAGACAATAGAGCCCTTGAAAATAACTCTCTGAATCCCCTAGAAAAATCAATAATGGTTCCACTGAAAAATGACTTTTTCTACTCCAGCCATAAGCATTAATTATTGTCATGGTTGAAGATAGGAAAAAAAAATCAACATATACTGTTCATTTTACCAAAAATCATGTTTTTAACTTTCAGTGTTCTATTCCTTAGCAAACAATGTTTTCCTTTTAACAGTAGCATATGTGAAATGGCAGAGGGTGAAAAGACAGTATTCTTGAAAAATATTTTAAAGTTTCAGTTCATCTTAAAATAAATAAAAGTAGTGCAAATATGTTAATATTGGTCAACTTATATTCATGAATGTTTTATTAATATTAGCTATGGGCATTTAAGTAATGCTACCCTCTATCCAATTTTATTATAATCATTGTTGCTCTTCTTTAATTGAACTTACAAAACTTCAAGTTTTCACTCTTTAGGAGGTCTAAGAAAATAAACTTTTGCTTTTAGTATTTCAAGTTATAAGTACTTAATTATCTGTAGCTTTTTCCTATTTTCTTCCTATGTATTAGCTTTAAATTCATTACATTTTATTATCATTCTGTTGTAGTTTATTGACCATATACTTTACTCCAAACAATTACATCTTTTAATCCTCACAGTACTATGAAATAGATGGGACTTGATCTCACTGTATAATTAAGATCTTGAGATATAAGGATTTCAAAAACTGTGCCCAAAGCTACAGAGTTCCAAATGTCAGCAAATGAATTTTAACCCATGTCCATATGCTTTTGAAAATCTTTTCTCTTAAAGGTTTCACCCTTTTACCTCCCACATACACAAATTACAACTAAATAAATAAACAACCTATCCCATCATTGTAATATGTCATTTGTAATGCTGTCATTTATCACTTCTGTCCATAGTTCTTTTCCTTTTTCCTTCACTATATGTTTAAATTGAAATAGATATAATACACATATGCACTACTTCATTTTATATATTTTTTATTTCTTCACAAGTGTGTATAGCATTTCTTCATTTAAGAAATAATAATAAAAAACAACTCGCCGTGAATTTATAAATTGATTCACAAACAAGGAGTATGTGAATTCTCTGGTTGCTTTTCTCTACATATCCAAACAATTTTATTGCTGAAAATGTTTCATGTATACTTACTTCATCCTTATTTCTCCATATTTAAGTTAATATTTCCCTTTTTGCTGACTACTCTCATTAATTTAGGTGAGAAATGAAAAATAAACAACAAAACAAAAATAAAATGACAAAAATAGCACAAAACACAGTATCTAAGAAACTAGGATAGTGCTTTGGATATACCAGGTCTTCAATAAGCACTTAATGTTAAATGAGGTGTGCTTATTTGTGTATTTTAGGTATATGTAAAACTTTAAATATATAAATTATATAAATATATAAATAAATATATAAATATAAATATATATAAATATATAAATTATATAAAATTATAATATACATATATACATTCATGTATTTATATACAAATTAACCTATTAAGAGGTTTTAAATAAATACATATTTAAGAACAATAACATTGTTAACACAGTGCTTTATGTATAATAAATGATGAGTACATTTGTCGACTTAAATCCCAAATTGATTAACTAATGAAGGAAAAGAATAATATATGGTGTTATTTCCTGTCAGGTTTACCTAAGGCCAGGAGATTCTATCGTGATGTAAATACTGCAGGGAAAATGCCTTCATACTCTAAACAGATTGCTCACTCACCTTTCAGCATGTTTTCATGGTGACTTGAGGCAAGCTTGAAAGGGTGGCGTGGATGATAGGGATGTTTTGTACAAAATGCCAACCATAGAGTGTAGGTTTATGCTTTACAATCCTTAATATCCTTAATATTAAGAAGAAAAAGAAAGAAAACGAGAAGGGGGAGAGGAAGAGGAAGAAAAAGAGGAAGAAACTAAGGGGATGAAGTGTTATCAATCATGTCACCATTATGTGCAAAATTAAATTTTTTAACATGGCTTCCCAAAATGCTACATTAAATTGTAATTTTTGCTTTTGCCAACAATGCTTTGTTTCTTCCTCTTTAATGAACTATATAGTAGCAGTTTTTGTTTCTGAATGAGTATCCAAGGTGTATATTTATGCCCTATGCTATTCCTCACAATGTTCTCTATCTTTTGTGTCACTGTAGACTTTCAGGTAAAATTTTTTCCTCATGAGTATACCTCCATCAATAAAGCAGTCAGAGGGTTTTTTTTTTTTATTAAGGGTATATGTGAAACATAACCTAGATCTCTTGTTTTGGTTGGAAATACATATTACAGTTCAAGGTGATTCCCCTGTTTCACTCAGCTAATGTACATCTAGATGTTATATTTCTATGGATTTTTTTGTTCTTTTTCACCACAAGAAAACAATTATTTATATAGCATCTATTTTCTTGTTTGTTGTAAAATGAATGTGATTGTTAAAATATAATAGCAATGTGTTTCACTATAGAAAACATGATTATTTCTTTCTTCAAGCAATGTAGTTTGTTGAGTTATATATTTTTAAAAAGGAAAGAAACCCTGTGAAAGACAACAAATTAATATCAACCATATATGTCTATTTTATTTTTCATGTTACCAGAGAGGTATTTAACCCTTCTTTTATGCTGAAATAAACTAGAATCCTTAAAAAATACCAATGCTTTGGCCTCATCACATAAAAACCTGAGTGTAGGTCCAGGCATTATTATTGTTTAAGCTCTCCAGATAAATCTAATATGTAGCTAAGGATGATGACTTCTCTAGACAGTGATTACCTCTGTGGTGCTATACATTATAAGAAAAACTACTAGCACTGCCATTTGTTGAAAAGTTTCTCTGTGTCTGGTCCTTATATATTCCATTATGGTCTATATTCTTCACAAACACCATATAAATTCTTTATTCTCACTTTTAGATGGGGAAGCAGTTAGGAGATAGTCACTTGCATAAATTATATAGCATCTAAGAGTTAATGCTAAGGTATGTATTCAGGTCTGTGAGCATAATTTTATTATTGAATGTAACACATGGTGTTAATAATGATCTACTTCACTTCCAGAGCCTATTTATATCAAATTCTCCCCCTCCTGGGAACAAAGGGAGAGTCCACTTCACTGGCCCCTTGTGATTAGTTTTGATCATATAACTAGTTTTGGCAAATGATGTAAGGGGGAATGATGTGCATCATTCTAAGTGTGGATGCATTATTCCCCACCGTGCTGTCAGAGGATGCTGCAGGTTTGCGGCTACAGGATGGTGGCATCACTGTCACACTGAGATCCCCAAAGATTACATGAAGCAGAGCCGCCTGGCTGATTAGCTTTGGAGGTGTAGTTGAGAGAAACATACTCTATATTAGGGTAAGCCACCGCTATTTGTGTATTGTTTGTGCCACAGTATCACATGGCACATACTTTAGAACACACTTATGATACTTTCACCTTTCCATTCTAAGCCATTTGGACATCTAAGAAAAATTCCTAGGTAATAAAAGGTAGATGCTTAACTGATGTTGTTAAAGAGACCATTTTTCTTCTGGATGAATTTAAAGTAGGATAGGGGAGGAACAATAATTTTCCCCTGCCCTTTTGAGTTCTTAACAGAGACTCTCATGATAATAAACAGATTAATGATAGAAAAACAAATAAAAGTTTATTAACATATATACCTCATGTATACATGGAGATACCCAGGGGAAAAATGAGTAACTCAAAGAGATGGCTTTAAAATTCAGGATTAAATATTATCTTAATGGGGAAAATAGAGGGGAAATGCAGGTATCTTAGGGGAAAGTAAATTATTGTTTAGGAAAGATGAATGGACTCTTACAAGAATAGGTGGTAGGTTTGATAGTTCGTGACAACATTGTCTGGGTGTGGTATAGACACTCCTCGTCAATCTTCCCTGATTGATGGAACTCAGTGGAGGGATTTATGACAGTTGAATTCCTTTTGGAGGATCTATCTACAGCCAGATAAATGGAGTTCAGAGAAAGCCTTTCTCTTCAGTTACTGTTTTTTAAGTGCCTACAGTTCAGAATAATCAATAACCAAAAGGACATATTTGGTATATCATAATCTGTTGTCCTTCAGCAACAAATCAGTTTCTATTTGTATTTATTTGATATATGCTTGAAAAATGACACTAAGGAAAGCTAGATTTTGCTTGCTGAATATTGGATTTGAGTTATTTTCTCCAAAGGATGCTTATCCCTTTTATGGGACATTCATTTAGATAAGAATGAAGGTTTATCCTCATATTCTCCACCCTGGATCATTCATCCATCCATCCATCCATCCATCCATCCATCCATCCACCCATAATTCATTTGTTAACTATATATTGAATCTCTATAATAGGTCTGCAGTAAAGAACAGCTTCATCATCCACCGAAAGAAGGATCAAGGAACTTTTGTGGGGCTCCAAATTCACCAAGTTCAGTCATCATCAGGGAAGAAAAATGGTTGAATCACTCACTGAACAGTAGATGCTTTTATTGGTAGAGACTGTTCATGATTATAGCAGGACGTTTCTTGCTTTGCCTTCTAACAATAGGCTGGCTTTCAGGGAAGGATTGGAAAGACACCCTCTAATTTAAACAATAAAATCCCCTTCCAACTTTGTACACTCAACAACTGAGAAGAATTCTGTAACGAAGGAATTGATTTGAAGTATTGGGCTAGGAGGCAAATATCACTGCTTACCCTTGAAGGCTTATACTCACTGAAAGAAGGAAAATAAATGAAAACAACATTGAAGTGGTTAGCAATTGTGTGAAAGACAGATTTCCCTGAGCAGTCTACCTTATTCCTTGCTCTTATAGTATATATATATATATATATCTCTGCAGTAAAGTGTACTGTAGGAGAATGATGAGATAACTAATTAAAATACTATTTTGTGTTTTGTTTTGTTTTGTTTTGTCTTTCTTTCCTTTCTTTTATTTATTTATTTATTTATTTTTATTTTTTACTTTTTATTCTTTGCCCCAGAGGTACAGGTCTATGAATCATCAGGCTTACATCTTTCACAGCATTCACCAAAGCACAAACCCTCCCCAATGTCCATAACCCATCCACCCTATCCCTACCCTCCCACTATTTTGTGTTTTTATTTTATTTTGTTTTTTCCTTGTTTCAAGAAGATAGAAAATTATATTTTTTCCTTTGCTGTGTCCCACACAGCACAGTGGGACACCCTCATTTAAAAAAATGAATCTTGGGGAGCTTGGGTGGCTCAGTGGCTTAAAGCCTCTGCCTTCAGCTCAGGTCATGATCTCAGGGTCCTGGGATGAAGCCCCACATCAGGCTCCCTGCTCAGCACGGAGCCTGCTTCCTCCTCTCTCTCTGCCTGCCTCTCTGCCTACTTGTGATCTCTATCTCTCTCTGTCAAATAAATAAATAAATAAAATCTTTAAAAAAAAAAGAATCTTCCTGAAGAAGTTTCCTTTTTAGTATTTCTTTTCCCAACTCCTCATTGGGATGTTTAAGCAAAAATTTCTCAGAAAAGAAAAGAAGATGAATAACAACTTGAAGCTACAGGAAAATGTGACTGTTCTTGGGGAAGAAATATATTCTCTCATCTGAAAAGGATTGGTGGAGACTCACTGGATCCAGAATTAACTGTATCCTACTACTTTGAAGCTCCTAAGTAATATGATAGGGTCGCAAAGAGGAATGGTTAGGGGCACCTGGATAGCTCGGTTAAGTGGCCGGCTCTGGAATGCTGCTCAGGCCTGATTTCAGAGTGCTGAGGTCGAGCCCCACATCAGGTTCTGTGCTCTGCAGCGAATAGGAGGCTGCTTGAAATTCCCTGCCTTTCCTTCTGACCCTCTCTCTGCTTGTGTGTACACTCTGTCTCTAGAATAAATACATTAAAAAAAAAGAATGACTATATGGATAAGGAACCTTTGACCTGGAAAAGGTCTACATTGTCAGACAGCTATAGACCTATCTATCTGCCTTTCAGAAATCATGGTGGCATGGACAATGTGTGTAGCAGTATAACCAATGTGGATGGAAGACCAGAGACACCGGCACAAAGCCCTTAATTGTGGGAGGCTTCTGAGTGCCTTTTCTGGACCTAAGAACAGGGACGCAATTATTACTGTACTTCTCCTAGCCGCATAGAATATGCCATATAGTAGATTACATTTGTTATAAATAATTGAGTAAAATTCATAGCTGTTCATCTAAAAAACAGGAGAGAGAGGTTAAAGTAAGAATTCGTAGGATGATAGGGGATATTTTAACTATGATCATGTCATTTGTAAACCTTGTAGGTGTCACAAGCATGCTTGGGAGAAAATAGGAAGTAGAAAGTGAAATATACAACACTGTAAATTATCACTTGATGAAACATTTTCCCTCTATCTCTCAGAAGTGAAAGCTATCAAGGTATTTTTCTCTACCAGATGCTTAGATTTTCTTTACTGTTTTATGTATATGTTGAAATGGAACCCATGACTTATTGAATTCATTTCTAATCATCCATAACACACACACAAACACACACACACACACACACACACACACACACACACACACCACTCATGATATCCTCCCCAGTTTGTACCTTTGAGCTAATTATAAAGATGTCTACCTTACTGCAGGAACATGCCTACTCACATAGCTGTGTGAGAGACGTGAAAGCTTGATTTCAGCTTCAATTCATTCTCTTCATGGGTCTCCCTCATCAATGACACATCTAGCACAGCCCTTTATGGTGGTTCTGACATAGTCTCCTAACTATAAAGCTATGTTAGTTGGTGAGTTTACTCGAATGTTTGGCTTTACGGGAAATATAAATAATGAGCTTGTAATGCCAATGAAATAGTTTCAGAAAGTTTCATTTTCAATGATTCTTTTTACATGGTTTTATTTTTATAGCATGGTATAAACTATCCTTTTTTTGATAGCTTGATCTTGCTTCAACCCTAGCATTATTTGGCTATTATACAGGTCTTTGAATATTTTAGCCTCTTAGAAAAACTTGATAACTTGTAAATTTGTA
This sequence comes from Ailurus styani, assembly GCA_002007465.1. Classification (NCBI taxonomy): domain Eukaryota; kingdom Metazoa; phylum Chordata; class Mammalia; order Carnivora; family Ailuridae; genus Ailurus; species Ailurus styani. The sequence goes on along the minus strand of LNAC01001179.1, from coordinate 252,512 downwards.
CCTTTGGGTTATAAAGAGTCTTGTCAGTAAGTCTTGATATTTTCAGGCAATTTAACAAGTGAAATATTCTAGTAGAGTTTCTTGGGATAGTCAGTTTTGTGAAATTCTTCTTTGGCAAACCTACTCTTCGTCAACCTCCTCAAGTCATGCATATTCTCATATGCTCAACATTTTTATTTTTCATTAAGTAAGTCTTATAAAAATAAGTTAATTCACCATTAAATAACATTTATCATTATAATTTACTCTTTTTATCTTGCGTTATTATGATTTCCATCTTCTTATTTCAAACACAGTTAAAAACAATAATTAGAATAGTAATAATTAATTTCTTTTATGTTCATGGCATTCCCCAGGAATGATATTATTGTACTTGTTTCAGAATGGAAAATTTAGAATATTTATTACTTTTACATTTTGATCTCAAATATTACAGTTAATAATCTCTTCCTTTTGTTACTTTTTAGTCATTTCTTTTTAGTCTCTACTTTTGAGTGTAGTACAATATGAAATATAGTTAAAATGGAAAAGTGAAGAAGCAAGAACAAATAAGCACTGAAAAATTTCTATAAACATTTGCATATAGAATTCACACATGCAGCCTTTTGACTGTGCTCCTAAAATGTCAATTCACTGGACTTACACATTTCAACATTTTTTTCAATTCATATTTTTCACAAAATATATATCCTGTACCCATGGAGTTTGTTACATGTGTTAGAATTTTTTTTGGTTTGTTTTCTTTATCTTTGAATATTGAGGCTTCTGTCTATGTACATTTTTATTATTGTCCATCATTCTAGGTGATACATTTCTGAATCATGACACAGAATCCAGCACTGAGCATCTGCAAATGTGCCAGGAGCATAGATGTGCTCTGGACCCTAGTATATCAGAGGAGAGTCAGGCATGGTTGGTTTGTCACAGCACGGTGGCTTTCACACAGTGGGGAAGCTTTAGAGCACTTTAAGAATGAGTGCTAGCGGAGGCAGTAAGTGCTGTGGCTGATCGTATGAAATTTTGTGGACAGCACAAGCCTCTGAAGAAGGGAAGAGACAAGGAAGAAAATAATAGATAGGAAATGAGCTGACAAAGCTTCTGTAAGATGACAAGAACACCTGGGGATTACAGGATATAACTTGAAGGGATTAGTGAGGACAATATTGCACAAGGCTGGGACTACTTAAAGTACAGGTGGGGACTTGAGGTTCAGAAATAGTTATTGCTTTTGTAATTTTTATTTTAACTCCATCCCTACTTTCTAGATTTGTAAGGCCTAGAGAACTGTTGACTATATAAATTAAACTTCCATTTACAGGTGTGTGTGTGTGTGTGTGTGTGTATGTGTGTACCAAATGTAAAATTATCCTCTATATACATTTACACTAAACAAGGTACTCCTAAACAAAATTTATAATCCTTGTCTAATTTGGCTCAGCTTCACCAGAAGCTATAGTGAATGGAAATCTTGGATAAGTGATATTTTGGGTGGAAAGTCTTAAAATGATGTTTAGAATATAGATCTGGACTGATCTATTTATTAAGTATATCATACAAAGAAGATTTATAAAAAATTACAAAGTATAAGTATATTTTGCTGAATTTTATGTTATTATGTTATAATTTTATAAGTTTTATAAGTTGAACATACTCATGTAATCAGTGGTAGGCTAAATAATAGAATATTATTAATATGCCAAAATCCTCACGTACTTCCTTCCAGTTACTAATCAACACACCAAGGATAATGACTCCCTCAATTTCCACCACCATACGTTAGTTCTCTGTGCTATTGAACTTTTTATGAATGGAATCTTTTTTTTTTTTAAAGATTTTATTTATTTATTTATTTGACAGAGAGAGAGAGATCACAAGTAGGCAGAGAGGCAGGCAGAGAGAGAGGAGGAAGCAGGCTCCCTGCTGAGCAGGGAGCCTGATGCGGGCCTCGATCCCAGGACCCTGAGATCATGACCTGAGCCGAAGGCAGAGGCTTTAACCCACTGAGCCACCCAGGCGCCCTGGATATCTCTTTTTTAAGTTGTTTTTTTCTCCTTGCTATGTAAGTATTCTTTGTATATGATGTGTATTAATACTTCGTCAAATTTGTGTACCGTGAATTTTATCGTTTACCTGCCTGTTTTAACTTTTCCTTTTTACTCCATTTTCTCCTTCTTTTTTTCTTACTGATTTTGTCAGTTATATTTCCTGACCTGTGACCTTTACACCAAACCTTCGTTCTAGAATTAACACAACTTGTTCCGGAAGCATTATCCTTTACATATAAGTGAAATCATGCACTATTCGTCCTTCTCTGTCTGACTTATTTCACTTATAATCCCCACAAGTTCCATCCATGTTGTTGCAAATGGCAAGATTTTCTACATTTTTGTGGTTGAGTAGTCTTCCATTATATGTATATCACATCTTCTAATACTGTATTGAATAAAAGTGGGAGAGTGGGATCTATGTCTTGTTCCTGATCTCAGAGGAAAAACTTACAGCTTGATCATTGAGTATGACATTTGTTGTGGGCTTATCTATATGGTCTTTATTTTGTTGAGGTACTTTCCCTTTACACCCATTTTGCTAAGAAATTTTATCATAAATGGATGTTGAATTTTGTCAAATGCTTTTTAGGTATATATTCACATGATCATATAGTTTTTTAAAAGATTTTATTTATTTATTTGACAGAGAGAGAGAGAGATCACAAGTAGGCAGAAAGGCAGGCAGAGAGAGGGAAGCAGTCTCCTTGCTGAGCAGAGAGCCCAATGTGGGGCTGGATCCCAGGACCCTGAGATCATGACCTGAGCTGAAGGCAGAGGCTTAACCCACTGAGCCACGCAGGTGCCGCTGATCATATAATTTTAATCCTATATTTTGTTAATACGATGCATCACATTGGTTGATCATAGATGTTGAAGTATTTTTGCAGCCTTGGAGTAAATCCCACTTGATCATGGTGTATAATTTTCTTAATATATTGTTGAATTCAGTTTGCTAACATTTTGTTGAATATTTTTGCATCTATGTTCATCAGGGATATTAGCCTATAATTTTCCTTTATAGGGTGTCCTTATCTGTTTTTGGTGTCAGGGTAATACCAGCCTTATTAAATGAATTTGGAAGAATTCCCTCTTCTTCTATCTTTGGAATACTTTGAGAATTGGTATAATTCTTCAACTGTTTGGTAGAATTCACCATTTGTTCCTGGACTTTTGTTCATCGGAAGACTTTTTATTACTATTCAGATCTTACTGGTAATTACTCTATTCAGATTTTCTATTTCTTCCTGATTCAGTCTTGGAAGATTTTTAGGTATATATTCATATATTTTCATATGTTTCTAGGAATTTATCCATTTCTTCTTGATTTTTGAATTTGTGTGTATATGATTGTTTGTAGTAGTTTTTTATAATCCTTTGTGTTTCTGTGGTATAAGTTGTAACTTTTCCTCTTTGTTTCTGGGTTTGTTTATTTAAAACTTTTCTGTTTTTTTCTTGGTGAATATGGCTAAAGGTTAGTCAGTTTTACTCTTTCAAAGAACCATCTCTTGGTTTCATTGAGATTTTCTATTGTCTTTTTATTCTCTATTTCACTTATTTCTACTCTGATCTTTATTATTTCCTTCCTTTTACTAACTTTGGTCTTCAAACTCTTCTTTTTCTAGTTCCATTAGATATAAAGTTAGATTGTTTATTTGAGATTTTTCTTATTTCTTGAGGTAGGAATCTATTGCTCTGAGCTTCCCTGTTAATATTGCTTTTGCTGAATCTCAACAATTTTGTTGTCATTTTTCTGTTTTCATTTGTCTCACAGTTTTTAAAATTTCTCTTTTGGTTTATTTGATGACCCAGTCGTTGTTCAGTAGCATGTTTAATCTCCACAAATTTGTATTTTTTACAATTTTCCCCTAATTTATTTATAGTTTTATACTATTATAGTAGAGAAGATGCTTGATATGATTTTAACCTTCTTGAATATACTGACACTTGTCTTTTGGCCTAATATGTAATCTGTTCTGGGTAATGATCCATGTGTGCTTGAGAAGAAAGTGTATTTTTTTTTTTGCTTTTGGATAGAATACTCTGTATATATCCACTATGTACATCTAGTTTAATGTGTCATTTAGGTCTATGTAAAGTTTGTCATCTTCCTTTTTAATTTGGATAGCTTTTTTTTTTCTTGCCTAATTGCTATAGCAACTGTGGGTGGAATTGTTCCCTTCCTTCTTACAAATGAAAAGTGGACAGCTCTTCTTATTCAACTAGAACCTATGCTCATGGTCTCTCCAGGACCCTCCACTATCTCCCACCCCAAACCATGGCTCTAATATAATGATTTTATTAGCTCATGAATATGAGGGCACAGATGCCCTCAGGTTGAATCTCCAGTATAAGTAAATAAGTAAATCTCCAAATAAGTAAATAAGTTAAAAAAATCTCTAGTATAAGTAAATAAGTAAATATAAGTAAATAGGACTTTTTCACAAGAAGATCACAGGTATGTTTCAGTCTGTTCTCTGTGCAGTGTCCTGGAAGTGTTGCCTTGCTAGAAACTGTCTTTCTGATTGTTATAGTTTTATTGAGCTCAGGAATGTCAACCCCAATACAAGACAATTTATCCCCTGTGTGGATTGTTCCCAGTGTGGTTTGTGTGCTTCTTCTGGGTTTAGTAGGGGATCTGCAAAGTATAGGGTGTGGTTTATACTCACTTAATTCAGAAAAGCAGTGAGAAAATACCTTGACTTCATGTGCTGCACATGGGCTTCAACAAGGCTGCAAGAGAGTGCCCTATCTAAATGCCTTTGCTGGCCCCAGATTGGGTGTGGGGCAAAACTGTTATCACTTGTACCTACCAGCCCCAGCTAAGGTTGTGGGATGGTGCCAGGACCCTCCCCATCTAAGTGAAGCAGCAGGATGATGTCTCATACAAGCACATCTTCCAGTGCTAGCAGTTTTAGTGGAGAGCACACAAATGGTATGTGCCAGTACCTCCATCTCCAGAGAGAGGTCCAACTGCCCTCTACTTCTAGGGTAGATGCTCCAGACAAGCAAATGAATCTCCTTCACCTATAATCTAAGTACTTTTCAAATTGTCACTTTCTGCTGGGTCCAAGGGTGAGTCAGTCCACATGCCAGACCTTTAAGAGAAGAATCACAGTTTCCTATAGCACTTTGGGTTCCTTGGTTGCTAGCCTCATTGGTTTTCCAAGCCAGGCATTTTCTGGAGCTTGCCTCTCCAGTGCAGATCCCAAAGGCTGGAATGCCTTATGTGTGGCCCAACCTCTTACTCCTCTAGAAGCACCAGATTAGTGAGATCCTTCCCTGTAGTGTGTTGTGTGAGGGGTAAGGTTTTTCACTGAGATCGAGAGACTGTGTCTCTGCTTCTCCTGTCTCACTATGGTCCTTTTATCTTGTGTGTGTTTGTGTGTGTGTGTGTGTGTGGAAGAGAAGCTCATCTGGTCTTCAGATATTTTTTCAGAGGGAAATGATTCATATGTAGCTATAGGTTTGGTATCGTCATGGGAGTAAATGAATTCAGGATCGTCCTCTGCCACCATCTTGGACTCCTTCCATCCTTTAATTCTCAGTGTCTATATTTCCACACACACTTAAGGTGTATCTCTGATAAGGAATATATAACCCACTCTTTAAGATAATTCTGTTATAATAATCTTTGTTTTTTGTTTAGTATTTAGACATTTAGTATTTACATATATGTATATACACATGTACACATATATATGTTTATATCTACCATTTTACTATTTGCTCTGGTATATACACCACTTTCTTGTCTTCTTTTGAATTAAATTTTAAGTTAATGATCAGCTTATTTTATGTATATTATTTTATTAAGTGGTTGCAATGAAAATTAAGTGTGGATTCTGGACTTATCTTAATATAAATTATTACTTCAAGCAATGTCAATGATATTGCTGTTCCTACAACAATAATGTGCCAGTTTTTATAGCTTCAATAAAATTTTCTCTTTATCTTTGGTTCTTGCTTGTTTTATTATGATGTACCAGGATGTAGATTTCTTTGTACTCATAACTTCTTAGGGCATACAGAAGTTATTACACCTGTGGTTTGATGTTTATACTTGGTTTTGGAAAAGTCATGGCCTGTATTTCGTGAATAATGCTTTTGTTCATTATCCTCTTTCTTCTGGGTCTCCAGTTAAAACTAATCCAGACTTTCAAATTTTTTTCATATATCGTTATGATATTTTGCTAATTCTTACTCTATTTTTATGTGCTTAAATATGAATCCTTTCTATTACTCTGACTTTTAGTTTCCTTCAAACACTAATTCATTTTTATGCTGTGTCCATTCTACTGTCAGAGTCATTTGTCAGGAAAGGATTTCCAGATTATATATTTTTCCTATTTTTAACATATTCTAATTATATCTAGTTTAAAGATGTTCTTATAACTACAATCTCAGGTTTGCCACTGATTCTATTTATACATTTTTTCTTTTGGATTTTAGTCTTTGTCTTTTTGCATAATATATTTTTCACAATAAATTCTGAGCATTGTATCTGAAAAATTATTGAGTTGCCTCATCAGATATTTCTCTAGAAACATTCAACCTTTCCTCTGCTCAGGCAGCTAGAACAGAGGTAGATTGGTTTTTTCAATCAGGAAAGTTCATATGAAAATAGCCCAAACCTCTGTTTCTGGAGCTGCTGTTTCTCCTAAGGTATAGACTCCAACACGTTCCAACTGAGAATCTGAGATGATCACCAGTGAGGTCTCACCCACTGGTCGTCCTTGAAAATGAATCTTTTTCTCCTCAGAATTACAAAATTATTGAAATTTGCCTTTTTTTTTTAAAGACTTGTTTATATAGCCTTCTCAGTCCTAAATTCACCATCTCTGGTGAGAAGGATCCCTTCCCTCTCCTGCTACAGGGAAGGTACCTTTCTTTCTTTCTTTCGTTCGTTCTTTTTTTTAAGATTTTATTTATTTGTCAGAGAGAGAGAGAGAGAGAGAGAGAGAGAGAGAGAGAGCACAAGCAGAGGGAACAGCAGGCAGAGGGAAAAGCAGGCTCTCCATTGAGCAAGGAGCCCAATGTGGGACATGATCCCAGGACCCTAGGATCATGACCTGAGCCAAAGGCAGATGCTTAACCAACTTGGTTTTGGAAAAGTCATGGCCTGTATTTTTTTTTTTTAAAAGATTTTATTTATTCATTTGACACAGAGAGAGAGATTACAAGTAGGCAGAGAGGCAGGCAGAGAGACAGGGAGAGGAGGAAGCAGGCTCCCTGCTGAGCAGAGAGCCCGATGCGGGCCTCGATCCCAGGACGCTGAGATCATGACCTGAGCCGAAAGCAGAGGCTTTAACCCACTGAGCCACCCAGGCGCCCATGGCCTGTATTTCTTGAATAATGCTTTTGTTCATTATCCTCTTTCTTCTGGGTCTCCAGTTAAAACTAAGCCAGACTTTCAAATTTTTGAAAATCCCTAAACTTGGCTTTATTTTGAGGGTAATCTACTTAGTGTCTTAGCCTCCAACACTAGGAAACTTCAGAATTTAATTTTTCAATAGTGAATGCCCTGATGTGAAAACTGATACAGAAGTGAACTCAATTTCCCACCCTTTTTCTCAAAAGAATCTTACAGTTCTTTTGTCTGTAGCTGTTTTCTCTTGGCTCAGAAAGCTGTCATTTCTCTGTTGATTTTCATGCCTCTTATCTTCCACTTTTTGCCCATTGTCCAGAATTGGCAAAGGTCCTGAGAGAAAAAGGCGCTGCAAAATGTCAGTTCATCTCTGTTAGTTGTTTCTCCTTTTTCTTGATTTTCTCTCTGTTAGGTTGCCTCAGGTTCTTTCCAATTCTTTAGCCAGTTTTTTTAAATAAAAATTTCAGCTTTTTTTTACTGTTATTTTGGTGGGAGTTTTGTTATTTTACATCTATCATAACCGTAATTGAGCCATCATAAGTGTAATCAGCTTATTTTAATTTTAATTTTGGCTTTCAGAAAGAAAATTGGGGTGATATGACTTTATATACCTTTTTAAAAAGTACTTTGTCATTATTACTACTATTAGAAAATAATATTTTCTTATACATTTACTAAAAATAAAACTGATATTTAACAATCCACTCTACTATGCCTGAGCTGTACAATAATTAACACCTGAGAAAATATATTCTTAAGCTAGAAAAATTTTCTTTTATAAATACTACTTTACCTGATTATTGGAGATAAGTATGTTCTTATTCTCATCATTAGATAGTATACGATGCTAGGAAATGCCCTAAATTATAAGTAAATATTATTTTGTAATCACAGGTATTTATTAAAAACCTATTTAGGAATTATGTATACCCCACACACAGAAAGTGAGACATTTATTTTCAGTGACAAGAGATTTTAATTTGCTGTTGAAAATTTGAATTTGAAACACAAATACCTAATGTGAATATTTATGTATGGTGATTACTTTTAATTCACCAGGCATTGTTTTCTCTGCAACTCAATTTCTTTTTTATATCTAAATTTTGAATTTAATAATTCATTGCCTATTTATAGGGAGTCTATAATGTGTGCAGCATCTATTTAAATGACTATATATTTGTAGACAAGAGGGTTTTTCTTTTGTTCAAATTTTATTTGGTTATAAATTTTAACCATAAAAAAGGCATAAGACTGAATTCGCACTACCAAGTCTTATCTGAAGTAATGAAATTGAAATGGTTATCTTTCTAAACACTTTTACCACCTTGGATGATGGATTCTAATGGCTATAGCATCTTAAATTGGCTATTCAAATAATGCGATATAATACTTCATATTTTTATGTTGCTGACATTTTAACCATCACACTTTTTGTTTTGGTATAGCCTCCAAAAGTCACTGAAGTTTCCTTTGAGAAAATTACAACAACTATGTTAAAATTAAATATTTTCACAATATTTATACTAATAGTTAATAATATTTATGTGCCAATATAAGTTATCTATATACCTATATGTTATAAATATATATCTATATATACTTATATAACAATATATAGTTAATAATACAATATAATTAATCATTATATTTTATTCATTTTTGTACCCCTAGCATCTTTATATTATTCTGATTCATTCACTATTAACTATTTCTTAAGTGAATGAATAAATGCATTAATTTTATCTATTTATTGAGATTATAAATGTAGAATTTGGATTTTCGGTTCTGTTTTAAAATACACTTTACTTAAAGATATCAAAATAAGAAAAATCTAAGAAAAGTTTACTACAGAAACTTCCATGTTCTACGTAATATAACTTCTGACTGTAAGACTGCAGTGAGAGTAGTCATAATAGCTAAACATGAGGAATTTGGGGCACCTGGGTGGCTCAGTCAGTTAAGCCTCTGCCTTTGGCTCAGGTCATGATCCCGGGGTCCTGGGATCGAGCCCTTGGGCTCCAGCTGGGCTGGGAGCCTGCTTCTCCCTCTCCTTCTGCTTGCTGTTCTGTCTACTTGTGCTCTCTTTGTATCTCTCTCTCTCTCTGTGTCAAATAAATAAATAAATAAAACTTTAAAAAAAATTTAAAAATTAAAAAATAAACATGAGGAATTAAATTGTCTAAAACTCTGAAAATCATCCTCCCAGAACAGTGTGGCCAAACAGAAGGATGTAGTTCTAGGAGAATAACTACAAATAAATATCATAATGAATTAAGGAAATAAACAAAATGAAGGAAAGCACAGGTATTTTACTGATTATTTTTATAAGAAACCTATCTTTTTCTAATTTAAAAAATCTAATTTGCCTAACAAAGTTATTATAATAGTGAAGATATATTAAAGAGCACCGAATCCAGTCTTTAAAGGATCAATAATTACTGAGAGCCTACTCATACCAGAAACTGTTTTACATGCTGGAGATCAATCAGTGAGCAAGAAAGTATCCTGGAGTGGTCTGAGGATAAGGTCAAAGAATCTCCCAAATAAACAAACAAATGTTAAAGAGATAAGAAATTTAAGAGGAAAAGATAGGACACATCTAGTAAGAGAATAGAGCAAAGTCTTCAAAATCTTATGGGATAATAGCTTCCTGTCTATAATTTATATTCAATTAAATTATCAAAAAAAGATGAGGGCAGCATAAAACTATTTTCATATTTTCAAGGACTCAAAGTTTATCCTGACAAAATATTTTTTGGATTCCCTTTGAGGGGATTTTTTTTTTAAGCAAAATGAATAGATAAAATAAGGGTGGGAAAGTTATCGAATTCAGGTCCAACCTTGGACAAATTAAAGGAAGATCTAAATAAAACTAGTTCCAGGCAAAATCTACACAGTATATAAAGCCTAGTCAAAAAGTAGAAACTTCACAAAAAGCAAATATAGAAAGAATGATCCTTTGGGGCACCTGGGTGGCTCAGTCAGTTGAGTGTCTGCCTTTGGCTCAGGTCATGGTCCCCGGGTCCCAGGATGGAGACCTACACTGGGTTCCCTTCTCAATGGGGAGTTGGTACCTGCCTCTCCCTCTGCCTCCCCCTTTGCCTCCCCCTTTATGCTCTCTGTCTTGTGTTCTGTCTCTCTCTCAAATAAATAGATGGAATCTTAAAAAAAAAAAAAGGATGATCCCAATACAGGAAAAATAAACCATAATGTCTTATGATTTAGAGCATTTGGTGAAATGTAGGGGAAAAAAGCCATTTCAAATTGAAACCATTACCTTTCATCAGAGTCCTGGAGAAAGAAATATTATTGTGGTATATGCAATGTATTAGTCAAACTGCAAAGTTGAGGGAACTGTCCTTATAAGTTTACCCCTCTTTCAGACACCAGTCACAAGTTTGTGAGCCCTGGCACACTCTTACTTCAGGCCAGTTGCCTAGAAATTTGGGGTTCTCTACAGCCATCTGTAGGTTAAATATTTCATTACAATACTCATAGAACTCACGAAAGTGTTATACGTACTCTTTTCTAGAATAGTGAAAGGATACAATTAAAGTCTACCAAGTTCAGGCAGTCCAAACATGGAGATTTTGATTGTCTTCTCCCTGTGGGGTCACGGGCAGCATAACCTGCTCCAGGCCATGATGGTGACAGTATAGACAGTACTGCGTATTGTCCAACAGAGAAGCTCTCTAGGGCCTTTAGTATCTACAGTTTATTAGTATTTGATTACATACTGCTTGTGTGGCTACAGGTGTTAGCTGGGGGTTCAAGCTAATGGCTTTAGTTGTCAGGTTTTTGAGAGATGAGGATTTATATGATGTGTCTCAAAGACTCCATCATATATCACATTATTAGACTTTGCACTGGTCAAAATTTCCAAGCAAACCAAGACACTCCTATCAAGCCTGACATTCCTTTGGTCCTAGAGATTACCTGCCCTGTGGCCAAAGGCACAGACCAGACCTCTCTTTGAGTAAGGTTAATTCTTCACTACACAGCATATTACTTCTTACTGAAAATAATTATAGAGTTATGATAGATGTTTTTATTGCTTTTTACTTACAAAGAACAACAACAATAAAACAAAACCCCAAAGAAATAGATAAACAAAAACCACAAACCAATCTTAGAAAACTTAACTATGAATTAAAATATAATGGAAATACAAAACATATTTACAACACTGAGATTGGGGCATGGGAATAAAAACAGTGGAAGAGAGAAGATGAGGGAAAAGATTAAATACTGATATCTGTATCTGACAAAATGGGAAGTCAATATATAATATCTATGTGTTTGGAAGAAGAAATGGAAGGTTTGGTACAATGAAAATGCAGATTTGACCAATGGAAAGAGAAATTGAGAATAATTGTGCAACCGAATTGAGAGACATAAGAAAGGAAGTAGGGTTACAGCAAGCGAGTTAGAGCTATATATTTTAAATGAGAGAATGAAAAGGTAATGTTTTGATAATAAATCAAAAACTGATCTAAGTATATTACATAGTAAATTAGAATTGATAACTTAAGAAGTAAAAGCAAAAATAGTACTTGTCATTAGGATTTGATTATTTTATTGCAGCTTCTTTGTACTATTAAATGCTTTTAAAATCATGTATATAAGCTATTTTGTTAAAAATTTTAAAAGAAACTTAAAGAATAGAACATGTTAAAAACACTACTTATGGACAAAGTGTTTTTTGACATGAACTGACATAACAGAATAAAATAAAAATGTCATAACCATCTGAACTTGATGTTATCAGACAGAACTGGTGAAAATCATTCCTTTATAGCCATTATAGTCAATTTTGGATTATTAAAGTCAAGTCAATATTTTAGTGAGCTACTTATTCCTGAAATGGTCCAAAGGACTGTTCAAGTTCAAAGATAAAGGTAAAATTTGAGGAGAGGTGTAGAAAGAGACTTTAGTATTATGATTTGATATTGTGATTATTCTGTATAATTCTAATTTAAGAAAATTCAAGGGGAAAATATTTTCAGAATATTAGAATTATATAAGTAGAAAAGAGAAAATTGATAAAATTAAGCAAGTAAAAGAAAATTTAATTTCCCAGCTTAGGCAAAGTTAGCTTAACTACTGAATATATATATGATGGTTATTATATTGTAGCAGGTAACAAAATAAAATTTGGAAAATATTTCTGAGAGATTGGCTTCAAGGTTCCACTAAGAGCAGATTGTTAGTTGAAATACTGTATTACATTGTTTCTATATTTATGTAATGAATGCATGAAGTGTAGAAATCTGAAGTAAAATGTAAATGCCATACCAGTTAGCACTATTAAAAACATGCATTTGCCTGACAATGGATTGATTACATTCTGAATATCAAAAGGTTATCTCTCCAAAAGTCTGTGCTGTAAAATACATTTCAAACCTTTGAGCCAAAGCAGAATTGTTATTTCCTTTTAAAGAGGGTACAGTAAAATATGTGCATATTTATTTCCAGATTTAGTTTAGAATTATATCAACCTAATCAAACATTCTTTTCAGAGTTTCACATTCTGGGTAGAAAAATAAACATATTCTTGAGCTTCTGTTTGAAATAGAGGCATAAATCCATACAAGTTGGGAGTGCAGTTGCAGTTAAGTTTCCTAGGCCCTAAAGACAAATTTACTAACTCCTAAAAACAGTTTGATTACTTCCTTGAAACTGTTAGGTTTTTAAAAATTGATTTTTGAAAATCTAGGAAGCAACATAGGAGGTTGGAGAAACAACTCCTTAGATAAGTAAAGAGCATCTGGTTATAAACAGATGTGGAATATTGCTGAAGTGGGACATTTTTGTTTAATAGAATTTCCGAGTTAGTTGTTATCCTCTTTATTAAATTTTTACTGAAAAACATTTATTGTATTTTCTACTTATATCTTTTTGTTTTAATTTATTTTTTATTCTTTGCCCCAGGGGTACAGGTCTGTGAATCATCCGGCTTACATCTTTCACAGCATTTACCAAAGCACAAACCCTCCCCAATGTCCATAACCCATCCACCCTATCCCTACCCTCCCACCCCCCAAGGTGTTGAACCTGACCTTTAAAAAAAAAGAAGAAATTCTTTTGTGTTATACTAGTTTTCTGTTCTAGGATGGGCTTCAAGTTAGTGAGATACATATTGGTTACATGCCATCTCTTTGCATTTTCACAGATGTCCAAATTCTGTACTACCACTTAAAGGTCAGTAATGCACCGCTCAATATGTTCTCTTGGAAAGAGGAGACAGAGAGACACAGACAAAGACAGAGAGAGACAAGAGAAAAATAGGATGAGAACGAGAGTGAGAGCAGAGGAGGAGGTGAGGGAAAGGTGGGGGAGGAAGAGTTAACAGGATAGGAGGGTGCCCTGATGCCACAAGGCATGGTTTTGAATACCTGCTTAGCAATCCAGTTTTCCTCTGACCATGTGTAAATCAGTTATTTATTTTTCAACAAATTATTCAATACTTACAAACTCCAATCTATATATCAGTCATTGTGCATAGAGAACTTGCTGATCACAATTTCTGCCTGAAACTTAAAATATCCTGTCAGCATATCAACTTTCTGAGCAAGTTTCTTCATCTTTAAAAGGATAATAATAATAATACAATTTATCTGTTCATTTTTTTCTTTAGTTATGACCCTGATTCTTTGATAATTTTATCTTCATTATGTAAGCAATTCAATGAAATGTGATTTATGATGGGGGCTTTGGAACACACCATATCAGTTAATGAAATGTATCTTATCATTCCATTTTACAAGATGATAAAATTGAGCTTCTAAGTGCTTAATAACCTCATTTGGAATATAACACTATGAAACGAGTTAAAATCATCTGGGTCCTGGCAGTCCAAAGCTAATTCTGTTGTTCTCATACTTTGTGTCTGGTGCTAGAATCCATTTATTCAACCTTTAATACAACTCTATGCATGTCATTCAAGCCCTTTTTCTACCATTTGAAAGTTCCTCAATTTTCCTTCCCCTCTATTTCCATTCAAACTTACTTTTTGGAATAATTTGATAGTGAATATTTAGATGCAAAAGTAAATATAGTAGCTAAAATATATTATTACATGAAGTTGCTTAGCACCCTATACACTTTGTGTTGTTTACTCTTTTCATAGTAACTTTATTAAGCTTTATCTGCTTTTTGTTTTTTTTAATAAAAAACTAAAACCCAGAATTGTTGGCTATACTGCCAATTCATCAGCTATAATAAGGATATTAGCATTTATTTCCATACATGAAATTATGAAATATTAATATTGTGCATAATTAAAAAATATCAGTCATCCATGAACATATAATAAAATGCCTGGGGATTTGGGGACCTTTGAGGGTCCTACCTCAAATATTATCATTTCCATATACTTGTAAATGTAGTCTTAGAATGAGTGTAAAATTGTCAGTATAGGCATGTCTTTAAGTAGAATAAACAAAACTCTTATTCATTCCATCCTTAATACTAAATGTAATTACTAGATGATGACTTTTTTAGTAATTGTATTCATAACTTCCGTGCCAAATAATGGGTATGGAAAATTAGGCTATCACTTCTCCAAATGCTCTGAGCGACTGCTTCATTAGGCTGCATTTGTTTTTATTCCAGTATCTATGGTGATAGTATATGTCTGAGAAAATAGAACCTTTTATCGCACCAAAGATATGCTTTCTCAGAAGTGTAGCTCTATGAGGGAAGAATCCGTATTATGTGTTTACTCCTAGACCCTTCTCAGCAACTGACTCTATATCACAACATGTCTGACATTAGAGGGAGAATTGCACATAATCATTATTAAGTATTTGCAGCAAAACACATTTCTTGGTTTCTCCCTGCCTTTAATGTCTTTCTCTATCTTTCTATTTCACCAAAACCAAAATATCAACAGCTTTCCCAACAAGTTTCAGATAATAAAGAAAATTGTTACATTTCATGTCCGGAAGAACATTTTACTTTCTTTATTTCATTTGTGGTGCTACAGAAGTTTATTGTCTATCTGTCCATTCTCATTGTGGTTGATGTTGAAAATATTTTCTCCTTTTTGTATCTACTGAATGACTATAATTCTAAGCATCAGAAACAACCATCCATGCAATGCTCAGTTGCTGCTAGAGTGGTACTTTTTTAGAAAGGCATAGCTACTTTTTACTAGTGTAGGAAAAAGGATCCACTTATGAACCCCTATGTCTGGAGAGTTAATAACATTTTCTTCATTTTTAACCACGGCATAGCAGTTATATGTCCAGAAACCATCTTGATATATATTTTTTTAGTAATTAGACTGCAATAGTAACCTCTAACCTTTTAGATTTTATTTGGAAAGTAGAACCCTTAACAGTGGATAAGGGAGCTATTGTAAGAATTAGACCTTATATGATCGTGGGAGCTGGTAAAGAACGCTGTGAAAATATGCTACTGTGTATCAGCTGATGAGTCTGTAATTGCCTTAAATCAGCAGGACCAGTAATTAAGAAGAAAAAGCTTGGTGTGGAGCAGGAGAGAGTGAGGATAAACTGGACATATGCCAGGGTCTCACTGCCTACAACCTTGAAGACATTAGATGAATCACAGAGTAAGTTAGTGTTCTTTCTTGCTGAACTCTACATATATCTGGCCCAGGAAGTGGAGAATAAAATGAAGGAAATCCAGTTGTAAGTAGAGGAATTTTAGGCCTGAATTCTGCCATGCACCAACATGTTGAGATAGCCTATCAGTGACAATGAAAATCTTCACCGTTTTACTTACACCTTATAAATCTTTCTCTGTTTTATCTGTGGTCAAACTTATCTGAACATTACCAACACATACTGGAACACTTAGTTCCAATTTAGCTACCAAATGTACAAAATTACCACTATCAACCCTTCGTGAACCTGGAATCCATACAGAATTTCTTTAACCATATTTAACTTCCAAAGAAAGACAGGAGCAAACTGTGCTCCACATTCCCTTTCCTTGAGTATAGACTATTTCATGACTCACTTCTAATGAATAGAATACAGTAGGAGCAGAGACATGTCTAACTCCCAGATTAGGTTATAAAAAAAAGAAAAAAACCTCTGGCTTCCCATCTTGGATGTCCTCTCCCTTACTCTAATACTAATCTCTCAGTATGGAGAATCTATATCATTGGTAGCCCTATTGAGAAACCTGCATAACGAGAGAATGAAACCTCTGTCCATAAACCACGTTAATGAACTCAGAGGCAGCTCCACCAATCCTTAAACACAAAGACTTCTGTCTGGACTGACAGGTTGATTGCAACTTCATAAAAGACCCTGGAACAGAACCACCCAACTAAGCAGCCATTCCCAGAATCCTGACCCTTAGAATGTGAGTGAATAAATGTTTCTTGTTTTAATCTGAAAAAGTATGGGACAGATTATAATGCAGCAATAGTTGACTAGTATCAATGTTAGTATCTGGAAGTAGAGTGCTGATACAACTACAACCTAAAATGGGGGAATGGTCTTGCAATGGACAGTGGGCTTTGAGGAGAGTTTAGTGAAGGCTTAGCGTACCTTGAACTTACCACCAGTAGAGGTTTGGACTTTGAGCATGCGGTAGATAAGAACTCTCCAGAAGGTGAAGAATATTTTATTGGAAACTGGAGAGAAGGAGATCTTTGTTATGTAGTGGCAAAAAGTTTAACAACTCTGTTGCCTACAGATATATGGAAAGTATAAAATATAACTAATACACTGGGTGATTTGGGTAAGATTTACAACCAAAGAAGTGCCATCTGTTTTTTTTTTTTTAAGATTTTATTTATTATTTATTTGACACAGAGAGAGAGAGAGATCACAGGCAGGCAGAGAGAGAGGAGGAAGCAGGCTCCCTGCCGAGCAGAGAGCTGATGCAGGCCTTGATCCCAGGACCCTGAGATCATGACCTGAGCTGAAAGCAGAGGCTTTAACCCACTGAGCCACCCAGGCGCCCTGTTTTTTGTTTGTTTGTTTGTTTGTTTGTTTTTTTCTTGAACTTTAGAATAAAATGCAAGAGGACAGTGACAAACTGTTAAGAGAGAATAAAGGAAAACTATTAAAAACTGTCAAAACATCATGATTTTGAAGTTTCTCAGCCTCTTCAGCAGGAAAATGATACTAAAATTAAGAAATTATGTTGGAGCAAAGATTAAATCTACGCTTAACAAGACAAATAGGGTCTAAAGATGAAGCTGAGAGTATGACTACAGAATTTTTTAAGCTCTTAAAAAAATTCAAGGTAATAGAGTACCTGCATATTAGACAAAAGTCCTTCTAAGAAAATTAAGGATATACTTCAAAGATCCTCTCAATCAAATAATAGTGTTCCTAAATACCTTAAGGGTGTTCTATCCCAATAATCTCACCAGTAGCCCAAGGTACAGAAGGGCTTAATCTTGAAGAAATATGTGGTTTTACCCTTTGTCAAAGGAACTAACAGATAAGATAATCTACAGGACACCCAAAATATTTTTAGAGTTATAGTGGAAATACTGTCATTTTGGGTTGAAATGGACAAGGAATACAAAGTGAAGAGTCTATTCCAATGTTAAAACTTTATCAGCAGGAAGCAAACAGAAAACTACTCAAATGTCAACATGTGATTGTCACCCTTCATGAAAAAGGTGGTGCAGAGGGCAGAACCATGAGAATGGAGCACAGAACCAATGGTGAACTATTTCTATAAAGGAAACTTCCCCAATCTACCATTTTATTACTCAATATAGCTTATATAGGAAATACAGGATGAATGCATCACTCTTTCCCTCTACTTGCTAATTTTTTTAAATAATAAGTTTATTCCCAATATGCAACAATTTCTGCATATTCTTCCTGAGCAGCATCATATGCTTCTTCTTAAGTTCTTTCAAATTTTTTTTTAGCAAGGTCATTAAAATGAGGGGTAAAGATTTCTGTTTTAGGACTGTTTATTGTGCCTTGATCTACCCTTTGAATATTTTAATACCAAATAGCAAGTCAGAATGTTCAAATTTACTTCTTGTTGCACTTTCCTCTACTCCCTCTCTGCCTCCTGTTCTGATTTTCCGTTGCTTTGTTGGAAAGAGAAGAGCCATTCCTGCTGGTTGCCAGTTTGAATAAATCATATAACTCTCCTGATAATGGTAAAGTTTTAAGCTTAAGACTATAAGATCTGGTTTCCCACATGAAAATGGGAACTTGGAAATTTGCAAAATTCTTTTTTTCCCAATAAAGCTTGGATTTTGAAATATTGGTTTTGTTATGATTTCAAGAAAATCAGCTTTAAAACTCAAATAAAACAACATTCCTTATTAATTCAATGGTTGGGATGATACAAAAATTACTGATAGGACATGAAAATATTTACAAAATGTTTTTTCAAACATTTTGTTCTTTACACATTTTGAGCCAATATATGCGGCTAAATCTTCTGTAAAGTAGATGTTCTTTTAAATGTTTTTTTGATGATAATTACGTGGTAACATTTGAACAGGAAGTCAATAAGGAATCAGGACACTCAGGTGTTAGTAGTGGTTTTTTTATAGGTCTGTTACTACTATGATATATGTACTTATATGTTTAAGACAAGACACATTAGCAAATATAGTCTCGTGTTTTTCTCTGATGTCATTTCTGTTTTTGTAACAAAGGACTCTACAATCAACTCTCTAAAATTCTGACTCTTTAGTCATGGGCCTATTATTTTGAGAACTCTAATATGAATTCTTGTATCTGACTTTCTATCCTTTTTTTTTTTAGGATTTTATTTAATTATTTGACAGAAAGAGAGACACAGCAAGAGAGGGAACACAAGCAAGGGGAGTGGGAGAGGGAGAAGGGGGCTTCCCGCTGAGCAGGGAGCCAGATGTGGGGCTTGATCGCAGGACCCGGGGACCATGACCTGAGCCGAAGGCAGATGCTTAATGACTGAGCCACCCAGGTGCCCCCATCCTTCTTGAATGTATATTTAGTTACAAAATAAAAACAAAACACCCATAGTCAGAAGCAGATTGTTCCTCTAATTATAAATTTGCATGCATTTTATAAAGGTAAAGAGGGAACATTGTGACTGCATACTTAGTTCATTCTATCAAAACTCCTCCAAATACTGGTAACATCTCTGCAGACATACTTCACATACTTTACTTTTACCTGTTGAGCAATACTCCAAAATTCTCCCTGATCAAGGAAGCATTATAAAAAACTTTTATGTATCTCTAATTGAAATGTTTCTAAAGAATGTCTTCCATCCATAGGTTTTAAATAATTTAAAACTATTTTTAAAGTACATTTTTATTTTTTCTTCTAAATATTATCAAATTTTCCCTCATTATATTTTGTGGATTTAACTATGATCTATGAGTAATTTGGGTCTTTTTGTTTGTTCCTTTTTTCTTTTACTCAATTAATGTGTATTTTGTTGTTTGTTTGCTAGTTAAATAGACACAGTATGTGAAAGTATTTGTTTTATTAAATTTATATATATATGGCCATTAGATAAAACTTGGTATTGATCTGAATAATTCTGACACGGAAAGTTCCATAATATTCCACAACATCATCTTACTTTTGCAATGTTTTAAACTACTGATAAACATTCTTTTGTAGGCTCAATGATATTTATGACATTCTCTTTGTTTAGAGACAAAACGGACTTTAAAGGAAGGAAGAAGGGATTCTGATTAACGATATTGAGCATCTTTTCATGCGTCTCTTGGTCATCTGTATGTCTTTGGGAAAATGTCTAGTAAGGCCTTCTATTTTGTATATTTGGGGTACCTTTGGTATTGAAGTATATATGTTCTTTATATATTTTGGATATTAACCCTTTATTGAATATATAATTTTCAAATATATTCTCCCATCCCTCAGTAGGTTGCCTTTTTGTTTTGCTTATGGTTTTCTTTGTTGTGCAGAATCTGTTTATTTTGATGTATTCCTAATAGATTATTTTTGCTTTAGTTTCCCTTCCTTCCTTGGGAGACAAATCCAGAAATGTTGCTATAGCTGATGTGAATAAAACAATTGCCTGTGCTCTCTTTTAGAACTCTTATGGATTCAGGTCTCACATTTAGGTCTTTAATTCACTTTGAGTTTATTTTTGTACATGGTATAAGGAAATGACCCTCTTTCTTTCTTTTGCATGTTGCTGTCCAGTTTTCCCAATACCATTTGTTGAAGAAACTATCTTTTTTTCCCATTGGATATTCTTTCCTGGTTTGTTGAAGATTCATTGACCATAAAAGTGGGTTTGTTTCTGGGGTCTCATTCTGTTCTACTGATCTGCCTACTTCTGTGCCAGAAACATCCTGTTTTGATTATATTTTTTGTAGTGTATCTTGAAATATAGAATTGTAATACTGCCAGGTTTTTTGGTTTTTTGTTTTGTTTTTCCACCTCAAGATTGTTTTGACTATTCAGAATCTTTTGTGGTTCCGTACAAATTAGGATTATTTCCTCTAGTTCTGTAATGAGAGGCTGTGGATGCCAAGAAACAAACTGAGGATTTCAGAGGGGAGGGGTATGGGGAGATGGTGAGCCTGGTGGTGGGTATTAAGGAGGGCACATATTGCATGGAGCATTCAGTGTTACACATAAACAATGACTCTTGGAACACTACATAAAAAAACTAATGATGTAACCTAAAATTTAATTTTAAAAACTAATGATGAATTGTATGGTGACTAACATAACACAATCAAAAAATGCTGTTGGTATTTTGATAAGGATTGCATTGAATCTGTAGATTGTTTGGGGTAGTATGGGCATTTTAGCAGTATTTTTTTTTTTTTGGAATCTGTGAATATGGAGTATCTTTCTATTTGTTTGTGTCATCTTCAATTTCTTTCATCAACGTTTTATAGTTTCTAGACCACAGGTCTTTCACCTCCTCGGTTAAGTTTGTTTCTAGGTATTTTATTATGTTTGGTGATTCTGTAAATGAATTTTTTTTATTTGTTTAAATTCAATTAGCCAACATATAGTTTATCATTAATTTCAGATGTAGTGTTCAATAATTCATCAGGTGCGTATAACACCCGGTGCTCATCACATCACATGCCCTCCTTAATGCCCATCACCCAGTTACCCCATCCCCCCACACACCTTCCCTTTAACAGCCCTCAGTTTGTTTCCCAGAGTTAAGAGTCCCTCACGGTTTGTCTCCCTCTCTGATTTCTTTGCATTCAGTTTCCCCCCCCTTCCCTTATGATCCTCTGCACTGTTTCTTATATTCCACATATGAGTGAAACCATATGATAATTGTCTTTCTCTGATTGGCTTATTTCACTTAGCATAATACTCTCCAGTTCTATCCACATCAATATAAATGGTAGGTATTCATCATTTCTGATGGCTGAGTAACATTCCATTGTTTATATCTGCTATATCTTCTTCATCCATTCATCTGTCAAAGGACAACTCAACTCCTTCCACAGTTTGGCTACTGTGGACATTGCTGCTATGAACATTGGGGTGCAGGCGCCCTTTCATTTCACTACATCTACATCTTTTAGGTATATACCCAGTAATGCAATTGCTTGGTCATAGGATAGCTCTATTTTTAACTTCCTGAGGAATGGAATTTTTTTCTTAATTTCCTTTTTGCTACTTTGTTATAGTGGATAAAATGCTACCAATTTCTGGGTATTAATTTTGTATCCTGAGTTACAAAATCTACTGATTTTTTTTATCAGTTCTAATAGTTTTTCAGTGCAGTCTTTAGATTTTCCTATGTATATTTTCATGCCATCTACAAATGGTGACAGTTTAACTTCTTATCAATATGAAAATCTCATTTCTTTTTCTTGTCTGATTGTTCTGGCTAGGACTTCCAGTACTATGTTGAATAAAAGTGGTGAGAATGGAAATCCTAATCCTGCTCCTGGTCTTTAGGGAAAAGCTCTCAGTTTTCTACCATTGAGCATGATGTTAGTTGTGGATTTTGTATATATTACCTTAATTATGTTGAGGTAAGCACAGGATAGGGAATATAGTCAATGGTACCATAACAGCATTGTATGGTGACAAATAGTAACTCACTTGTAAGCATAGCATAATGTATCAAGAAGTTGAATGATTATGTTGTACACCTGAAATTAATGTAACAATTGTGTGTCAATATTTTTATATTCAATAAAAAATAAAAAAAGATCTTCTGATAGACAGATGTCAAGAAATAGTTCTTAGAAATCCATGAATCCTTAATATTTCATGACAACACCAAGGTATAGAGTGCTATGAAGAGAAGATGCAATTTTATTACTGTTATAGTGGGGGAAGGAGTAGAGGTTCAGATGGCCTTAAGCTAAAGAATGTATCAGATGAGGCAAAAATGAACACTTAAGTGTGATAATGAATCATATCCTTCAAACTTAAAAGTATTTCTTTAATTCTAAGGACATAATTTTTAAACCATAATTTTTAAACCTAATTTTTGAACATATTTCAGACTTTGTGATAGTGTGAACATTCTAAATCTGCAATTAAAACAAACAAATATTTGTTCTTCCAGGATATCCAGAGAACACTTGCTGATCCTGAAGATAAGCATTACTATACAATTTAGCTCAGGATAATATAGATAAGAAGTTAATCTGTTTTCTAACTTTACAAATTACTTCATAGAACAGGAAATGACTAGGGCATTATTTGATGACTATCCTTTGCTTTCATAAATCCATTTTTGATGTTACATTTCTAAAGTATCTGAAAAATTATTCTAATGCCAAAGAATTCATTCATAACACATCTAATATTTTCAGTATACATAAAATGCATTCCTAATATAAGATTTTCAATATGAATTTTAAATAGCCTTTATTAGATGGCAATAATACTTCTGGATAGTATGAGCATAGATTCTTAAGGTCTAAAATTTTATTTCATGTTATTTTATTCATTCAACATATTTAATCAAACATACCTCCTTTCAAAAGTTAATGGACATATGGTCAATGGATACTTGAAAAAATGTTCAAAGTCATTTGGCATCAGGGAAATACAAATCAGAATCACAAAGAGATACCATCTCATACCAGTCAGAATGGCAAAAATTAACAAGTCAGGATACAACTAATGTTGATGAGGATGTGATGAAAGGGCATCCCTCTTACAGTGTTGACGGGAATTTAGGCTGGTACAGCCACTCTGGAAACAATATAGAAGTTCCTCAAAAAGTTAAAAATAGAGCTGCCCTGAAAAATAAATAAGGGAAAAATAAAATGAGATGAAATCAGAGAGGGAAAAAAATATGAGACCCTTAATCATAGGAAACAAACTGAGGGTTGCTGAGATGATGGGATAACTGGGTAGTGGGTATTTAAGAAGGCATATAAAATAAAATAACAAAAACAAAAACAAAAGTTAATGGACATAATATTTTCCTTCAGCTACACCAGATAAACATTGATTTTGTTCTCTATTTTATGCAAATAATAAGCAAGAATGCTGTCTTTGGAGAAAAATGTGAAGATATATATGTGAGGAAGTCTTCAAAGTATGGAGTCAGATTTGTATGGCTTTGACAAATTAAGGCAATGCCTACATGAAGCAATATATTGTCAGAGGGAATTAATTTGTATATACATTATCATGCCCCTAAAAGTTCAAGTAATCTCTCTTTTGAAATAGTTCATTTTGTCATTATGCTTTGAATGAGAGATCTGCTGTCCTAACTATAATTCTAAATATACTTTAGTCTTAATTCTCCTTTTTATGTGACAACTCAGCTTGGATGAGGAAAGATAACATCAATTTCTCCTTGTGGCTTTTCTTTTCAGTGTTGTTTGGAGGGAGGAGCTTCATGATGACTCATTGAATCAGTGAGGAAGGAAGGAAGGAAGGAAGGAAGGAAGGAAGGAAGGAAGGAAGGAAGGAAAGAGAAAGAAGGAAAGAAAGAAGGAAAGAAAGAAAGAAAGAAAGAAAGAAAGAAAGAAAGAAAGAAAGAAAGAAAATTGAGAGAGAGGAAGGAAGGAGGAGAGAGAGAGAGAGGGAAGGGAAGAGAAGGGAAGAAAAGAAAAGCCTTGAGCTGGAAATATCCTACTGATGGCTGGATAGGAAGCTGGGGAAGTAAAACTTCAAACTAAGAACATGTTTCTGTGTTTTGCAAACTTAGAAAAAATATTCCTTTCATTTAAAATATCACAAGTCATTATATTCTGTTTGTCCTCACTAATCAAGATGATTTTATGGTGTTTTACTTTCAATATTTTATATTATGAAAACACCATACATTTTTGTTTTCAAAGTAGAAATCATATTTAAATATTGACTGATTTTTCAAATTACATTGCTCCAGATTAGATGCCTTGTCTCATCTTTTCCACTTGTTATTATTTTTTTCTTTTTGCCGTGTTCTATTATAATGCAAACATATATAAGCTAAACGTATGCAATTGCAACATACTTTCTTTATCTCAGTATCATGCAGAAAAATAAGATACTGTATTAGTGCCAAACTGTGGAAAGTATGCTGAGACCTTTGATTAATAAATAGCACAACTTATTTCCTAGATGTTCATTCAGACAATACATAAATTATCAGTGCTGTGTCTAATCAAAAAGCATATGCCAAAGTTTTATATTAAAAAAGTAGTTGACTAATGAAGATGATGGTGAAAATGTGTGTGCAGTGAGATGACAGGTTATATTTTTAATTCTTCTTTGGAAGAGACATGCCAGAAAGTCATTTGGAATCTATGCATCTAACGCCTTGGTTTTGTATAATCCCATTAGAATCACATGTGAGAAACCCTTAGAGGATTAAGTCAAACTTGAGTTCCTGGAAATAACTTCTGAGATATGAGTGCTGAGATTAGCATCTTTTAGGGGATAAACAGATAACTTTGTAGCCCAAGAATGGGAGTCCAGAAGGAGATATCTGCCCATAACCACAGAGGATATGGGAAACAGAAATTATATGGAAAGCATTGAAGTTATTATTGCCTTTCCTAATAATAATACTGCTGAATCAAATAGAGCATGCCCCAAGAATGAAGGACTAAAACTATTGCTGATTGTATGCCTCTCTCAAAGATTGCCATTAAAGCAACTACCTAACTCACTGGTGAATAAATTAGCCAGAGCCTTTGTCCAGTGTGCATACTTCTGGTTTGGCTTAAACAAATTACCCAAAAGAATATATTTGGGAGTGCCTTCTCATAGAATTTCTGATAAAGGAATTATCTCTCCATTTGATACATCCTACAAGGCATCCTTAAATTCTATGAGAATCACAGAAATGAAGAAAAGATAGGAAAGAAAGGAGGGAGATAGGAAGAGGAGGGAAAGTGGAAAGATATTTTGGGGTTACTTTTACTGAAGTTAAATGGGATGAACTGGGATGGAAAGGTAACAAAGTAGATTTTTTTTAAGAGAGAAGCTCTGAGCCATAGAAATAAAAAATGTTAGCCTTAGGTATGATGAATTCTCAAATCTACTGTACACAGTAAGTAGGGTCCAAGACCATGTAGCATAGAGGACCTCATTATATGCAGGCATCTTGCTTGTTATATTTATTAAACTTCCAAATCTGTTTACTAAAGTTGGTGGTAAGTCTTATTATCATTCTTAATGAAATAGAAAATATTTTATTTTGTGATGTTTTCGGTAGTAGTGAACTGATTTAAAAATAGGATTTACTGGGCCCCCTGAGTGGCTCAGTGGGTTAAAGCCTCTGCCTTCAGATCAGGTCATGATCTCAGGGTCCTGGGATCGAGCCCCACATTGGGCTCCCTGCTCAGGGGAGAGACTGCTTCCTCCTCTCTCTCTGCCTGCCTCTCTGCCTACTTTTGAGCTCTCTCTCTGTGTCAAATAGATAAATAAAATTTTAAAAAATAAATAAAAATAGGATTTACTATTAAACAAAGAATTATAGCTGTCACTGGCTATTATTATTGTAAGGGGAAATACAGCCTGTAGATTTTTTCATTAACATTGGAAAAACTATGATGAATAGACAGGCACTACACTTTTAAAAATAGATACATTCTCAAGGGATTAATTAGAGAAGATTATGACACATATACTCTATGTCTCCTAAAACATGGAAGTATTCTTTCATTCTACATAATTAAGTCTTTAAATAGGGTTAAATCAATTAAAGTAAAACTAATAGGAAGGGACTTGGAAATCCATGCTTGAATTGCTAGCTTAAATATGACATTTTAAAATGTCTTATGTACTTTTGAAAGGCATTATTAACATAGAATATCTGTGCCTACATATATTGTAATATCTGTTTCTTAACCTCTGTGGACATGATTAACACAAATAAACCCATCATCAGTAGCAGATTTTAGAAATAAAACTCTGATATCTTCATATGAATATGCTGCTATTAGCTCATTTTTTACTTGCTGAAAAACACAGAGTGTTTAATTAAAAATCAACCTTATCCAGGCATAGCTGCATTTCTGTCAGACAGAAAGCTGGTGGAAAGATTTGGCAGCTGTATAAATAAGATATACTCTGGAAGCTGTGTTTTTTCCCCACACAAAGTCTTTCCAGAAATATGTATACCTCATTTTTTATTAGTGTATAAGAGAAAAAAAATCTCTTTGTCTTAGAAAATCCACTGTCACATATATTGGTATTTTTACTACCTTAATAAAACCCAGGGATTTATTTTAAAGAACATCACTTTATGGATTTTTCTTTAAGGAAATGCAACAGTGAGCTTTAGTTAAACAAAGAATTATGTCTCTTCATTTCAAATAAATTTAGTTTGAATATAGTATTTGAAATATAAGTTTAGGCAGAATTTTAATTAGCGTATCAGCCCTGGGATATACTTCTCAGTAATGCTGAGTGTTTTGAGTCTCTACTTTCAGACACACTCAGTATTAATTTTAGCATGATAAGCAACCTTGTCTTTCATGCTTTTTAAAGTCAAAGAGATAAGATTGTTGTTAATCTAGTTATTTTATATTAACTCTCTGTTACCTGGATATTATGAGCTGATCCAGAAGTTCAGAAAGATCCAGTGTTGCATCTGAAAAACTTCCAAGTTAAAAGGGAATTGAAACATGAAGTTGCTAGGAGATAGTTGGTTTCTTGGGCAACACATCTCTGTATCCAAGGAAAAAAGCTAAGATATTAAGCATTGTCTTTGTTTAAATTCATATGGTGCATTACAAAGGCATGGTGTTAAGTAAAAGACAATGGATGGTATTAGCAGCTCTGTTAATTACATAATATTCTAATAACTATGAACATTTATTAATCATACTTGGTGTTGTGCTAAGTCTATATTTACTTTCTTCTTCTTTTTTAATTTGAGAGAGAGAGAGAGAGCTCACACAGGAACAGGTGTCGGGGGAGAGGGAGGGGGAAGGGAGAGAGGGAATCTTAAGCAGGCCAGGCCACTCTCCTAGCACCCAGCCTGATGCCTGTTACAGGGCTTGATCTCATGACCTGAGCTGAAATCAAGAGTTGGGTGCGTTATGAACTGACTGAGCCACCCAGGTGCCCTTATATTTACTTTCTTCTTAAGCATTTACAACTACCTATGTTTTGTACATTTTATAATGTACCTAAACACCAGTCAGCTTGAAAATGACACAGCAAAGTTTTTGATGCAGGCCTATTCATGCCTAGAGTTCAAATATTTAACCTCTTTTCTATATTACTAAATGATAGTTATTCTGGTAATTTGACAATACAATTACCACTACTAACTAACACTTATTGAACATTTGCCAGAGACTCTTCTACGTGAGTCATCTTAATTCTTATAAAGATTCCATATGCTACAAATTACTATCAATAGGATATATATTTGTCTTATTAAATATACAATCCTGGTACTATGCCTAAATGTGTGTGTGCATATTTATAGATATTATATATACATATATAATATATGTCAATATATGGAGACTAAAACGTTGAATGATAGGTGAGTTAGGGGCTTTGGGCCTAGTGCATTAGAAAATCACATGATACTTTTGATTAATAGCCTACTATTGACTGGAAGCCTTACCAATAACATAGTCAATTAACATGTATTTTGCATATTATATGTATTATTTACCTTATTTTTAAAATAAATTAAGCTAGAGGAAGAAATTGTTATTAGGAAAATCATAAGGAAGAGAAAATACATTTACACTATTGTACTATAGTCACTGGGAAAAAATCCACGTGTAAGTGGGCCTGAACAGTTTAGGTCTGTGTTGTCCAATGATTAACTGTATACACACAGACGCATGCACACACAGACTACATGAACACTTATAAATATGTACTAGAATGTTTTAGCAGTAGCTAAAAGCTGAAAACTATCCAGATATTTATCAGCGATTGATGGAAAAATTATGGTATATTGAAAGGATGAAATACTAAGCAGCAACATTATACTAAATCTCAAAAGTAAAATGTTGAATGAAAGAAGCAAGACTCAATAAAGTATGTACTAATCCAATATTTATGAAATGTAAATATAGGCCAAGCTTATCTATGCTATTAGAAGTCAAGGTAATGTTTACTCTTGGAGGTGGGGAAGGTGGTTAGACTGGAACACAAAAAAGAAGGTACTAGGATGTTAATATAGTTGTTTTTTTTAGTACTGGTTTTATGAATATGTTCAGCACAAGTATCCATTAAACTGTATACATGCACACACATATACATACATACATCTAAAATACTAATAAAATGTTGAAGTTAAATCATGCTATGGCCACTTTATATTAATTTAATTGGGTTTCTTTCTTCTGTGCTTACTTTCCTTTCATTATCTCCTCATAGCCCACTTATTCTATTCCCTTCTTTCCTTATTCAAGCTAGGCATCAACTTCAGCTTGTCTTCTGATTCTTAAAAAGATTACGCCTTCTGTTCATGAAAATAACTATAGACTTTGGAAAAACCTTTTTTAGCATAAAAGTTTAAAATATTCCAATTTTTTTTTAGATTTAGATAACCTTTCTGTTTATATATGAATATTATATATGTGAATATTATGTCTGAATATTAGTGCTTAAGGTTCTAAACTGAGCTTCAAAAACGTTTTTACATTTTTGTCACTTTCATCAGTTTGCATTTCAAATTAAATTTCATTTATTTTCTTTCACTCTATGACCTTTAATTCTTTTAAGTATACCATCAAAATGCAATTTTTATTAATCTTTAGAAATTTGTAATAAAGACAACCTGAGCATCAAAGGACCTTAAGAAACAAATATGCATCTATGTTAATAAACAATAGAAATACTATGACTACATTTGTATCTTTCCATCTTGATAAAATGCTGACAGTACCAGTTTGCTTAATGACTGCTATCACTTAAGCATTTTCACCATGATACTTGACTTTCCTCCAGCTTTTGAAAAATTATTGTTTCAAAATATTTACTGCCTGCCCGCTATGTAACAGGTTCTCTTCTACTTATTGGTAATACAACACTGAAAACAAAGGACAAAATTCACTGCCTTCAAAGACCTTGCATACTTGTAAAAGTGGGGAGCCATAGTCAATATAATATGGAATAAATATGTAGTATATGAGATATTGATCAAATATAGTAGGGAATTTGAAATAATAAGGTAAGGATGAGTTGATTTTTTTTTAGATTTTTTAATTTATGTATTTGAGAGAGAGAGAGAGATACATGAGTGGGGGTTGGGAGATAGGGGTAGAGGGAGAGGGAGAAGCAGACTCCTCACTAAGCAGATAGCATGATGCAGGGCTTGATCCCAGACCAGGAGATCATGACCTGAGCTGAAAGAAGATGCTTAACTGACTGAACCACCCAGGTGACCCATGAGTTGCTATTTCAAATAGAATGTCAAGAAAGGCTCTTTTAATGAGGTAGACATTTTGGCAGGGACCAGATGGAAGTGAAGACTGAGAAAAACAGATGTCTGTGGGAAGGCCAGTCCAGAGGGAGGGAAGAACAAGGACCAAGTCTTCTGGTTGTGAATGACAATGGGGAAGAGTGTTAGCATCTGAGTTCATATACTTCAGTAGCCAGATGCCCAGATCTTGGATGATTTTGCAGGTCATCATAAAATTTCTATGATTTCTAAAATTTCCTATGTCCTAAGAAGGACATAGGAAGCCATCAGAGGGTTTGAGATGTATGGTAAATAATTTTTGTATTATATTTTTAAAGTCTCGCTCCAGTTTCATTGTTAAAAATAAATGGTGTGTGTGTGTGTGAGTGTGTGTGTGTACACACATGCACACACATGCACATGTGTGCTGGTGGTGGTGGGAAGAACATTGTAGATACAAAGCATAAAGACAAATTAAAATGTAACTGATATAATCCAATAGAAAAGAGGCAGTGGTGGCTTGGGCCTGTGTTTTAATGGTGGAAGAGGAGGGGGAAGATACTAAATGTGTTTTCAAGCACAATATATACAAAATGCCAAATATACAATTGTACGTATAATCAGTATCTTTGGACTATAAACTGAAAATAATTGCTGAATGAATGAAGACCCTATCACATAATCTTTTTATCTTTAGTTGGCCATCGTTGTGTTCTCAAATCAATGTCAATTGTAGCAATTTCTTGGCGATTACTCTGAGTTAGTTTTCCCTTGTGCATGTCCTCAGCATCCTGTGCACACTTCCCTCACAGTACTCACCAGTATTTTCTGTGTGCTAAAATCAAACTTAGAGAATTTAAAGCTGTGTTGTCTGATAGAAATTCAATATAAACCTCATGGGCAATTAAAAATTTTCTGGAACTAATATTTAAAAATTAAAACAACAAAAACATAGAGTGATTAATTTTATATTTCATTTATCTTGATTTGTCTAAGATATTTTCATTTCAACATGTAATCAGTGTAAATAAATCAATGGGATATTGTACAGGCCTTTTTTACACTGCCTTCCAAATCTGTTGTGTATTTTATAATTACAGCATATTTCAATTCAAATGTTAATTTCTTTTTAAATTTAATTTTATTTTTTTCAGTGTTCCAAGATTCATTGTTTATGCACCACACCCAGTGCTTCATGCAATACTAGCCCTCCTCAATACCCACCACCAGGCTCACCCATCCCCCACCCGTCTCCCTCCAAAACCCTCAGTTTGTTTCTCAGAGTCCACAGTCTCTCATGATTCTTCTCTCCCTCCAATTTCAAATGTTAAATTTCAATGAGCAAAATTTAATTTATATTTAATAAAGTTTATGATTGAAAAGTAGATTTATATAGTTGGGTCATTTGACCCCTACTTAAAAGTTTCAAGTAATTGAATTAAGAATCGGTTTTAAAATTGAAATGTAGGGGGAGCGGCAAGATGGCGGAGGAGTAGGAGACCGATTATCATCAGGTCCCAGGAATTCACCCAGAGACCTATCAAACTAATCTGAACACCTACAAATTCCACCAGAGATCGAAGAGAAGAGGAGCAGCAATTCTAGGAACAGAAAATAGACCGCCTTCTGGAAGGTAGGACGTACGGAGAAGTGAATCTGAGGCGACGGGAACATAGACCCGGGGGTAGGGGCCAGCTGCCGGCAAGGGAGCGAGCAGCGGAGCACAGACTCGGGGCTGTTAGAAGTCGGCTCCACTGAGGGACATCGCCCCAGAGGCCAAGCAGGGGGTGAAGCCCCTGCAGGGACCCACGGGGTCTCAGGACCCACGGGGACATAAAAAGACCAGGGGTGTCTGAGTGCGACCGAGATCCCAGGTCTCAGAGAGAAGCCGGTGGGAGAGACGGAGCTGAGCTGAGGTGTCTCTCAGCTCGGGGTTACCTTGGGCTGTGATCTGAAGCACAGCCGGGCCACCGATCTGTGAGCGGGGACCCCACGGGCGGCAGACCCGGAGAGACCCCCTCCTTCCTCCTCCGGGAGAAGCGGCGCAGGCGCGGCTGCAGGAATCCACCGGGTTCAGAGATTCTAAACAGGGCTGCGCCAGAGACAGAGACGCTCGGTCACAGGCCGGGTGAGCTCAGAGCGTGGCTGGAGACCAGGAGACGGGAGGGACTGCTTTTCTCTGAGGCGCGCTAAGGACTGAGGCCCCGCCCCAGGCTCTCGGCTCCTCCAGGTCAGAGACTGGGAGCCGCCATTTTCAGTCCCGGCCTCCAACAAGGTATGGAAAGCGTTCAGGGAACAAAAGCTCCCTAGAGCGAACCCGAGCTGATTACTTAGCCTGGCCCCTGGCGAGGGCGGTGGGAATCCGCCTCGGGCAGAGACACTTGAGAATCATAGCAACAGGCCCCTCCCCCAGAAGACCAAGAGAAACAAACAAACAAACCATCCAGTCAAAGTCAAGTTCAAGACGGCTAAG
>LNAC01001179.1:101965-219253 GCA_002007465.1 Ailurus styani | reverse complement strand
GTCATTGCTACCCTTTAGTATTTAGTTCTCTCATCCATCTATTCCTATCTGCATAAAATGAAAGGGCGGAAAAAATCAACACAAAAAAANATCAACACACAAAAAAAGAACAAGAGCCAGTAATGATGGCTAGGGACCTAATCAATGCGGAACTTAGTAATATGACAGAACCAGAGTTCAGAATGACGATTCTTAAGGTGCTGGCTGGGCTTGAAAAAAAAATGGAAGAAAATAGAGAAGCTGTCTCTAAAGAAATAAAAGACCTTTCTGGAGAAATAAAAGAACTAAAATCTAACCAAGCTGAAATCAAAAAAGCTATTAATGAGGTGCAATTGAAAATGGAGGCTCTTACTGCTAGGATAAATGAAGCCGAAGATAGGATTAGTGATTTAGAAGACAAAATGTCAGAGAAAAAAGAAGAGGATGAAAAGAGAGACAAACAACTACTGGACCATGAGGAGAGAATTCGAGAGATAAGTGATGCCATAAGACGAAACAATATTAGAATAATTGGGATCCCAGAAGAGGACGAGATTGAGAGAGGGCCAGAAGGTATATTGGAGCAGATCTTAATACAGAATTTCCCTAATCTGGCAAAGGGAACAAGCATCAAAATCCAGGAGGCACAGAGAAGCCCCCCCAAAATTAATAAAAATAGGTCCACACCCCGTCATCTAATAGTAAAACTTACAAGTCTTAGTGACAAAGAGAAAATCCTGAAAGCAGCTCGGGACAAGAGGTCTATAACATACAATGGTAGAAATATTAGATTGTCAGCAGACCTATCCACAGAGACCTGGCAGGCCAGAAAGAGCTGGCATGATGTATTCAGAGCACTAAATGAGAAAAATCTGCAGCCAAGAATACTATATCCAGCTAGGCTCTCACTGAAAATAGAAGGAGAGATAAAAATCTTCCAGGACAAACAAAAACTCAAGGAATTTGCAAACACCAAGCCAGCCCTACAGGAAATATTGAAAGGGGTCCTCTAAGCAAAGAGACCTTAAAGAAACATAGACCAGAAAGGAAGAAACACAATATACAGTAACAGTCACCTTACAGGCAATACAATGGCTCTAAATGTATATCTCTCAATAGTTACTCTGAATGTAAATGGACTAAATGCCCCAACTAAAAGACACAGGGTATCAGAATGGATAAAAAAACAAGACCCATCGATATGCTGTCTACAAGAAACTCATCTTACACGCAAAGACACCTCCAGATTTAAAGTGAGGGGATGGAAAACAATTTACCATGCCAATGGACAGCAAAAGAAAGCTGGAGTGGCAATCCTTATATCAGATAAACTAGACTTTAAGGCAAAGAATATCATAAGAGATGAAGAAGGACACTATATCATACTAAAAGGATCTGTCCAACAAGAAGATCTAACAATCATAAATATCTATGCCCCTAACATGGGAGCAGCCAATTATATAAACCAATTAATAACAAAATCAAAGAAACACATTGACAAGAATACAATATTAGTAGGGGACTTGAACACCCCCCTTACTGAAATGGACAGATCATCAAAGCAAAAGATCAACAAGGAAATAAAGGCTTTAAATGACACCCTGGACCAGTTGGACATCACAGATATATTCAGAACATTCCATCCCAAAACAACAGAATACACATTCTTCTCCAGTGCACATGGAACATTCTCCAGAATAGACCATATTCTGGGTCACAAATCAGGTCTCAACAGGTACCAAAAGATTGGGATCATTCCCTGCATATTTTCAGACCATAATGCTCTGAAACTAGAACTCAACCACAAAAGGAAAGTTGGAAAGACCTCAAATACATGGAGGCTGAAGAACACCCTACTCAAGAATGAATGGGTCAACCAGGAAATTAAAGAAGAATTAAAAAAATTCATGGAAACAAATGAAAATGAAAACACAACTGTTCAAAATCTTTGGGATACAGCAAAAGCAGTCCTAAGAGGAAAGTATATAGCAATACAAGCCTTTCTCAAGAAACAAGAAAGGTCTCAAGTACACAACCTAACTCTACACCTACAAAAGCTAGAGAAAGAACAGCAAAGAAAGCCTACACCCAACAGGAGAAGAGAAATCATAAAGATCAGAGCAGAAATCAATGAAATAGAAACCAAAAGAACAGTGGAACAAATCAATGAAACTAGGAGCTGGTTCTTTGAAAGAATTAATAAGATTGATAAACCCCTGGCCAGACTTATCCAAAAGAAAAGAGAAAGGACTCAAATTAATAAAATCATGAATGAAAGAGGAGAGATCACAACCAACACCAAAGAAATACAAACAATTCTAAGAACATATTATGAGCAACTCTACACCAGCAAATTTGACAATCTGGAAGAAATGGATGCATTCTTAGAGAAATATAAACTACCAAAACTGAACCAGGAAGAAACTGAAGACCTGAATAGACCCATCACCAGTAAGGAGATTGAAGCAGTCATCAAAAATCTCCCAACGAACAAGAGCCCAGGGCCAGACGGCTTCCCAGGGGAATTCTACCAAACATTTAAAGAAGAATTAATACCTATTCTCCTGAAACTGTTCCAAAAAATAGAATTGGAAGGAAAACTTCCAAACTCCTTTTATGAGGCCAGCATTACCTTGATCCCCAAACCAGGCAAAGACCCCATCAAGAAGGAGAATTACAGACCAATATCTTTGATGAATACGGATGCAAAAATCCTCAACAAAATACTAGCCAATAGGATCCAGCAGCACATAAAAAGGATTATTCACCACGACCAAGTGGGATTTATTCCTGGGATGCAAGGTTGGTTTAACATTCGCAAATCAATCAATGTGATACAAGACATTAATAAAAGAAAGAACAAGAACCATATGATCCTCTCAATAGATGCTGAAAAAGCATTTGACAAAGTACAGCACCCTTTCTTAATCAAAACTCTTCATAGTGTAGGCATAGAGGGTACATACCTCAATATCATCAAAGCCATCTACGAAAAACCCACAGCGAATATCATTCTCAATGGAGAAAAACTGAGAGCTTTTCCCCTAAAGTCAGGAACACGGCAAGGCTGTCCACTATCACCACTGCTATTCAACATAGTACTAGAAGTCCTAGCCTCAGCAATCAGACAACAAAAAGAAATAAAAGGCATCCAAATCGGCAAGGAAGAGGTCAAACTCTCACTCTTTGCAGATGATATGATACTTTATGTGGAAAACCCAAAGGACTCCACTCCAAAACTGCTAGCACTCATACAGGAATTCAGTCAAGTGTCAGGATATAAAATCAATGCACAGAAATCAGTTGCATTTCTATATACCAACAACAAAACAGAAGAAAGAGAAATTAAAGAGTCAATCCCATTTACAATTGCACCCAAAACCATAAGATACCTAGGAATAAACCTAACCAAAGAGGCAAAGAATCTGTATTCAGAAAACTATAAAGTACTCATGAAAGAAATTGAGGAAGACACAAAGAAGTGGAAAAACATTCCATGCTCATGGATGGGTAGAATAAATATTGTGAAAATGTCTATGCTACCTAGAGCAATCTACACATTTAATGCAATCCCCATCAAAATACCAGCAATTTACTTCAAAGAAATGGAACAAATAATCCTAAAATTTATATGGAACCAGAAAAGACCCCGAATAGCCAAAGGAATGTTGAAAAAAAAAAGCAAAGTTGGCGGCATCACAATTCCAGATTTCAAGCTCTATTACAAAGCCGTCATCATCAAGACAGTATGGTACTGGCACAAAAACAGACACATAGACCAGTGGAACAGAATAGAGAACCCAAAAATGGACCCTCAACTCTATGGTCAACTAATCTTCGAC
Organism: Ailurus styani; assembly: GCA_002007465.1. Classification (NCBI taxonomy): domain Eukaryota; kingdom Metazoa; phylum Chordata; class Mammalia; order Carnivora; family Ailuridae; genus Ailurus; species Ailurus styani. The sequence goes on along the minus strand of LNAC01001179.1, from coordinate 215,432 downwards.
AAAGCAGGAAAGAATGTCCAGTGGGAAAAAGACAGTCTCTTCAACAAATGGTGTTGGGAAAACTGGTCAGCCACATGCAGAAAAATGAAACTGGATCATTTCCTGACACCACACACAAAAATAGACTCAAAATGGATAAAAGACCTCAATGTGAGAAAGGAATCCATCAAAATCCTCGAGGAGAACACAGGCAGCAACCTCTTCGACCTCAACCGCAGCAACTTCTTCCTAGGAACCTCACCAAAGGCAAGGGAAGCAAGGGCAAAAATGAACTATTGGGACTTCATCAAGATTAAAAGCTTTTGCACAGCAAAGGAAACAGTCAACAAAACCAAAAGACAACTGACAGAATGGGAGAAGATATTTGCAAATGACATATCAGATAAAGGGCTAGTATCCAAAATCTATAAAGAGCTTCTCAAACTCAACACCCATAAAACAAATAACCCAGTCAAGAAATGGGCAGAAGACATGAACAGACATTTCTCCAAAGAAGACATCCAAATGGCCAACAGACACATGAGAAAGTGCTCAACATCACTCGGCATCAGAGAAATACAAATTAAAACCACAGCGAGATACCACCTTACACCAGTCAGAATGGCTAAAATCAACAAGTCAGGAAATGACAGATGTTGGCGAGGTTGCGGAGAAAGGGGAACCCTCCTACACTGTTGGTGGGAATGCAAACTGGTGCAGCCACTCTGGAAAACAGTATGGAGATTCCTCAAAAAGTTGAAAATGGAGCTACCCTACGACCCAGCAATCGCACTACTGGGTATTTATCCTAAAGACACAAAGGTAGTGTTCCTCAGGGGCACGTGCACCCGAATGTTTATAGCAGCAATGTCCACAATAGCCAAACTATGGAAAGAACCTAGATGTCCATCAACAGATGAATGGATAAAGAAGATGTGGTATATATATACAATGGAATACTATGCAGCTATCAAAAGAAACGAAATCTTGCCGTTTGCAATGACATGGATGGAACTGGAGGGTATTATGCTGAGCGAAATAAGTCAATCAGAGAAAGACAATTATCACATGATCTCTCTGATATGAGGAACTTGAGGGGCAGTGTGGGGGGTCGTGGGGGGTAGGGAGGGAAAAATAATGAAACGAGATGTGATGGGGAAGGACACAAACCATAAGAGACTCCTGATCTCACAAAACAAACTGAGGATTACTGGGGTGTGGGAGGGGAGGGATAGGGTGGATGGGTTATGGACATTGGGGAGGGTTTGTGCTTTGGTGAGTGCTATGAAAGATGTAAGCCTGATGATTCACAGACCTGTACCCCTGGGGCAAAGAATAAAAATAAAATTAAAATAATAAAATAAAATAAAATAAATAAAATAAAATAAAATTCAATTGTAAAGCAATTAAAATTAAATAAGAACTTGACCTATTGTTCTGTAGTCCATCCAGCCACATTTCTAGTGATCAGATCCCATATATAACTAGTGACTATCATATTGGCTTTTGCAGGTCTAGAAAATCTATTTCTCTATTTTAACATAGTTTATGGATAGTTTATGGATATCCAACTATATGGATAGTATAGTTCATGTTCAGTTGTACAAGCAAAGGCATGAATAGGCAGAAAGGCTTTTTAAATTAAGATTGGGGTTTTTCAGGAGAAAGAGAAGAAAAGAGAATATAAGAACTTAAGTGCATAAGGCAGCAATGATAATGATGGACTATAGAATGATGGACAAAAATATACATTCTGAATATAATGAGGAAACAGGAAGCCAATCAGATTTGAAAGGCATATGGCAAACCAACTGGCTTGTATTCTTCGAAATTTAAAGGTCATTGAATACAAAGATATGCTGAGAAAATGTGCCAGATTGAAAGATACTAAAGAGACAAAACATTTTATTGCAATGTGAGATTCTAAATTGGATTGTGAACTGGGAAAATATACTTGATCTGAACATTATTGAGAAAATAGTGAAATTCGATTGTCTAAGGAGGATTAGAGAAGAGTACAGTATCATTTGTAAATCTCTGATTTTTATCATTGTATTGCAGTTATGGAAGAGAACCTCTTTGTTCTTCAAAATGCACAAGACAGAATGTTGTCTACAACATATGATCAAATGGTTTAGAAAGAATATGGAGAAAGACAAAAGAGAAAAACAGAAAGAGCAAGATTGCAAAACAAATGGGCAACTTATTAATTGCTAATCTAGTTAAGTGCAGATAGGACATGTACTCATATCTTTCCTGTACATTTGTAATTATATTAAATAAAATCACAAAAATATCCGGAATGAACATTCATTCATTCATTTATCCATTCAAGATATTTTTTGAGCCAACCGTGTGCCTAGTTCTGTTATGATAGAGACACTATAGTGAATCAGACATTTCATTTTCTTAAAGATTTTATGATTTAGATTTCAACTTATCTTGTACTATTATTTATTAATTTTAATTTTTAATATGCAAGACATAATAGTCTAACAGGAAAAACGAATGTTATAATTGCAAGGTATTTACTTAAAGAAATTTTATAAGAAGAATGAATAATATGTAGCTATAAAAATTCATATATTTTAGACTATGAATTTTTTGTTTGGATACAATATAGATATTTTTTTCTCCATTTTCTCCAGTGTTTATATATATATCCTCCATTTCTATCATACACACTACCCAATCAGAAAGCAATAAATTGGACAAAGCCCCTTGGGCTTTCCACAATGTGTACATACATATAATGGAATATTATTTGGACATAAACAGAAGTGAAATTCTGATACATGGATGACTCTTGAAAACTTCATGCTAAATGGCATAAGCCAGACACAAAAGGACAAATATTTTATATTTTCAATTATATTAATTACCTAAAATATGCAAATTCATAGAGACAAAGTAAAATGGGGGCTGGTCGGAAAGAAGAAATGGGACTCCACTGTTTAATAATGATGGAGTTTCTATCTGCAATGATGAAAACATTCTGGAAATAGAGATAATGTTTACACATCACTGTAAAGGTATTAACACCAGTGAAGTGTACACTTAAAAAAGGTTAGAATGGTAACTTTTATGTTATATTGAACTTACCACAATAAAAAAGCACACATTTTTGCGTGTGTGTGTGTCTATATTTTGAACAAGTTAAGCAATACTTTCAGCCTCAATAGTCTCGTTTATAAAATAAATAACAGTACTTAATTTTGAGGACTGTATAAGGATTCAATAGTTTATGTGTGTAATCCATCTTGTCTGTCACAGGGTAAATACTTATTTTATGGTAGTCCTTGTGTTGTATTACGTGTGGAGAAGAGTAGGTGTCATAGACATGAGTATCAGAGCTAAGGATTCCCTAATGTAGTGTTTTCTAAGAGTGTCCTCTGAAACACTAACCCTAAGAAAATTGGTTAAGGAACAAAGACCAGTAGGGAAATCTTGGTTGAGAATTTCTGCATATATCACCCATCTATTGGACAGCGATGGTGAAAATTATCTTGTTAAAGCTTTTGACAGACTCCTTCCTGGGCGGTTCAGTCGGTAAGGCATCTGCTTTTGGCTCAGGTCATGATCCTAGGGTCCTGGGATCAAGCCTCTTGTTGTTGGGCTCCCTGCTCACTGGGGAGCCTGTTCCTACCCCCGCCTGCTGCTCTTTGCTCCCCTTGCTTGTGTGCTCTCTCACACTCTCTCTGTCTCTGACAAATAAATAACATCTTTAATAAAAATAAACAAATAATGCTTGTGAAAAAGCCTGCAATAAATAAACCATATCCTGAGTCAGCACGTATTTGAGCATCTGGCCATAGAATCTCATTGTGTAGACATACTTTGTAATGCTTCATTGAGGTGTAATTTCACTCCTTTTGAGAAAAGGACTTTTCTCTTCTACTTACAGTTGAATTTATAAATATTTTGGAAAGTTCTACGTACAGTAATCATATTCCTTCTTTCAGGAAGCTATTTCCTGAAATGGAGCAAATTGCACCAGTTTCATTTTCTTTCCTTTTAGAAAACTAGGTTGATTTGATGATACAGGACCCTGCAACAATAAATTTTTGCTTTACTATTGTAAGGTCATTTGACCTGCTCTTACTATTTATCATCACTCTAACAAAACTTCTTGGATATAAAGAACCAGAATTAGAATTTCCTTTGTTAAAAAACAATAATAAATGCATAGATGGAGCACAGGGAATGTTTTGGGCAGTAAAAGTATTCTGTGTGATACTGTAATGGTGGATACATGACATAATGTATTTGCCTGAACCCATACATGTTTGTGTATAACACAAACAGTTCATCTTAATGTAAACTATACATTACAATTAGTAATATTGTATTGGTTCATCAATTGTAGCAAATATACTACATTAATGCAAGATGCTAATAGGAAAAATTGTATGTGGGGTGGGGAAAAGGGATGTATGAGAACTCTCTGTGTTATCTGAGCAATTTTAAAATAATAAACCCAAAATTTCTTTAAAAAATAAACTAACACAAATGCTTGTTAAAAAAGAAAAAAATACACATATATATGTATGTATATCTATATAAATATGTATTATATATTTCTTCTGAATGCTTAACATATTTTTATCTTGTCACTGAAGTGAGTGCATTTTAAGGATTTTGAACATATATCATTTAATGCCACTATTGTGGAAAAGTTTTGTTTACCTGAGGAATCATATATCTATAGTGAAGCAGTCATTGAATCTTGATTTTACTAAATTTTCCAGGCAATCTCAGGTTCTGGCTTGTCCATTGGTATTGTGATGAATTAAGATGAGAATTTTGGATAGCTTCGCTTTCTCTAATTACCAATAAGTCATATTTTCTGCTATTTTTAGTAAATAAATTTAAAAATTCTATAAATCACAAAACAACAAGTGAATGAAATATCACTGAACACACACACACACACACACGCATGCACACACACACATCTTACTAAGTTCTTCACAAAAATCTTTGAAATAGTAATACAAGTAAGTAGGCAAGTTTTTAATTAGAGAAAAAGACTACTTCCAAAAATTCTTTTTTAAAAGAAAGAATTAAAAAAATTTATTTTGATGTGTTGTGGGGATTATTTTTGCAATGTCAGAGTAGGGTTTTGAATTGAGGCATTTAGTATATTAAATATACTTTATGTTTATACATTTATAGATTTATTCAGACTGTTAGAAACTTATGGAAACTACCTACTATTCCATGTAAATCTCATAATCCAAATCAAAGCTGAATGTTTGTACAGCTTTTCAGACTAACCTAAACATGATAATAGAGGTATCTTCAGAAGTTGTTTCTAAGACAATGATTCATGTGCAAACAATTAACTTGGAAGATGAGAGGTGGAGGATAAGGGAGTGAGATGACAAATGGGATGGAAGGAAGCAATGTTGAGTTTATTATTGAGCTAAATATTAATGTGGGTGACAGGAATGCTTGTGTAGGACATAGAATTCAGGTCTGCCCTATCTGCAAATTGAGAGAGTTGGAGTTTGTACACCAATTTCCATTAGTTGGATAAGGTCTGCTCTCAGGTAACATTGATTCCCACATTCTCTGGCCTGAAGTACAGAAGGAAAAGTAAGTTTCAATGGCTAGAAAAAGACTGTGGGCAAAGAAATACATGTTCTAGTGGAATAAATTTGGGCTATGTGCTTAAAGTGGTAAAACAAAGATATTTATTGAACACTACCACCATCTGCTGCATTTCCCAGCTATAGTGTAACCAAGTTATTATCATTGCTGTGTTTACTCTTTATACCTATTGTCGTTTAAATTTTACTATTTAACTTGGGAGTTTTTTTTTAATTTTTAAATTTATTTATTTTTGGCCCCAGGGGTATAGGCCTGTGAATCATCAGGCTTACATCTTTTACAGAACTCACTACAGCACAAACCCCTCCCCAATGTCCATGACCCATCCACCTTATCCCTACCATCACACCCCCCAGGAAGCCTCAGTTTGTTTTGTGAGATTAAGAGTCTCTTATGGTTTGTCTCATTCCTGATCCCATCTTGTTTCATTATTTTTCCCTCCCTACCCCCCACAACCCCCCGCCCTGTCCCGCAAGTTCCTCATATCAGAGAGATCATATGATAAATGTCTTTCTCAGATTGACTTATTTCACTTAGCATAATACCCTCTAGTTCCATCCACGCCATTGCAAATGGCAAGATCTCATTTCTTTGGATGGCTGCATAGTATTCCGTTGTATATATATAAAACCTCTTCTTTATCCATTCATCTGTTGATGGACATCTAGGCTCTTTCCATAGTTTGGCTATTGTGGACATTACTGCTATAAACATTCAGGTGCATGTGCCCCTGAGGATCACTACCTTTGTATCTTTAGGGTAAATACCTAGTAGTGTGATTGATGGGTCATAGAGTAGCCCTATTTTCAACTTTTGGAGGAATCTCCATACTGTTTTCCAGAGTGGCTGCACCAGCTTGCATTCCCACCAACAGTGGAGGAGTGTTCCCCTATCTACGCATCCTCCCCAACATCTGCCGTTTCCTGACATTGACTTTAGCCATTCTGACTGGTGTGAGGTGGTATCTCACTGTGGTTTTGATCTGTATTTTCCTGAGGCTGGGTGATGTTGAGCACGTTCTCACGTGTCTGTTGGCCATTTGGATGACTTCTTTGGAGAAATGTCTCTTCATGTCTTCTGCCCATTTCTTCACTGGGTTATTTTTTTATGGGTGTTGAGTTTGAGAAGTTCTCTATAGATCTTAGATACAAGCCCTTTATTTGATACATCATTTGCAAATATCTTCTCCCCTTCTCTCAGTTGTCTTTTGGTTTTGTTGACTGTTTCCTTTGCTGTGCAAAAGCTTTTAATCTTGATGAAGTCCCAATAGTTCATTTTTGCCCTTGCATCCCTTGCCTTTGGTGATGTTCCTAGGAAGAAGTTGCTGCGGTTGAGGTAGAGGTGGCTGCTGCCTGTGTTCTCCTCAAGGATTTTGATGGATTCCTTTTTCAGAGGAATATTTTCATGAGGCCTTTCATCCATATTGAGTCTATTTTGGTGTGTGTTGTAAGGAAATGATCCAGTTTCATTTTTCTGCATGTGGCTGTCCATTTTTCCCAACATCATTTATTGAAGAGACTGTCTTTTTTTTCCATTGGACATTCTTTCCTGTTTTGTCAAAGATTAGCTGACCATAGAGTTGAGGGTCCATTTCTGGGCTCTCTATTCTGTTCCACTGATCTATGTGTCTGTTTTTGTGCCAATACCATACTGTCTTGATGATGACAGCTTTGTAACGGAGCTTGAAGTCTGGAATTGGGATGCCACCAACTTTGGTTTTCTTTTTCAACATTCCTTTGGTGATTCGGGGTCTTTTCTGCTTCCATATAAATTTTAGGATTGTTTGTTCCATTTCTTTGAAATAAATGGCTGGCATTTTGATGGGGATTGCATTAAATGTGTAGATTGCTCTATGTACCATGGACATTTTCACAATATTTTTTATTCCAATCCATGAGCATGGAATGTTTTTCCATTTCTCTGTGTCTTCCTCAATTTCTTTCATGAGTACTGTATAGTGTTCTGAGTACAGGTTCCTTGCCTCTTTGGTTAGGTTTATTCCTAGGTATCTTATGGTTTTGGGTGCAATTGTAAATGGGATTGACTCCTTAATTTCTCTTTCTTCTGTTTTGCTGTTGGCATATAGAAATGCAACTGATTTCTGTGCATTGATTTTATATCCTGACACTTTACCGGATTCCTGTATGAGTTCTGGCAGTTTTAGAGTGGAGTCCTTTGGGTTTTCCACATAAAGTATCATATCATCTGCAAAGAGTGAGATTTTGACTTCTTCCTTGCCAATTTGAATGCCTTTNCAGCTTTGTAACGGAGCTTGAAGTCTGGAATTGGGATGCCACCAACTTTGGTTTTCTTTTTCAACATTCCTTTGGTGATTCGGGGTCTTTTCTGCTTCCATATAAATTTTAGGATTGTTTGTTCCATTTCTTTGAAATAAATGGCTGGCATTTTGATGGGGATTGCATTAAATGTGTAGATTGCTCTATGTACCATGGACATTTTCACAATATTTTTTATTCCAATCCATGAGCATGGAATGTTTTTCCATTTCTCTGTGTCTTCCTCAATTTCTTTCATGAGTACTGTATAGTGTTCTGAGTACAGGTTCCTTGCCTCTTTGGTTAGGTTTATTCCTAGGTATCTTATGGTTTTGGGTGCAATTGTAAATGGGATTGACTCCTTAATTTCTCTTTCTTCTGTTTTGCTGTTGGCATATAGAAATGCAACTGATTTCTGTGCATTGATTTTATATCCTGACACTTTACCGGATTCCTGTATGAGTTCTGGCAGTTTTAGAGTGGAGTCCTTTGGGTTTTCCACATAAAGTATCATATCATCTGCAAAGAGTGAGATTTTGACTTCTTCCTTGCCAATTTGAATGCCTTTTATATCTTTTTGTTGTCTGATAGCTGAGGCAAGGACTTCTAGTACTATGTTGTATAGCAGTGGTGATAGTGGACAGCCCTGCCATGTCCCTGACTTTAGGGGAAAAGCTCTGTTTTTCTCCATTGAGAACGATATTCACTGTGGGCTTTTCATATATGGCTTTGATGATATTGAGGTATGAACCCTCTATGCCTACACTGTGAAGAGTTTTGATCAAGAAAGGGTGCTGTACTTTGTTAAATGCTTCTTCAGCATCTATTGAGAGGATCACATGATTCCTGTTCTTTCTTTTATTAATGTCTAGTATCACATTGATTGATTTGCGATGTTAAACCAACCTTGCATCCCAGGAATAAATCCCACTTGGTGGTGGTAAATAATCCTTTTAATGTGCTGTTGAATCCTATTGGTTATTATTTTGTTGAGGATTTTTGCATCCGTGTTCATCGAGGATATTGATCTGTCATTCTCCTTTTCGATGGGGTCTTTGCCTGGTTTGGGGATCAAGGTAATGCTGACCTCATAAAAGGAGTTTGGAAGTTTTCTTTGCATTTCTATTTTTTGGAACTGTTTCAGGAGAAAAGGTATTAATTCTTCTTTAAATGTTTGGTGGAATTCCCTTGGGAAGCCGTCTAACCCTGGCCTCTTGTTTGTTGGGAGATTTTTGATGACTGCTTCAGTCTCCTACTGGTTATGGGTCTATTCTGGTCTTCAATTTCTTTCTGGTTCAGTTTTGTTCTTTTATATCTCTCTAGGAATGCATCCATTTCTTCCAGATTGTCAAATTTGCTGGTGTAGAGTTGCTCATTATATGTTCTTATAATTGTCTGTATTTCTTTGGTGTTGGTTGTGATCTCTCCTCTTTCATTCATGATTTTATTAATTTGAGTCCTTTCTCTTTTCTTTTGGATAAGTCTGGCCAGGGGTTTATCAATCTTATTAATTCTTTCAAAGAATCAGCTCCTAGTTTCGTTTATTTGTTCTACTGTTCTTTTGGCTTCTATTTCATTAATTTCTGCTGTGATCCTTATTATTTTTCTTCTCCTGCTGGGTTTACGCTTTCTTTGCTGTTCTTTCTCCAGCTTCTTAAGTGTAGGGTTAGATTGTGTACTTGAGACCTTACTTGTTTCTTGGGAAAGGCTTGTATTGCTATATACTTTACTCTCAGGACTGCTTTTGAACAGCTGTGTTTTCATTTTCATTTTTTCCACTATTCTTAAAAATTCTTCTTTAATTTCCTGGTTGACCCATTCATTCTTTAGTAGAATGTTCTTTAGCCTCCATGTATTTGAGTTCTTTCCAACTTTCCTCTTGTGATTGAGTTCTAGTTTCAGAGTGTTATGGTCTGAAAATGTGCAGGGTATAATCCCAATCTTTTGGTATCAGTTGAGACCTGACTTGTGACCCAGAATTTGGTCTATTCTGGAGAATGTTCCATTTACACTAGAGGACAGTGTGTCTTCTGTTGTTTTGGGATGGAATGTTCTGAATATAACCGTGATGTCCAACTGGTTCAGAGTGTCATTTAAAGCCTTTATTTCCTTGTTGATCTTTTGCTTTGATGATCTGTCCATTTCAGTAGGGGAGGGGGTTTAAAATCCCTTACAATTATTGTATTATTGCCAATGTGTTTCTTTGACTTTGTTATTAATTGATTTATATAATTGGCTGCTCCCATGTTAGGGGCATAGATATTTAAAATTGTTAGATCTTCTTGTTGGACACTTTAAGTAAGATATAGTGCCCTTCGTCATCTCCTATTATAGTCTTTGGCTTAAAATCTAATTTATCTGATACAAGGATTGCCACTCCAGCTTTCTTCTAACGTCCATTGGGATGGTAAATTGTTTCCCACCCCCTCACTTTAAATTTGGAGGTGTCTTTGGGTGTAAAATGAGTTTCTTGTATACAGCGTATTGATGGGTCTTGTTTTTTTCATCCATTTTGATACCTGTGTCTTTTAGTTGGGGCATTTAGTCCATTTACATTCAGGGTAACTATTGAGAGATATGAATTTAGAGCCATTGTATTGCCTGTAAGGTGACTGTTACTGTATATTGTGTCTTTTCCTTTTGGTCTATGTTTCTTTTAGGCTATCTTTGCGTAGAGGACCCCTTTCAATATTTCCTGTAGGGCTGGCTTGGTGTTTGCCAATTCCTTTAGTTTTTGTTTGTCCTGGAAGATTTTTATCTTTCCTTCTATTTTCAATGATAGCCTAGCTGGATATAGTATTCTTGGCTGCATATTTTTCTCATTTAGTGCTCTGAATATATCATGCCAGTTATTTCTGGCTTGCTAGGTCTCTGTGGGTAGGTCTTCTGTCAGTATAATATTTCTACCGTTGTATGTTACAGACCTCTTGTCCCAAGGTGCTTTCAGGATTTTCTCTTTGTCACTAAGACTTGTAAGTTTTACCATTCGATGACGGGGTGTGAACCTATTTTTCTTGATTTTGAGGGGGGTTCTCTGTGCCTCCTGAATTTTGATGCTTGTTCCCTTTGCCAAATTAGGGAAATTCTATACTATAATTTGCTCCAATATACCTTCTGCCCCTGCCNCTCTCTCTCTCTCTCTCTCTCTCTCTCTCTCTCTTCTTCTTCTTCTTCTTCTTCTTCTTCTTCTTCTGGGATCCCAATTATTCTAATATTGTTTTGTCTTATGGTATCACTTATCTCTTGAATTCTCCCCTCATGGTCCACTAGCTGTTTGTCTCTCTTTTCCTCTGCTTCTTTATTCTTTGCCATTTGGTGTTTTATATCACTAATTCTCTCTTCTACCTCATTTATCCTAGCAGTAAGAGCTTCTATTTTCTATTGCACCTCATTAATACTTTTTTGATTTCAGCTTGGTTAGATTTTAGTTATTTTATTTCTCCAGAAAGGGTTTTTATTTCTCTAGAGAGGGATTCTCTATTTTCTTCCATGCTTTTTTTGAGCCCAGCTATCACCTTGGTAATCATAATTCTGAACTCTAGTCCTGTTATATTACTAATGTCTGTATTGATTAGGTCCCTAACCATCATTCCTTTCTCTTGTTCTTTTTGTGTGTGTGTGTGTGTGGTGATTTTTTCTGCCTTGTCATTTTATGCAGATACGAATAGATGGATGAGAGAACAAAATACTAAAATGTAGCAACGACCCCAGAAAAATATACACTAACCTATTCAGAAGAGACCTGAAACTGGTGGGAGAAGAAAGAGGGAGAAAAAAACAAAACAAAATAAAAACCCCAAAACAATCAACAAACAAACAAACAAACAAACACATGGAAAATAGATAAAACAAAACCCTATATCTATATCTATATCATCTATATCTATCTATATCATCTATTTCTGTTTCTATATCGATCTCTGTCTCTGACTGGTATCTCTATCTCTATCTATTAGACTGGTGAATTGAACAGACCATATATGTATACACAAATTAAGGTTAAATACAATGAAGGGATAAAATATGACTATAACAATGAACACTTAAAAAGATTAAGATAAGTTATTGAAGAGATATAATAGTTAAAAATGTTAAAATTGGAAAAAGGAAAATTTAAAAGAGTAAGAAAAAAATCAAAATTCAAAAAATTTAACTTTGAATGACTAAAGGATCATGGGGAAAATGCCATGAATTTTATGTGTTGCTTTCCCCTAGCTCTGGAGTTCCACAATTCTCAGTGATGGGTGAACTTGGTATTGGCTGGATGTTCTTGCTGATCTTCTGGGGGAGGGGCCTGTTGCTGTGATTCTCAAGTGTGTTTGTCTGAGGCAGAATTGCACTGCCCTTGCCAGGGGCCAGGCTAAGCTCTTGGGAGCTTTTGTTCCCTGAACCCTTTCCGTACAGCTTTGGAGGATGGGAATGAAATTGGCAGCCTCCTAATCTCTAACCTGGAAGAGCCAAGAGCTCAGGACCTCATTCCTCAGTGTGTACTCAGAGGAAAGCAGTCAGTCCCTCCCATCTCCCTGGTCTCCAGCCGCACTCTGATCTCACCCAGCCTGTGACCAAGCATTTCTATATCTGGATCATGGCCCGGTTTAGAATCTCCAAACCCAGGAGATTCCTGCAGTGCACTCCCTCACTGTTCCTCCTGGAGGAGGAAGGAGGGGTCTCTCCAGATCTGCCACCCATGCTCAAAGAGTAGTGACCCAGCTGTGCTTTGGTTCACGGCCCAAGGTAACACCAAGCCAAGGGACACCTTCTCAGCTTGGCTCTGTCTCTCCAGTTGGCTTCTCCTCTGATACCTGGGAGCTCTGTTGCTCTGAGACACCCCACTCTTTTTGTGTTCCCACGGGTCCTGAGACCACACTGGATCCATAAGGGCTTCACCCCTCTGCTTAGCCTCTTGGACGATGTCCCTCAGTGGAGCAGACTTCTAAAAGTTCCGATTTTTTGCTCCATTGCTCTCTCAATTGCTGGGAGCCAGTCTCTCCCCACAGGGTCTATCGTCCTATTGCTTCAGATTCACTTCTCCGCATGTCCTACCTTCCAGAAATTGGTCAATTTTCTGTTCCTAGAATTGCTGCTCTTCTTCTCTTTGATCTGTAGAATTTGTAGGTGTTCAGAATGGTTTGATAACTATCTGGGTGAGTCTCTAGGACCTGATGATAATCAGTCTCCTACTCCACCATCTTGCTCCTCCTCTACTTGGGAATGTTTATTAATTTTCTCTTAAAGAAGGAATTAAAGATTTCTTTAATAAAGTTCACTGTGTGACTAAGAAATGAATTAAATGAAATAAGAGTTACTCTGCCACAGAAACAAATTTACTAGTATTTTCACTTATGCATTGCATAACTTACTATTCATGTATAACATTTTGATTTAATGAAGAGTTTTTCTTTTAATTAGTAAAATTCTAGCTCACATCTAGTTCATAATGTTTCCTATGTAATGTATGGAGTTATGGTGGAGGGTAAGAGGCACAAAAGATACCCCATGAAGATATCTTTGGTTTCCAAGACAGCAATGAAAGTAACTTAGAGCTTGAAATGAGAGCCAGATTAGGTGGATTAAAACCTTTTTTAAAAAAGTTCATTTCTATGTAAATTTACCCTCCTGTGTCTGTTTCTTTATGTGAAAAATGGAAATATATTAACATATCAAATATAGAAATTTACAGTGTGAATTAAACATATAGTAAACTTAAGACAATGTCTGGAACGTATTTGTAAGATATTATCAAGGTGCATGTATGCATGTGTAGCCATTTTCATTAACAAATATGTACCTGTTTCCTTCCAAACTGAGTTTATACAGTTGGGTTCGGTAATTTAAAAATTTAGAGTGGGGTCTTGAATGCCACTTTTTGAGGAATATATTTTAATTTGAGGAATTTAATTTGAGGAATTAATTTTAATTTTTCATAGGTGAAGTGATAGAACATTTACAGGGCTGTGCAGATAAATGTATTTTGTATTTCAAAAGGCATTTAACCTTTCTCTCAACTATGATTTATCTCACCTTTAATGTTTATTAGCATGAGTAGTTATGATAATCACCTTTAATTGCCACACAATGATTTATTAATAACCTGCCTGTGCCACTAATCTGGGATTTAAGAAAAATAAGAAGACACCATCAAGGAGATTATAATTTATGTGAAGATCACTTCACACATATTTATTTGTGTAGTTTCCTTCATGAATACAACCATAACTCAGATAATTACTGTCTTTGTTACAAGATTATTCAACTGCAGAATAAAAGTTCTGCTCAGAAATTCTAAAGTTTGACAAGTTGAATAGCAATGAACATTTAAAAATCATTTAGATATATTAAAATTCATTTTCCTGAAGAGCTTTATGTATTTTTTGTCAATATTTAATATTTTTTCTAGCATGCTTAAGTGAAACTACTACCATCTTTGATTAAAAAGAAATAAAAAGAGCAAATTAAGAGCCACAACCTAATTCTTACATGCTTAATTACAGGATATTATTCAGCACATTGGGCAAAAGAAAATCAGTTACAAAAATAGCATTAGTTGTAGAATTGAAGAAACTCTCAGAAGTATTTGATTACTTTAGAGAACACACTATAACTATGTAAATCAAGAGTCAATTGTAAGCTTATAAATAATATTTAATTGTAGACTATGTAATACCTTGAAAATTTCATTTCTACTTTAAAAGAAACTTTAGAAATATTTTAAAGCTAAACACTTAAACAATTCTGAAAGAATAAAAAATATATGTGTTTTTATAAAAATAATCAGTGAGAGAAACAACCAATCTCAGTTTTGACAAAAAGTGGAAATGTAGGCATACGACATTGGTGGACTAGAAAGCAGCCAATTCACCTGGGGACTTAGTTAAGTGTCTGATGCCAGGGTCTCATAAAAATTATCCCACATTGGATTCCATGCTCAGTGGAGAGTCCACTTCTCACTCTCTGCCTTGCACATGCTTTCTGTCTTACTTTTTTCTAAATAAATAAAATCTTTTTTAAAAAGTTTAAATGTTAGAATGCAGCCAATAACTCATATATTATTGTCCATGGAACTAGAAAATCAACTTGTATCCATTTTCATCACATTTTGCACTCTGAGAAAACTTTCTTTGGGAATACAAAGATATATACCATATGGTTTTTGCCTTTTTGAAAAATTGACATATTAAAATCAATTTAATTATAACTATCTTAAATTAATTGGCCTGATTTTCTAAAATAAATCTAAAAGGAAAATGAGATAGAAGAAATTTAAGTTTTAGTTCCATAAAGAAACCTGCTGGATCAAAAATGTGTAAGTAAACATAGTTTATTCAGACTTATTCAGATGGTACACTATGGAAGCAAATGATAGTAAAACCACAATAGCATGATGCCATTCATTTAATTATTTTCCAAGTACAGACTAAGCACTAATTTTTATGCTGCACACTGAGCTTGGCATTGGAGATAAAATAGTTACACAACTCAGTAGGATAGGCCAATCTAATGGTCTGTAGAAATGAACAAATTAGAGCAGGGGGATTTTCAAAATAAATTCATTTATTTTATTGTTTTCCCAGGTCTACCTGAGCTTCACTTAGAGTTACACTTATATTTCTTTCAATTATACAAGTTAGTCATGATTAAGCTCCTTATTGATTTTGTACATAATATATTGGATGATTTATATTGATGGCTTAATCTTAACACTTATTCTTATTTGCATTTTTAATATATTTTCTATCATTAACATGCTTATCTCATAATTTTGTTCTCATAAAAATGATCTGGCTAAAGTCATATCTAATAAATCTTCAGGTATTTATTAATTTTGAATATTATTAAATGTTTTTCTTCTGTGAATAAAGCCCTCCTAAAATAGCCATTTGAGAATCTTTACAAAACTTCATCATAATATAGTTATTCTTATATTAATGAAATAGATATTTTAAATAAGTATTAGATAATCTTAATTACATAAATTTGACTTGTGGGAAGGTATTTCACTTATAAAATCAATAGATCTATCAGAATTATATAATGTTAATGATTTAATTCATAGAAAACCCATCAATAGTGCAAATCAAAGCCATAGTCATGAGCATGGAGCATGAAAGAGAAATTTTTTCTTTGGAGAATTTACCAAAAACTTGGAAATTAACACACAATTCAGGCATAGAAAATCATGTTTCCTTATTTTTTCTTTTCTTTGGATTTTTTAAAAGTATATTTAGAACCTAAGTTCTCAAAGTTAGGTACAGGCATAAAGACTGAGCAGCAGGGTAATTAACAACTTTTCTTGAATTCATTAGAGAACTCAAGTTGCAAACCAAACTTATAACAAAAATTTGGAAAGAGAAAGGTAACTTTGGGGAGAAAAAAGACCAGAACATTTGATTACCTGAGGAACCCCACTGGAGGAGAAGAACAACAGCCATTGCTGAAATCTGCCCTGGCTTATTTATATATTTATATTGTCTCTAATATATGTTAAAAAAAAAAAGTCTCCAGAAAGTAAGTCCTCTCAAAACCTGTGGCTTGTAGGTACTAGCAAAATCCTATTGCAACTAGAGTAGGGAATGGAACACAATACTGAAAATCTACCTAGATCCATCTCTTTTAATTAACAGAAGACCTTATCTTTATGGGATGGACTCCAACACTGTTACCTGAGGAAACTGGTGGAAACCCAGTGCAGTTGGAAGAAGGACTTGGAAAATAAAAACAATCTTTACCCGTGGAGAAAGGGCAGGGCCACTATTGTGACTGAAGGAAGAAGTATTTGTGAAATCCACACCTTTGATTCAGGTTCACACTGCCCACCCAAGAGCAAGTTTAATCAGATGAAAGAACACCTCATCCTCTTTCACCTCCCATCAGCATGCTAATAGATTAAGTTTTTTTGCAGAAAGACAACAAAATAACCTAAATAATTTATATATAGTCACACTTTGAAGGTATAGATGAGCAATCAATGCACATAGGACTTGAGGGGCTATAGTATTTGACAAAAGAAACATGATATGTTAATATTCACCTTGATTATATTTCCGACTCATGGTGTGGGACAGTGGAGTGCAAGTAAAAACCAAAAGTCTTAATCCTACTGAGAGAGATTGAAGTTCCACCAGACTGTGATTTAAGAAACAGATCCAACAGAGGAAAGAATTGTAGAGCAGGAGCACAGAAATCTATGTACAAATACCACTCAAGTTTTTTGAATCCTGAGCTGTATATATGACAAGAACATCTTCAAGGTACTCAGTAGAACAGAACAGCTGAGAGGATAAAATGCTGACTTGAGATTTCAGAAACTAGAGGCAAGTTTGTACTTTAATGCCATATCAATAGGGACAAGCTGTTATAGTGTGGGCTTTTAGTTGAAAACCCCTAAGACCCCAAACTTTGAGAAAGAGACATATGTTAAAATTAATTTCCCCTTCCTAGGAATAAACACTGCACCTTAAAAGCAGGGGGGAATACTGAAATAGATTCATCTGAAAAGCAATCAGTCAACATCCAAGTTGATTGATTACTACTCAATTCCAGAAGAAAGTGAAAATAAAGCTTATCTCTCTTCAGAAAACAGATTTATTTGAATTGCATTAAAGGTTTTTAAAGGTCAATGAGTAAGCATTATCATTCATTATGTGGTTTCTCACCTACTTTATAAAGAATATACTATTTTCTATGGCTAACATGATTTCATTTCTTTTCTTTTTTTCTTTTTTTTAAGAGGGGGGAGGGGCAGAGAGAGAGGGAGAAAGAGAAGCTCAAGTGGGCTCCACACCCAGCACAGAGCTCAATGTTGGGCTCGATTTCATAACCCCGAGATCAAGATCTGAGCCAAAATCAAGAGTTGTACATGTCATTAACTGCACCACCCAGATGCCCCTCATGTATTTTTCTAGCTGTGAAAGTCCATCTTTCCTTTCAGGTGGCTTAAGAATCCTCCTATATGGCCTTTACTGTCTAATTCCTTGTCTCATCTTTGAATGAATCAATTATTCCATCATCTTTTGGATTAATACTATTTTATATTTATACAATTCATTATAATTATTTTTCCTACTTTATTAAACTGTGGTCTTTGAATACTTATTTTTACTTCCTAATTTTTGTTTCTCCTGGACCTAGGATAGTACCTTGTATAAACCCTTAATTAATGTTCCCTGTTGAATGAATAAATGGAAAGAAGGAAAAAAACAAGAAATGAAAATGTCTTTATTGATAGTCAAAGGATCCATAACCTTCCATGTTAATTTCAAATTGCTTCAACTTTTTTAAACAGCACTATACAATTTGAATAGGTCACACTTTTTCTTTTTATAGATCTGTCCCTTTGGACTGAACTCAACAATTTTCCATCATGAAAATGCATCCAATATGGTCCACTCTGTCACATTTCCAGAACTTTAGAATCTTTCTCTTTTCCATAATTCCAATAAAATTCATGAAAGGCCTTTCTTAAAAGAAGCAAATCCAGGGCGCCTGGGTGGCTCAGTGGGTTAAAGCCGCTGCCTTCGGCTCAGGTCATGATCCCAGGGTCCTGGGATCGAGGCCCACATCGGGCTCTCTGCTCAGCAGGGAGCCTGCTTCCTCCTCTCTCCTCTCTCTCTGCCTGCCTCTCTGCCTACTTGTAATCTCTCTCTCTGTGTCAAATGAATAAATAAAATTAAAAAAAAAAAAAAAAGAAGCAAATCCAAATTCATTCACATATGCCCTCTTTTTAAGAACTGCTTTTCAGAGGGTGGCTGTCTGGCTCAGCCAGTGAAATGTCTGCTTCTTGATTTTTGGCTCAGGTCATGATCAGGGTCATGAGAGTGAGCCCTGAATAGAGCCTCTCATGGTCCCCATGCTGGGCATGGAGCTTGCTTAAGCTTCTATCTCCCTCTGCTCTTCCCAACCACACCCCATCCCATGTGCACTCACTTCCTCTCTCTCTCTCTCTTTCTCTAAAGAGAAAACACAACTACTTTGGGGGAAATTTACTTTCCTGTTTGTTTGTTTTTTTCCCTATGGAAATTCTTTAATTCTCCATATCTTGTTTTCTTGCAACTCTAAAACTTTGAAGTCAGTTTTTTCTCTAAAGATAAGTTTGTATTGATTTTATGTATTTATTTTTTTTTAACTGCAAGCTGTGAATCAAAGTGTGTGTTCTAATCATAGTTAAAGACCCTAGAGGTCAATATGTGAATCCTAACTGAAGATATGAATTCTCAATGTCTTAATGTCCACAGGTTCATTTTCATGCTAAACTACCCAGAATCATCTCCTAACCCAGTTTTTATGCCAACTCTTCATCACCCAGAGGGAAGATCTTTATACCAAAATAGACTTATGTTGGGTATTCTCTCCCACTCTCTACCTCTTTCTGTATCTGCATTCTTTTTTGCTTATCAATAAAAATAGTTTATTCATTGTGCTAAATGCAGAAGATATAAAAATGAATAAAACATCCATATTTACAAATTTCATAGTCTAGTTCTAAATACATGGATACTAAAATTTAATCTGATTTTAGACACTATATCAAGCACATAACAATTCAGTTTCTTGCTTAATCCATGGAGCTAGAATCAGGCGTCGAGGCCAAGATAGCTCTTGCCAGAGGCCACATTCAGTCACTGCACTTTCCTGCCTCCCATAAGTTCAGTGGAACCAGGAGAAGTGCTTTTAGAGCTACATCAGAAGCATCTTTAAGTAAGAATAGACACCTGATTGAGAGGAACTTCTTGTTGGTTCCTCCCACATAGCCCATTTGCTTTAAGCACTGTGATTCTTTTTTTTAGATCCTTTAACCTTAGGGTTTGAGACTGTATTAGAAAGATCATTAGAAGACTTTGATATTTAACTTCATCCTTTACTTGTGGAACATATCTTTAATAAAGAGTAATTTCTCCTTCAAATAATTGTCAAACACTTAAAACACATTTTAAGGTATAAAAAAATTTTTCAACATTTCTAGCATCGTAATAAGCTTTCTCTTGTCAATCTTGACAATGGTGCTATGCCCACATTAGAGTTATTATTGCTCATTAGTCTGAAGTGACAAGATGGGGAAGTTAAAAATTTTACTTTTTAAGTTATGAATATGTTTCTATACATGAATCTATCTATCTGTCTGTATGTAGACATAATGGGGAAATTAATTACAATTTGAAAGAATAAACCTATAAAATTATTGTGAGATTCATAGCATGCCAAGAAGTAACATAAAATGTTCAAATATGTGAATGTAAACTAAGTTATAATTTTCTCTTCTCTGTGTATTGCTATGACTTTAATTTTTAGCTCAAGGCTATTTTGAACTAATTTATATCAACTTTACAGTAATTTGAATCTCTTTAATATTTAAAATTACTATTCATAGCTCTAATAAATATGTAAGCTACACCTTGCTTAATCCTGCTTGTTAGATATTTTTCTTTTATATAAATTTCACTTCTATTTTTGTTCTCAAATAATGTACTAAGAACTCAAAGTACTTTCTTAAGAATTTCTGTCCTTTCACGTTAACTCTTTATGATATTAAACATTCTCTTCTGAAAGTTTATTATAATTTTTGAAGAACATTTTTGTTGTGGTACCATTGATAGATGACTTAATCTAAAAGTTTGCATTAACAAAGTAATATTCTAGGAGTTTGAAACCTATTTTGGTCCATTCAAAAACTATTAATATTTATTTTTTAAGATGACAAACCTGTCAAGAGTTGTACTTCAAGTCATGGTACATGACCTGTCCATCCAATCTGACATTCATTCAATCAATATTGCAGCAGCAACAGATTGATGTCTTCTTTTAAGTCACTGAAAATTAATTTATTTTAGTTTTGCTGTCGCTGTGATTCTGAAGATTTTTTAAAAGCCATTTTGGGATTCATAGGTAAGACAATGGTTATTAGAGCCCTTTGAACTCATGCTAGTTCTTTGTAAACTATTCTATGCACTTTCACTCTTACACATATATATGACATTTTTTTCTAAGTTTATGTAGAAGACTATTAACATCACAAAATAAGAAAATAAGGCACTGAATTTTAAATTTAATTGATTAAAATATGTTTTGTGATTAAAATTATACCAGGTTATTTTTCCTGCATTCTCTATAGTCGTGAGTCTTTATGTTTTTTCAATGACTTTATAAATACACTTGTGTATGATCTTGATCTTATGAAGTACAACATAGATTCATACACAATATATTATTTAAGCTGCACTCAAGCCCTGTAAAATAGGAAGTGGATATTATTAAATCCACAACATCAACAGTTGCCTGGAAATCCCTACTTCCTCAGCTTATGTTTTCAATTTTATTGAAGTGAAAATGGTCTAAATTCACATAACATATATGGAAAACATCAAAGTCTCTCTACCTCAGTATCTGCTAGAATTTTCAGAAAGCTTATGTATATCCTAGTTACTGCCCTTCAAATTACTAACACTTACATATACTAAAATGAGTTTTACTATAGCTCACATCTTACATTGCATGTTTCTCTGTGTTCTGCAGTAATTCTGAGGAAGAAATACAAGCATGTTGTATTTGCCTGACTTATTGAAACCTTGAAGGCAATAGACATAACATGATATACAGTAGAAACCGAGAATGTTAGGCAACCTTGTTTTTGAAAGTCCTTTGGTCACTCCTGCTCCCTTCACTGTGAATGTCTCTATTTCATGTTGTCTTGGTGGCTTGCTCTGACTTTGTCCTTTTCACATTTTCCTCTCTCACTTATCTTCTCCTCCTTAATATAATACCTTTGGGAACTAAATTTCTCATGTTTCTTTTTTTTTTAAGGTTTTATTTATTTATTTGAGAGAGAGGCAGAGAGTGCAATCACAGAGGGAGAGGGAGAAGGAGAAGACTCCGTGCCAAGCACAGAGCCCCATGCAGGTCTTGATCCCAGGACCCTGGGACCATGACCTGAGCCAAAGGCATATGCTTAATCAACTGAACCACCCAGGTGCCCCTCAGGTTCTCTTTTGTAAAGAAAATGTAAGCGTCTATCTTATTCTTGGCTTACAAATGCTTTTTGTGTAGCTAATGACTTATTAATATATTCTAGCAAACAAATATTTATCTACTCTGGTTCTGATTGTTCAGCATACATAAGATCTGGCAAAAACTTTGGAATTTTGATCCTTAACACCCCCCCCCACAATACTGTGAAATAAGGTAAGATAGCTTGATTCTCTCACTTATCTTAATTATTCTATCTTTGTTAGCAAGTAAAAACAAATGCAGAATCTGAAAAAATAAAAACAAATACTGAAACAAATAAGATATTTTATTTAACAATGATTTAGCACTTCTAAGTACACTCTATTTCAGTTTGAAGAAACAGGATCCAAAATGATGAAGCTGGCTTAATTAAAAGAAACTGAAAAGACAGGTATCCAGCATAAATCTTGATGCCTTTCCACTGTAACTTTCTGTTTTAAGTCTTAAAATTGATTTTTAGTTGTATCAGTGTATTTACAATAGTGCTATCATGTTTAAACAGTTGGTGAATATAAAATCATGAATATAATATTAGGTGTATGTGAGAACATGCACAGTTATGTGCATTAAAATGTATATGGAGAATATTTGAAATTGTCAAAAGCATTTTCATCCATTTAAAAAGTAATTGCTGTCAACTTCAGTCAGGTTGATAGTGCAAGTGCTTACTTAGAGAAACAGAAGGAAGTAAATAGTATTTAATATGTGTGAAATTGACTTGTACTGCTGAAAAGGGGTCTAGGGAACTCTCCATCATCACCTAAAGCATTATAAATAAAGGGATCTGGGAGACGTATCAGAGAGGCCAGGTAGAGGTGCATTTCTTCTTCCTAGTGCCTATATTGCCTTAATAAATGTTGAGTAAAAAGAGAGGGTGGTAAAAGTGTATTATGGGAAGATTATCTTTTATTTATTTAGTTTTTACTGCATTTTGGAAAGCAGAACACAGTGGAAAAATCTTCATCTTATCCTAATTCATCTATTCTTAGTTAAGAGGCACAGCTAGAGCTCAGTAAAGAATCATGGGGTTTACAAGGAGGCTGGGTCCAGAAGCAACAGGCAAGGAGATCTGGTTTGAACTGTGAACCACCTCCGGAGGCTGGCTGCAGTGTTCTACACTGTGGTGTTTTGGAGCAAGAGATTATGTAATGTTTCTCAAAGAGTAGCCCAAGGCCTTCTGCGTCAAAGGACTTAGATTTTTGAAATGCATTTTTGCGACTCTGATATAAGACTCCTTATAGCAGAATCTCTGTTTATAAGAAATTTGTGATTTTTGTGTGATTCTTAGACATTATAAGAGCCATGGTTATAAGTGAATGTTTCAGAAACTGTAATAGAGCAGAGCTGGAGAAACAAGAGAGCTAATTCTAAATTTACATAGAAGTACAAGGACATTAGTAAATAACTAAGAGTCTTAGATTCTAATATAGTCTGACAGCTGGGAAGCAAGTCTAGCAGATTAAAACTCTCAGAATTCCTGAGCATGAGAAACCAAAGAACTCCTAAATATAAAGCTTGTGTGCCTGAAACTGATTAAGCTAGATAAAAACTTGTAGTGGGAGTAAAAAATTAAAGCCAGAGAGTAAGAATCAAGTCAAAATTCTCAGGATTTGTACATTTGTCAACAATCTTGTTTAAACTGGTATTTCATTTTTATACCACTTATGTAAATAGCATATATATTATATAATCATTCAATAAAAACATGTTTTATTAGAAATATAATAACGGATACATGAAGAGTGAGTCTCTCTGATCTCAATCTCAGTTTCAAAAATGCAGCTAATTTTCAGGTCTATATTAATTGACAGCGTGGCCTACTGACACTATTACCCCAAATATAAATTCTAAATCATACAGCAAAATTACCAAAGTTGAGGAGGAGTACATTTTAGTAATGACAAATAGAAAAATGTAGGAATCACAAACTAAAATCCATATAAAAAACAACTAATATTATATGTATATCATATCAATTTGTCTTAAATTAATTGCTTATTTTTCTGATTAAATATAAACATAAAGAACAGTAAACTTTGTTTTTCTCCCTTTACATATAAATGAAAACTGGTAAAATGTAATTTCTTTTTTTTTTTTTAAAGATTTTATTTATTTATTTGACAGAGAGGTAGAGAGCACAAGTAGGCAGAGCGGCAGGCAGAGGGAGAGGAAGAAGCAGGCTCACTGCGGAGCAGGGAGCCCGATGCGGGACTCGATCCCTTGAGCCTGGGATCATGACCTGAGCCGAAGGCAGCAGCTTAACCGACTGAGCCACCCAGGCGCCCTAAAATGTAATTTCATATGGTATCATGAACACCTTTGTTTATTAATAGGCATATTAATAATAAACATAACCATCTTAAATAAGTAAATAGCTTAAAAATACAAGTATTAAGGGACCCCAAGGTGGCTCATTTGGTTAAGCATCCAACTCGATTTTGGTCATGAACTCCAGGTTGTGAGATCGATCCCCACATCAGATTCCTTGCTAAGCATGGAGCCTGCTTAAGATTCTCTCTCTCCCTCTCTCTCTGCCCCCCACTTCTTCCTCTAAAAAAAGAAAAAAAAAACAAGGTATCAATAGACAGACAACATGTCATCATGGATCTGGAATCAGCTCGGTCTAAGTCAGAATCCTTTTACTGTGTCATAAAAAGTTCTTTACTCAGGGGTGCCTGGGTTGTTCAGTTGGTTGGGGAGTGATCCAGGATCGTGGGATTGAGGCCCACATCGGGCTTCCCCTGCTCTGTGTGGAGTCTGCTTCCGTCGCTCCCACTACCTTCCACTTCCCCTGCTTACATATTTTACTAGTGCTCCCTATATACATATGTGTGTATGTATATATGCAAACTATATATATAAACTAGTCTAAATGAGATTTTTTTTTGTATTTTATACCTATTCCTGATATTCTTCTCAATTCTCCAGGATGCTAGCAGACATGCATTTTGTCTCTCAGATAGTGTACGTAAGGAGATAGCAAAAAACTAGTCAACCCTAAGAAGATTGCTCTTGTATCTGGAATATTTGTCAGGCCAGCACAAATGGGTAATCTCTAAGTACAGTTATCCAATAAAGTGAATAGTGATTATCATATATAAATATTCATTTTCACTGAGATTTATTTTTAATTTTTATTTCAACTTTTAAAGTAGTCAACAAACTGATACTCACTATTTAATGTATCATTTCAAGATTTCAAGGTTTCAATCATTCAAGATTTTTAAGGAAAATCATTTCAAGATTTTTAAGGAAATAACATGTATGAGAAAAATTGCACCAGCATTAGTAATCCTGGCTTCTTATTCAGTAGTAATTCACACAAAAATTAAATATTTGTTAAGAAAAATATATCACCTGCTTTGTTAATTGTCAAAAACATAGCAACTTCCCTACTCCTCAACCATGATCTCATACTAAAAAATCAAGTGCAAAAGACTTTACTTCTGTCTAGTTTCTGATTAAGAAGAATTTAACTCCAGGTAATATTAATTGTCTCCAGATCAACTCCGGTTTTGGATATGTCAGTGCACCCAAGGTTTCAAATTTCTCTAGTGGTACTCCAAGCTTAGGATGGTTTGTTAGAAGTGTGTCTCTTCCCCATACTTCCTCAATATCTGCTCCATTCACAGCTTTTGGTTTTTTCTTTTGGTTTTCCCTCCTGCTGTTCCTCAGGAGAGTCTTTTTCCATGTTCTTTTCCCTTCTCCCAGAAGTGGAGAGCTCTCACCTTTTAGTGCTTGCTGACTTGGTTGTGGGAAGGGTAATAGTTGGAGAGGGCCTTTCTCTTTCTGACTAAGGCTGAATCTTAGGCAGCACTTTGATCTGTGTGCAGCGAGGGGGATGGCAGGTGGGATGGAGGTGAGGAAGAGTGCTCTCAATGATCCTCTAAGGAGGATTCCTTCTCACAGTAGGTTAATCTTTTTCAGTCTATAATAGAGTTGGCGAAGATGATTCCCTGGATGGCTGCTTGTCACCTCCTCTATGTCTATACCATAAGGAATGCTTTCTCAGTACTGTCATCAATATTTTTCCTGAGCACCTGCAAAGATCTTTCAGAATAACCTGTAAGTGTCTGGACTCTCTTTCTGTCTCATCCTTCTTCCCAGGAGTTCTGTGTCTGTCACTAGTTCATACTCCACCTAAAGGGTTGAATTTTAGCTGAATTCTTCTTACTGGTGTCCACTGGTGTCTGTCTCATGGACATAAGTGCTTGAGCTTCCTGAAGGCACTAGTATTTCCATAGATTTTAGATGAGTTGGTCCATCTGTGATCTTAGCTTCTTGTGGGATTAAGAAAATTTGTGGATTTGCTGATCGTCTAGCTTTGTTGTTGTTTCTTCCGGTGATGGTGTTGTTGAACAGATGGGGATGATGTTACTTCTAGTTTTCTACATCCTCAGTGAAAGCTGAAAGTCCTATATTGGTAATTTTAAGAGTCATGTTTCCAAATCAAATACACCTCATTGAATAACTGCATTTAAAGTTAATTATGGGGCAGTATTTATTTAGTCCATTAGAGTGTCATTATTTCTACAACGGCATAAGGAGAAAAGTTGGGGGTCACCTCCAGTTCCCTAGCATCAGTTAATACTTGACTTTTCTTTTTAATGAAAGAACAACATATTTGTAATGGATTTCACAGGCTTATTGGCAACATTTAAACACTTAGTTTTTTTTTTTTTTTTTTTTTTTTAAAGATTTTATTTATTTATTTGACACACAGAGAGAGAGATTACAAGTAGGCAGAGAGGCAGGCAGAGAGAGAGGGGAGGAAGCAGGCTCCCTGCTGAGCAGAGAGCCCGATGCGGGCCTCGATCCCAGGACGCTGAGATCATGACCTGAGCCGAAGGCAGAGGCTTTAACCCACTGAGCCACCCAGGCGCCCTAAACACTTAGTTTTATATTTCCTATAGAGTTTCAGTTTCTTCAATAAAACACTTGCTATCAGACACCTGGGTGGTTCAGTGGGTTAAAGCCTCTGCTTCAGCTCAGGTCATGATCTCAGGGTCCTGGGATCGAGTCCCGCATCAGGCTCTCTGCTCAGCGGGGAGCCTGCTTCCTCCTCTCTCTGCCTGCTTCTCCACCTACTTGTGATCTCTCTCTCTCTCTGTCAAAAAAAACACAAAAAACAAAACACTTGCTATCATTGCATTTTCAGGAATTTAAGTATCATAGTTGAAGTAGGATTATTTCATGATCTTTGTAGCCATGACATTCAAATATTATTAGTATTTGAAATGGAGATATTAATACAACATATGCAAAAATAGAGTTATAATATTTAGACCTACCAATACACTTTACAGAAGCCACACTTACATTCTTTTATGATTGTGGTAGGTGATTGGTAACATGTCCTAATGTATTTTCTGATCACAACATTTCTTCCATATTTCGCATAACATTTGAATATCAGTGCAATGATTGTCCATGTGCTTATGCAGATTTAGATCAACTTTTTTTGATGGCTAATATACACACCCTTGTGTAGAAACAAATGAAGTTTCTCTCTTAATTGCTAAATTAGTTCTGGCAAGTTAAATTTTTATAACTTGAAATCAAGTATTTCATCTGCATATCTTGCTTCGAGAATATGACTTTTTCTTTAACGTGAAATATTAGCACTTTATGAACTGTTAGAAAATAAAATTATTAACTCACTATAACCCACATTCCCAAAAATCTCAAATTTTTTTTTTTTATTTTAAGCGAGATACGTGGGCCTTACTGAGAAACTTGTTCAGTGGCTACTCTGGTTCACATGGTGAAGTCTGGGAGGTGGAATTTTTAGAGCATATACCATCTGGATTTTTCTAGTTTATAACACTTAGGACCACTGTGTAAATGCTGTCAGTACATATAGATTTAATTATAAACTTCCTTCCAGGTAGGGAAACATAAATGCTATCCATCTATCCTCTGCAAAGCAATACTGGAGCAGGTGCTTATATATTCCTTAATGGCCCTTATGTAAAATCTATATGATCAATACATGCAAGAATCAATGTCAGGGAAAAGAATAGTCTCCCAGAAATAATTGATATGTCTTGTTTGGAAAATGATAGCACTATATACTTTTATATTTTCTTTTTAACTATGGCAGAGTGTTGGTAATTTATATTTATTTGCTTTCATGGTGAATAATGACTTATTTTTACTTACATTTAATATTTAGTTCAACATCATAATCTCCAGAATTTTATTGTTAAATGTAAATTAGTTTATTTTTAAATAAGTGATAATTGAAATTTTTTATTTAAGCCTATGTAGTTGACATGTCTTTGCTTAATTCAAATTTATGCATGTCCTTTGAAGGTACCAGACATTTAGTTCTTACTAGAACATCCTGCTTCGTCTGCTTGTTTCATGATGGGGAGTTTTTAAAATGAATATGGGCTCAGTGATGCTGTTATCGGATTAAGAAAAAAAGTGATGATCACCACTGATAACTTTCATGAAGCAAATTTCATTTCGTTTAGATGGTAAAATTCAGTGTAGTAGTAGGAGGCAGGGTCTCCAGTAAGAATTTCTGCATTTAATCCTAGGGCCAATAATTATTTGTGTGTGTGTGTGTGTGTGTGTGTGTGTGTGTGTGTGTGTGTGTGTTTACTTAATCTCCTCAAGCCTCAGTTTCTCCATCCATAAATTAATAATATAACCATAGCGGCTGCCACCAAAGGTTTTTGTGAAGATAACTATATCTTCTATGCAAGACACACATAGTAATTTGCATTTATATCCTCAGGAATGTTAAGGAGGTACCACAGATTTGACAGTGAGAACATGTAAGTGAAGTCTTACTGTAATTTTAAATTCTATTTAACTTTTTTATATAATGAAATTTCTTCTCTATATTGAACATTTTGCAGGAAGTGTTAACAACTTTCTCTAATATAAAAATGTACATTTTAATACACAAAACATGGAAAATAGAAATAAATCTATAGATATAAATGATCATTTCCAACATTGAATGTTGACCAGCTAATATTTGATGATTTTA
This sequence comes from Ailurus styani, assembly GCA_002007465.1. NCBI lineage: Eukaryota > Metazoa > Chordata > Mammalia > Carnivora > Ailuridae > Ailurus > Ailurus styani. Next base: position 186,563 of record LNAC01001179.1, on the reverse strand, counting down.
CATCCAGTTTTATTTCTTATATAAGTTAAAGAATATAAACATATATAATTTAAAGCATATGAACAAATGGTGTCATGTATGTTAGCCACCAGGGATAGAAAAGGGATAGACAGGGCCCTTAATTTAATGTTGCTTAAAAATCTATGGACATTGGAAGAGAATATTTGCAAATCATAAATCTGATAAATATTGAGTATACAGCATATGTAGAGAAATTTTACAATTCAACAACAACAGTAAAACCAACAATCTAATTACAAAATGAGCAGAGGACTTAAAACTAGCAAGTCAAGTCATTTTATCCTTTAAATGATAATTTTCCTACTTAAAAACAGATTTAATAGCTTTGCCAATACTTTGGTCATAAGAAGGCAACGTGTCCCATTGTCCATTTCAGTATATCTTAATCAAGATTTATCCAGAGTATTGATTTGCTCTTTCTTGAAACTCTCTTTGCAATGGCATGACAAATGTTGTGTCACACTCAAACATTTATTCTGGGTATTAATCAGTAAAAGGAAAATAAAATCCTTTATTATTCTATAGGACTCTAAGACTATTGAGTTAATAGTACAAATGCAAAGAAGTATTCCCTTGCTGTGTATCAATAATCTGTTTATTCAATGGCATAATTTTGATACATGTGGATCTGAAATTTAATTTTAAGAAATTTTGGAAATTTTTAGGTATGAAGAAAATTTTGGAATTATATTAGGAACTGAGAATTCCAACATCTTAAGTTTACTCTCCACCTTATTTTTAACAAACGATAGGTTCAACTTCTTGTATTTTATATATTGTCTATTAAGATGTCAAAATTGCCACCGACCTGACAGTAATATTATATAGACAATCCAGTAAACACCTAGTATATCTTTACCTCCCAAAAAAAAAATACGAATACTCAAATTCATTTCTTGACTTGACAAACATATATTGTATAAAAGTCAAATTCAGTGGGTTAAGCATCTCCCTTCCACTCAAGTCATGACCCCAAGGGAGCCCGCTTCTCCCTGTCCCTCTGCAGCTCCCCCGGCTTGTGCTATCTCACATGCACTCTCTCTGTCTTTCTCAAATAAATAACAAATAAAAATCTTTAAAATAAATAAATAAATAAATAAATAAATAAATAAATAAATAAATAAATAAATAAATGCAGAGATCTTTTTTTAACAGTTAACATTGCTAACTGCAAAGCTAAAAATTTATTTTCCAGACCAGAACTTGAAACTTCCATTCTACTTTCCCTGTCCGTGAGTGCTGGTAGCATTTTATTTTGAGCATGATTGTATTTACTTTTGACATAGGTTGGCCTTATTACAAAACCATCCATTTAGATCAATAAACTTCACATAACAATTTTTGACTAGTCCAATATCCTCTTCTTTAAAATTTTGGAATAAAATACAAGTACTGCACGTTTTTCACCACCCAATGTTTCATTCCCTCTATAGGGAGAAATGGTAGACTTTTAAGACTTGATTTCTACCACCTTGTGGACTATTTCAGTTACCACAAGTTGTTGCTTTAGCCATCAGAGATCACAGGGGTTAATTATTTTAAAATAATAATAATAATAATAATAACAATAACAATAACAATAATAATAACTTCTCACTATGCCCAATAGTTCACTCTGAATATTTAGAAATGTTATCACAAATCATAAAATTGGAGTACATCTTAAACTCTTCTGTCTCCTTCACAAACATCCCAACACATAATGGTTCACCACATACACTGCTCCCTAAATAACTGCAATCCTTAACATTATCTTTCTCTTAATAGCCACTCTGTGCATAGTATGCCATCATTCTGTGTCACTTGGACTATTGGAACAGGAGCGAAACTAATATTTTGTGTTTCAATTCTTGTATCCAATATATTCTCTATGGTAATATCAAAAAGAATCTTCTATGAACAAAATATAGATTGGCTCTCCAGAATTCCAGTATGATATAAAATATGCTCTATGTTCTAGAAAGAACCTATCACTCACCCCACCTTTCACATTCTATATAAAATAATAATAATTATAGTACTCAAAGTAATGGTAAAAAGAAGAGTTATTACTGTTTAGTTAAGCATGTGCTAAGTATGCTAAGGTTTTTGCATGAATTTTCTTATGTAATCACAATAATTTAAGTAATCAAGAAATTTATATTTTAAAATTCAATTTCACAGGGGCACCTGAGTGGCTCATTTGGTTAAGCTTCTGACTCTTGATTCAGCCTGGGTCATAATCTCAGTGTTATGAGTTCCAACCCTGTGTTGGGATCCATGCTGCGTATAGAACCTACTTAAGATTCTCTCTCTCTCTTTTCCCCTTCCCCACTGGAGTACAGATATGCTCTCTCTTTCTCTAAAAAAAAAATACATTTTACAGATAAACAAATTTAAGTTTAGGAGGTTAAATGACTTGCCCAAACTTAAAGAGTAGAATCAGCGTTTAATCTAATTCCTCACACAAAAGCCAAACTCTTAAAGACTGCTATAAGTTTATATTTTTCTACTTTTGTTTCATCTCCTATTATCTTCCATATTTCAGGATTCAGTTTGTGAGTAACTTCTTTGACAAAACCTTTTCTAAAATATATGTATGCTAACTTTATTAAATAAATTTACTACACCTCTTTTTATAATCTCACTATATAAACTTATTTTGATTTTCCAAAATTCACTTTAAGAGCTGTGTTTTCTTATGCATTAGGTTTTGACAATTCCTAGGTGAAATGAGAATGAATAAAATCAATGATTGAGTTTATATAAAGTTACTAAATTGAATATGTTTTATCTTGGCAAATGTCATTCTTTGTTTTGAGGTAATGATGTTCCTCTTGTTGAGATAATAAAATTTTCTTTCTTGTGTGAAATGACAAAATTTTGAATACCTTTAAAAAACAAAGTTAAACACTATGGGCCTCTCCCCTAATTTGTGAATATTATTAAGTTATGAAATATAATTATCTAGAAATTTATGGTCTGCGTTGAAGTTTTTATAGGACCTTATTGTTATATATAGGTTCTCTTTTGAACAAAACTTTGTAAGTACAAAAAGTCATATTAATTTTCACATTCCTGAGGCCAATATGCTTTCTGTTAGCAGTGCATGCTAGTTAATTAGCTTTTGAATGTAAAGACATACCTGTGAAGATTTCTTTCTGAATCTAAATTTCTATAACATGCTGTCAGTCTTATATTTATACCTTATTTCTTGCCATTAACACTACTGCTATTATTACTGCAATTAACAAACCTGCTCTCTTACATTACCATTTAAATGTGTCATGTGTAATATCCACACTCCTTTCCCCTCATAAACACATGTTGCAGCAGATGGGGCAGGCTTAATTATTTTATTCTAGCAGAAGATAAAAGCAAAGCTCAGGGAAAGAAAATACTTGATAACAGTTCTTCAGCTATTAAGTTATAGACCTGGAGTCAGAACCTGATTTTTTTTTCAGTCTAATGAATTTCATGTACATGTTACCATATCTTATGCAGATTTCTTCTTCATGATAGCTTATAAGTCTCACATTGCAAGGACTACTTTGATTTTTTTTTTTAAGATTTTATTTATTTATTTGACAGAGAGATAGCACAAGTAGGTAGAGCAGCAGGCGGAGGGAGAGGGAGAAGCAGGCTCCACGCTGAGCAGGGAGCCAATGTGGGACTTGATCCCAGGACCCTGAGATCATCACCTGAGCTGAAGGCAGTCGCTTAACAGACTGAGCCACCCAGGCACCCTGCAAGGACTACTTTGAATATTTTTTTCACAGCAGTAGTATAATACCCCACATGTGGATATTTTTTTTAAGAAAAACATAATAATCAAGGAGGGTTAGCTAAAGCACACTGTAGTTTATTTCTGGAGAAGCCCAAGTCAGGATTCTCTTTTAGACTTGTCAGATAACTGTTCCTTTGGTCAACATTATATAAAATAGCAGAAATGACTTGAGTTAGAAATAAAATTTGCTGAAAAAAAAGAAAAAATTTTTAGGTATTCTATTCTATTATCATTATCAGTGCTTAATACATGGATGTGTTGAGTTTTTTCAGGGTTCATAATTGCCATTTTTTGGAACTAATTTAAGATCAACTCAGAAGAATAGAAAATTGTTAATACTTCATTCTGCTAAAGGAATCATAGATTCCACTTAAAATTTGAAGATATTCTCTACATGCTGCTGAAACATAATGTCAACAAAATGAGAGAAGGATATTCCTTTACGTAAATTATAGACTAAACATATCAACAATTGTTAATATGTTTTGCCATTTTAAAAGGTTTTTTTTTTAAGAGAAAGACAAACACCATATGATTTCACTCATATCTGGAATTTAAGAAAACAGATGAACATAGGGGAAGGGAAGGAAAAATAAAATAAGATAAAAACAGAAACGGAGGTAAATTATAAGAGATTCTTGACTAATGAGAACAAACTGAGAGCTGCTGGAGAGGAGGTGGGGGGGCATGGGCTAAATGAATGATGGACATTAAGGAGGACACTTGTGATGAGCACTGGGTGTTATATGTAAGGGATGAATCACTAAATTCTACTCCTGAAACCAATACTACACTGTATGTTAACTAACTTGAATTTAAATTTAAAAAAATTAAGACTTTATTTTTTATAACAGTTTAATGTTCACAAAAAATTGAGAAAAATATACCCCTGCCCCTAAACATGCATTACCTCCCCCATTATCCACATCACTCATCTGAGTGGTACATTTGCTACAACTGATCTTTTAAAATCACTCGATGTCCACAGTTTACATTAAGGTTTATTTTTAGTGTTGTACATTTCATGGGTTTGGAGAAAAGTCTAATGACATATGTTCATCATTAAAATATCATACAGAGGGCGCCTGAGTGGCTCAGTGGGTTAAAGCCTCTGCCTTTGGCTCAGGTCATGATCTCAGGGTCCTGGGATCAAGTCCCACATCAGGCTTTCTGCTCAGCAGGGAGCCTGCTTCCTTCTCTCTGCCTGCCTCTCTGCCTATTTGTGATCTCTCTCTGTGTGTCAATTAAATAAATAAAAATTTTAAAAAAGTTAAAAAAATAAAATAAAATAAAATAAAATATCATACAGAGTATTTTCAATGCCCTAAAAATTCTGTGCTCTACCTAGTCATCTTCTCTCAACCTCTGTCCCTAACAACCATTTATCTTTTTATTTTCTCTACAGTTTCACCTTCTCTGGAATGTCTTATACTTGGAACCATACAGTATGTAACCTTTTGAGATTGGCTTCTTTCTCTTAGTAACACTCACTTCCATATTTTCCATGTCTTATCATGGGTACATAACATTTTTTTAGCACCAAATAATAATCTATTCTATGAATCTATTCTGTGAATGTATCACAGTTTATTTATCAATTCACCTACTGAGGGACATCATGGTGCTTCTAGGTTTTGATAATTATGAATAAAGCTGCCATAAACATTCATGTGCAGGCTTTTGTATGGACCTAACTTTTCAACTCCTTTGGGTAAATACCAAGGAGCAAGATTGCTAGATAATATGGTAATGCTCTGTTTTGTTTTATAAGAAATCACCAAACTGTCATCTAAAGTGGCTCCACCAGTTTACACCCACACCAGCAGTGAATGAGAGAGCTCCTGCTATGCTGCCTTTTTGTCAGCATTTGGTGGTGTTAGTGATTCAGGTTTGTAGTGATCACTCTCATTTTAATTTGCATTTCCTTGATGACATATGATGTTGAACGTCTTTTCATATGCTAATTTTCCATATGTAAATTTCATAGATAAAGTGTCTTGTTAAGGTGTTGGAATCATTTTAAATTGGGTTGTTCGTTTTCTTACTGTTGGGTTTTTAGATCCCTTGTATATTTTGAATAACAGTATTTATCAGATGTGCCTTTTGCAAATATTGTCTTTTGCAAGAGAAGTCTGTGGTTTATCCTTTCATTCTCTTGAGCTTGTCGTTCACAGAGCAGATTAAAAGATATTTTCAAAATTTGAAATCTCCCATGTCCATATGACCTGGAACCAAGACATAAAATTCTAGTAGTTCCTAGAGATTACCCTCCTTTATAGTTAGAAATTAAGCTCTTTAGAGTTCAGTTTAGAGGGTTAGAGATTTTAAGGTTTAGAGGCCCTAAGCACAAAATTAAGAGTAGACTTAGAATGAAATACCAAGAAGTATGACATCTCCTTAAAAATCATATAATATTCACCCTAAATATTTCTCTTGAGGTCTTTCTTACCTTTTTTCACCAACATTTGAATTAACCAATAATAATTCCAGTTTATCTTGTACATATTAATTATGCCACAAAGGGTTATCTTAATGAAGAAGTGAACAATGATCCAAATAGGAAGAGTTAAAAAAAATTACAAGTTCATAAGCTATAATTTTAGAATAACACTTCTAGGTTTAGAAGCTCTAAAAGGGGACTCTATTGTCTCTATGCATATTTGGAGACATACTATGACTCTTGTGAAGTCTGGGGACTCTTGCCTTTTTTTGGGTCCTTTCTCTTAAAAAAACTTTTGTTATTTTTAAATTTTTTTATTTAAATTTTAGTTAACTACAGTGCAATATTGCTTTCATGAGTAGAATGCAGTGATTCATCACTTACATACAACACCCAATGCAATATGTTATGATTGCATTACAATAAGGAATATTACCCAGATTTTATTATTATACATTCACTATTATTAGATATTTTTTCCTTCTGATTTTAAAAGAAGTAGAAATTAAAACATTTTTTGTGTGTTCCTAGAAGAACCATACACCCTAGATACTGTGCCTCATGCATAAGTCACTCATTGCATATTAATATATTTTCTTCATTAGAATAGCAATACTTGCTCTTTTAAACTTTATCCTCAGAATTTAATACTTTTTATTCTATTAGGAAGCTGAATTTCAACAGTATATTAATAATTTTTTAATATACAGGCACTTATTCTTTACAATACTTAGGCATTGTACTAAGTACTTTTACACATATTAGATCATTTAATTTATATAATCAGCATAAGAGATATTTTATTATATCTCTTCTGGTTTCTGCTGTTGCATACAAAATTTCTCCAAACCTCAAAGTTGTCAAATAACAGTTGTTTTATTTTGCTTATAATTTTTTGGATTGAGAATTGGTAAGAACATACCTGGGTAGTTTTTGCTTAGGGTCTTTCATGCAGCTATAGTGGGATAACAGCTAGGGCTACAGTTATCTGATGCCTAAACTGACTGGATTTCCAACATGGATGACAAGTTGATGCTGGCTATGCACTGGGAGATCAGCTGGGGCTGTTGGCTGAATGAATATATGTAGATCTCAGAGTACTTGAGCTTCATACACATGAAATGGATTCTGTCAAAGCAAACAGAGAAACCAGGTGGATACTCAAAGGTCTTTTCTAACTCGGTCTTGGCAAAGAATCATGTCTGCTACATTTTATTGGTTACAAGCGAATTATGAAGGGCAGTTTAGAGTCAAGGGGAAGGGACACAGACCACACTTCTCAATGGAAGAAGTATCAAAAAACTTACAGACTTGTTTTAAAACTGCCACCATTCCCTACTAATGTTTGAGAAAACTGTGTAGAGAGAGGTAAAGTACTTTCTAAAGGTTATACAACCCATAAATAGAGGATCTAGGATTTAAATCCAGGCAGTTTTGGCTCCAGAGAGCTTACTTTTAACCATTCTTATGTGGAGCCATTTTTAGGCAGTACTAACATAGTTTATATACCCACTCTATATTTTTAATTTGTCAGACTGGTTTATTTAAATCATGTCCATTATTCATATATTTTAAAAGAAGACCATAGGCTGTAAAATGGAATATTAGGGATCATTTAGCCCAACTGCATCTTTTAAAGCAGGAGTAGGCAAATTATAGCCTCTGGAGCATATCTGGTCCATAATCCATTTCTGTAAATTATTGGAACAACACCCCAATCATGTGTTTTCTTTTTTGTTTGTACGTTTGTTTCAAATTTTTATTTAAATTCTAGTTAGTTAACATATAGTCTAATATTGGTTTAAGCAGTAGTATTTAATGATTCATCACTTACATATCATACCCAGTGGTCATCATAAGTGCCCTCCTCCTTAATGCCCATTACCCATTTAGCCCATCTCCCACCCGCCTCTCTCTATCAAGCCTCAGTTTGCTCTCAATCAATGAGTCTCTTACGGTTTGTTCCTCTTTCTCTTTTATCCCCTTTCCATTTGCTCATCTGTTTTATATCTTAAATTTTACAAATTTAAGTGAGTGAAATTGTACAGTATTCGTCTTTCTCTGACTGACTTATTTTGCTTGGCATATACATTCACTCCATCCATGGGTTGCCAATAGCAAGATTTCATTCTTTTTGATGGTTAAGTAATATTCCATGGTGTGTATGTGCGTGTGTGTGTGTGTGTGTGTGTGTGTGTGTGTGTGATATCACATCTTCAGTATCCATTCATTTGGGCTCTTTCCATTGTTTGACTATTATTGATAATACTGGTATAGACATCAGGGTGAATGTGCCTTTTCAAATCTGTATTTCTGTATCCTTTGGCTAAATATCTAGTGGTGCAATTGCTGGGTCATAGCATAGTTCTTTTCTTTTTAAATTTAATTTAATTAAATTAATTAATTACTTTATTTATTTATTTATTTATTTATTTATTTATTATTTGCCCCAGGGGTACAGGTCTGTGAATCATCAGGCTTACACCTTTCACAGCACTCACCATAGCACAAACCCTCCCCAATGTCTATAGCCCATTCACTCTATCCCTACCCTCCCACCCCCTAGTAACCACAGTTTGTTTTGTGAGATTAAGAGTCTCTTATGGTTTGTCTCATTCCCAATCCCAACTTGTTTCATTTTTTTCCCTCCCTACCTCCCACGAGCCCCACCCTGTGCCTCAAATTCCTCATATCAGAGAGATCATATGATAATTGTCTTTCTCTGATTGACTAATTTCATTTAGCATAATACCCTCTAGTTCCATCCATGTCATTGCAAATGGCAAGGTCTCGTTTCTTTTGATGGCTGCACAGTATTCCATTCTTTATATATACCACCTCTTCTTTATCTATTCGTCTGTTGATGGATATCTTGGTTCTTCNATCTAGGTTCTTTCCATAGTTTGGCTATTGTGGACATTGCTGCTATAAACATTCGGGTGCATGTGCCCCTGAGGATCACTACCTTTGTATCTTTAGGGTAAATACCCAGTAGTGCGTTTCCTGGGTCGTAGGGTAGCTCTAGTTTCACCTTTTTGAGGAACCTCCATACTGTTTTCCAGAGTGGCTTAACCAGCTTGCATTACCACCAACAGTGTAGGATGGTTCTCCTTTCTCTGCATCCTCGCCAACATTTGTCGTTTCTTGACTTGTTAATTTTAGCCATTCTGACTGGTGTGAGGTGGTATCTCACTGTGGTTTTGATTTATATTTCCCTGATGCCGAGTGATGTTGAGCACTTTCTCATGTGTCTGTTGGCCATTTGGATGTCTTCTTTGGAGAAATGTCTGTTCATGTCTTCTGCCCATTTCTTGACTGGGTTATTTTCTCTATGGGTGTTGAGTTTGAGAAGTTCTTTATAGATTTTGGATACAAGCCCTTAATCTGATATGTCATTTGCAAATATCTTCTCCCATTCTGTCAGTTGTCTTTTGGTTTTGTTGACTGTTTTCTTTGCTGTGCAAAAGCTTTTAATCTTGACGAAGTCCCAATAGTTCATTTTTGCCTTTGCTTCCCTTGCCTTTGGTGATGTTCCTAGGAAAGAGTTGCTGCAACTGACGTCGAAGAGGTTACTGCCTGTTTTCTCCTCAAGGATTTTGATGAATTCCTTTCTCATATTGAGGTTTTTCATCCATTTTGAGTCTATTTTGGTGTGTGGTGTAAGAAAATGATCCAGTTTCATTTTTCTGCATGTGGCTGTCCAATTTTCCCAACACCATTTGTTGAAGAGACTGTCTTTTTTCCATTGAACATTCTTTCCTGCTTTGTTGAAGATTAATTGACCATAGAGTTGAGGGTCCATTTCTGGGCTCACTATTCTGTTCCATTGATCTGCATAGTTCTATTTTAAATTTTTTGAGGAACCTCCATACTGTTTTCCAAAGTGGCTGCACCACTTTGCATTACCACAAATAATGTAAGAGGGTTTTTCTTTTCTGAATACTCACCAAGATCTGTTGTTTCCTGTGTTGTTATTTTATCCATTCTTCTTAAGTGGTGATATCTGAGAGGTGGTATCTCATTGTGGTTTTGATTTGTATTTCCCTGATGATGGGTGATGTTGAACATCTTCTCATATGTCTGTTAGCCATCTGTATATCTTCTTTGGAAAAATGTCTTTTCATATTTTCCACTCATTTTTTAGTTGTATTATTTATATTTTGGGTATTGAATTTAATAACTTCTTTTTGATACTAGCTCTTTCAGATATGTCATTTGCAAATATCTTCTCCCATTCCATAAACTGCCTTACAGTTTTGTTGGTTGTTTCCTTTGCTATGCAGAAACTTTTATCTTGATGAAGTCCCAAAAGTTCATTTTTGTTTTTGTTTCCCTTGCCTCCAGAGACATGGCTAATAAGAAGTTGCCATAACAGGTCAAAGAGGCTGCTGCCTGTGTTATCCTTTAGAATTTTGATAGTTCTCTATTTCACATTTAGGTCTTTCATCCGTTTTGAATTTACTTTTGTGTATTATGTGAGAAAGTGGCCCAGTTTCATTCTTCTGCATATTTTTGTCCAGTTTTCCCAATGCCATTTGTTGAGAAGACTTTCTTTTTACCATTGGAGATTCTTTCCTGCTTTGTCAAAGACTAATTGACCATATAGTTGTGGATCTATTTCTGGGTTTTCTATTGTGTTCTATTGATCTATTTGTCTTTTTTTATGCCAGTAGCATATTGTCTTGATGACTACAGTGTTGTAATATAGCTTGAAGTCTGGAATCCTCCAGCTTTGCTCTTCTTTTTCAGGATTGCTTTGGCTATTTAGGGTATTTTGTGATTCCGTACAAATTTTAGGATTATTTGTTCTAGCCCTTTGAAAAATGCTGGTGGTATTTTGAGAGGGATTGAATTAAGTGTGTAGATTGCTTTGGGTAGTATTGACATTTTAACAATGTTTGTTTTTCTAATACATGAGCATGCAATGTTTTTCCATTTCTTTGTGTCCTCTTCAATTTCTTTCATAAGCATCTATACTTTTCAGAATACAGATCTTTTACCTCTTTTGTTAGGTTTGTTCCTAGGTACGTTATTGGTTTTGGTGAAATTGTAAATGGAAGCAAATTCTTGATTTTTGTCCTGCTATTTCATTATTGGTGTATAGAAATGCAACACATTTCTGTACATTGATTCTGTATCCTGCAACTTCCATGAATTCATGTATTAATTCTAGCAATTTCTTGGTGGAGTCTTTCAGGTTTTCTATATAGAGTATCCTCTCATCTGTAAATAGTGAAAGTTTGACTTCTTCCTTGCCAAGTTGGTTGCCATTTATTATTTTTGTTGACTGACTGCTAAAGCTAAGACTGTCAGTACTAGGTAAATAGTAATGGTGATAATGAATATTCCTGTCTTGTTCCTGACCATAGAGGAGAAGTTCTCAGTTTTTCCTGATTGAGGATGATATTAGCTGTGTGTCTTTCATATATGGCCTTTATTATGTTGAGATATGTTCCCTCTATTCCTACTTTGTAGGGGGTTTCCTATCAAGAATGGATGCTGTATTTTGTCAAAAGATTTTTCTGCATCTATTGGAAGGATCATATGGTTCTTATCCCTTCTTTTATTAATGTACTTTGTCACATGGATTGATTTACAAATATTAAACCACCCTTGCAGTCCTGGAATCCCACTTGATCATGGTGAATAATTCTTTTAATGTTTGTTGGATTCAGTTTGTTAGTATTTTGTCGAGAATTTTTGCATCCGTGTTCATCAGGGATATTGGCCTGTAATTCTCCTTTTCAGTGGGATCTTTGGTTTGGAATCAAGGTAATACTAGCCTCATAGAATGAGTCTGGAAGTTTTCCTTCCATTTCTTTTTTTCTTTTATTTTCTTTCTTTCTTTTTTTTTTTTTTTGAACAGATTGAGAAGAATAAGTATTAACTCTTCTTTGCATGTGTGATAGAATTGCTCTGGGAAGACACCTGGCCCTGGACTATCATTTGTTGGGAGATTTTTATTACTGATTCAATTCCTTTGCTGGTTATGGATCTGTTCAAGTTTTCTATTTCTTCCTGTTTCAGTTTTGATAGTTTATATGTTTCTAGGAATTTATTCATTTCTTTAAGTTTAGCCAGTGTTTTAGTATACAATTTTTCAAAATATTCTCAATTCTAATTGTTTGCATTTCTGTGGTGTTTGTTTTGATTTCTTTTCTTTCATTCATGATTTTACTTATTTGGGTCCTTTCTCTCTCTCTCTCTCTCTTTTTAAAAAAGTATGGCAATTTTATTAATTCTTTCAAAAAATAGCTCCTAGTTTCATTGATCTGTTCTGGTTTTTTTTGTTTGTTTCTATATTATTTATTTCTCTTCTAATCTTTATTATTTCTCTTCTTCTGCTGGATTTAGGATTTATTTGCCATTTCTTTTTCTAGTTCCTTTATGTTTAAGGTTAGGTTGTGTATTTGAGTTTTCTTGTTTCTTGAAATAAGCCTATATTACAATATACTTGCTTCTCAGGACAACTTTTGCTGCATCTCAAGGTTTTGGACTGTCATATTTTCATTTTCATTGGCTTCCATGTGTTTTTAATTTATTCTTTAATTTCCTGTTTAACCCATTCATTCTGTAGTAGGATATTCTTTAACCTCCATGTATTTGTGGTCTTTCCAAATTTTTTCTTGTTGTCTGAAAATATGCATGGTATGATTTCAATGTTTTTACTTGTTGAGGCCTGATTTGTGACCCAGTATGTGATCTATTCTGGAAAACATTCCATGGTCACTTGAAAAGAGGGTATATTCTGCTGCTTTAGGATGAAATGTTCTGAATATATCTGTGAAGTCTATTTGGTCTAGTGTGCATTCAAAGCCATCATTTCCTTGTTGATCTTCTGCTTAGGTGATCTGTTCATTGCTGTAAGTGGGGTCTTAAAGTCCCTTATTATCATTACATCTCATCAGTGAGCTTCTTTACGTTTGTTGTTTTATATATTTGGTTGTTCTCCAGATGGCATATTTATAATTGTTAGATCTTTTTTCTTAAGATTTATTTATTTTTGAGAGAAAGAGAGAGGGCACAGGGTGAGGGACAGAAGGAAGAGGGTGAAAGAGAATCCTAAGCAGATTCTATGCTGAACACAGAGCCTGATGCAGGGCATCTTCTCATGATCTTGAGATCACGAGCTGAGCCAAAACAAAGAGTCAGAGGCTTAACAGACAGCCATCCAGGCACCCCCAGTTGTTAGGTCTTCTTGGTAGATAGGTTCCATAGTTGTGATATAGTGCCTTTCTTCATCTCTTGTTACAGCCTTTGGCTTAAAATCTAGTTTGCCTGATATAAGTATGGCTACTCTGGTTTTCTTTTGGTGCTATTAGCATGATAGATGGTTCTCCATCCCCTCACTTTTAATCTGCAGCTGTCTTTAGGTCTAATCTGAGTCTCTTGTAGGCAGCATATAGAGAGGTCTTGGGTTTGGGTTTTTTGTTTGTTTGTTTGTTTGTTTTTGTTTTTGTTTTTTATCCATTCTGACACCCTATGTCTTTTGATTGGAACATTTAGTCCATTTACATTCAAGTGACTATTGATAGATATCAATTTAGTGCCATTGTGTTACCTCTAAATTTGGTGTTTCTGGTCATGTTCTCTGTTCCTATGTAGCCTTTGTTGCCTTTGGTCTTTCCCTTTCAAAGAACCCTTTTTAATATTTCTTGCAGGGCTGATTTAGTGGTCATGAATTCCTTTAGTTTTTGTTTGTCTGGGAAATTCTTTATCTCTCCTTCTATTCTGAATGACAGCCTTGCTGGATAAAGTATTCTTTTTTTTTTTTAAGATTTTATTTATTTATTTCACAGAGGGAGAGAGATCACAAGGAGGCAGAGAGGCAGGCAGAGAGAGAGAGAGGGGGAAGCAGGCTCCCCGCCGAGCAGGGAGCCCGATGTGGGCCTCGATCCCAGGACCCTGAGATCATGACCTGAGCTGAAAGCAGAGGCTTTAACCCACTGAGCCACCCAGGCGCCCGGATAAAGTATTCTTGGTTGCATATTTTTCCCAGTCAGCACATTGAATGTATCCTGCCACGCTCTTTTGGACTGCCAAGTTTCTGTGGACAGATCTGCTATGAATCTAGTTTGTCTTCCTTGTAGGTTCAGGATTCTTTCCATGTCTGTGTATTTTGTAAATTTGACTATATGTCTTGGTGTTGGCCAGCTTTTGTTGATTTTGATGGGGGTTCTTTGCACTTCTTGGATTTAGGTGTATGTTTCCTTACCCAGATTAGGGAAGTTTTCAGTTATAATGCACTCAAATAAACCTTCTGCCCCTTTTCCATCTCTTCTTCTTCTGGGACTCCTAAGATATAAATGTTATTATGCTTTAAGACACTGAGTTCCCTAAGTCTACATTCATGCTCCAATACTTTTTTTCCCCTCTTCTTTTCAGGTTCATTTTTCCCTATAATTTTATCTTCTATATCCCTGATTCATTCTTCTGTTTCATCCATCTCTGTTTTCAATATGTCCAGTCGGTTTTGCATCTCAGTTACAACATTTTTTTATTTTAGTCTGACTAGTTTTTAGGTCTTTTATCTCTGTGGTAAGTGTCTCTCTTGTTTCTTTTATGCTTTTCTCAAGCTTAGCTACTATCCTTATGATTGCTATTTTAAATTTTGGTTGAGACATGTTACTTATATCTATTTTGAGTAGATCCCTGGCTGTGACTCCTTCTAGTTCTTTCTTTTGGGATGAATTCTTCCATCTTGGTATTTTGCCTAGGTCTGTCTACTGTGTGTTAAGAAAATATGTTACATTTCCTGCTCCTGAGGGTAATGGCTATTTTAAGAAAAGGTCATATACTGTCCAGAGCCTGGAGCTTCTGGAATTGTGTGTGTGTGTGTGTGTGTGTGTGTGTGTGTGTGTATGCAGTGCACACTCTGCTATTGTGTTTTGGATGCTCCTTCCCTCAGATCAGTCTTCTGCAGGGTTTCTCCTTGCCTGCATTGGGGTATGTTTGGACTTTGTCCACTCTGTGGCAAGTTTTTACTAGGTGTGTTTTAGTCTGCCTTTTAAAAGAAGCTAGATCCTATTTCACCTAGAGCTGAAGCTTCACAGCACTTCACAGCACACACGTATAATCAGTATACTTGGTGTGTGCAAAGGGTTTATGGTGATCTTCTTGGGGAGGGACGTGCTATGCTGATTCACAGGTGGACTCATGCTAGTAAAGATGCATCTGCAGGGTACAGGGAGTTGAGGCTTGGTTTAAGTGGCACCAGTCTACACTGGAGGTGCTGTGTTGCTCAGTGAAGTGGGTGAGTGCTGATGGGTGGGGGTAAAATGGCATCACCTTGCCTTCTCATCTCCAGAGCACAGAGTTTACACCTGCTACTGTTCAGAAGCCCTCACAGGAGAGTGAAAAATCTCCTCTCCTATGTCTCTAACTTCTGTCAGACCCCTGCCTTCACCCTGTCTGTGTCTGAGCTGTCTGCCTGCCAGATGGCACAGTTCTCTTGTGAGTTATGTTAGGCATGCGGCTGGCTTTCAAAACTCCAAGTTTTAGGGGCTTGGTACTGTTTGGACATGCACTGAATCTCTGGGGGGGGGTCTCACCATGGTGTGATGGTGTCAGTTTGTCCCAAAAAAGCTGTCACCTAACCACACAGTGGTTCAGAGTTTATGGTAAGCACAGCAAAAAGCCAGCATCAAGGTTTGATGCCCTCAGCAGTTGTCTCTGTTCCTATGCTAATGAGCAGCATAGTATGTTGGCACCCCTAGCTCTTTTGTCCCTGGAGGGGTCATGCCATCCCATGACATCTCCCCTTGTGACCCAGGGGATCCACAGACCACCCTGCCTGCTTCCACCTCTACACTCCTCCCCCACAGGAGCACTGCTAAGACTGCCAGGCAAGACCTCGGCACTGGTGCAGACTTCTAAAACTTCTAAACTGAAACTTCTAAACTTCTAACTTCTAAACTTCTAAACCTCTAAACTTCTAAACTTCTAACTTCTAAAACTGAAAACATTGAGCTGAAGAAATAAGCAGCTCCACTGCTTATAAAGACTTGTAGTAGTCAGCCCCTCTCCTTTTCCCAGTCAATGGTTTTGGGGAAGAGTTTTTCTTGCACAATCCCCTGCATGTGGCTTTTACTCCTTCTCTCTCTCTCTTTCTTTCTCTCTCTTTTCTCCATGACTAGGGCTCCCTCCCCTCCAAAGGACCCGGATTCTTTTTCTCCCCCAAATTAAATATCTGTGGCTCCTACCTTTTATGGTGAGGTCATTTTTATCCCTCTGTATGTTCAGTTTGTCCTCTTAGTGCTCAGATTGATTTTTTAGGGAATTCAAGATGATTCTATACTTATCTGACTATGTCCGAGGGATGAGGCAAGCATAGGGTCCCTCTCCTACTCCACCATCTTAACTTTTCCTCCTTCATTTGTTTTCATGGCTCCTTTTGTGTTTCGGTGTCAGAGTCCAGTGGTTGCAGCAAAGATCATCTGCCCCTGAAAACTTGCAACATTTATTATCTGGCTTTTATGAAAAGATTTTCTCTTATTTAAAGATTAGATGTTAAGATAAGAGAGAATAGGCATTATGTTTAGAGAGGTTAAATAACTCAAAGTTAATAAATTGGTTAACATAGGGATTAGTACTCTTATACAGGTAGTATCTCTAAAATGAACATTCACTTCCATTTATTAATATCTGTAATTCTTCATTTTAGTGATTATATACATTATGTTATATAATAAGAGTCACAGTACTGAATACATAAAATGCCAGAAGCATTGTGCTGTAGTGGAAAGAATAAAATCTTTATATTAAAAACAAAATCCAGGGGCACCTGGGTGGCTCAGTGGTTAAGCCTCTGCCTTCGGCTCAGGTCATGATCTCAGTCTCCTGGGATGGAATCCCACATCAGGCTGTCTGCTCAGCAGGGAGCCTGCTTCCCCCTCTCTCTCTTTTTGCCTCTCTGCCTCCTTGTGATCTGTCTCTCTTTCTCTGTCAAATAAATAAATAAAATCTTTAAAAAAAATGCAATTCTTCCATTTGGACTAATCGAAAGTTTCTACTAAGTTTTGGATTCCTGATTTGTCACAGGATATTTGATTCTTTATTAATTATTGTATATAAAGTATATTGGATCTCAATAAGTGTTAGACAAAATTCCTTAAAGTAAACAACCTGTTACCACAGAGCTACTGAAAAGTTATAGGTATTTGAGGAAGAAATGAAGGTAAGTCTGTGAGAAAACCTACACTTGTGGCCCACAGGATTGAAAATTAGTACTATGGTCTGAAGAAAGAATACTAGTTGGAGAAACTTAGGTAATAATGGTAATAATTTATCAAAAGGTGTGCAATGAAGTTGCATTTAAAAACTTTGTTATTATAGATGACAGAGAAATGAACAATAACTAGATGAAAGAGATGAAATCATATTAATCTGAAAATCTCTGAGCATGATTTTTTGAGGTTCTTCAGTAGATACTTGGGCTATAATGACAACACAAGAAATATCAGAACTTGGACATACTTATCTCATGTAATTCTTACCATAATCCTTTAACAAAGCTATAGTCCTTATTGTGTCTCAATGAGAAAATCAGGCTGAGAAAATTCAAGTAGTATGTCCAAGATCCCAAAACTAGCAAGAGATAGAATCAGCATTTGAATTCAGCTCTTTGTGACTCAAAACCTGTGTACCATCTATTCTTCTATCATTAAAGTAATTTCTGCCTCAGAAAACAGATATTTGGTTATTTGGAATGCAATTTCTCAGAAATAATATGTCTATACACATCTTAGTTTTATGCTAATATAAAGCAAGCAGGTAAAGATAATAACAAACAGAATCTTCTATCCCCCAAAATACCTGCTAATCCTTGAATATAATAACATTATTAAACTTTTTTTCCCTTAACCAATCCTGCCAACCACCTTAAAACCAACCTAGATCTCTGATTTGGATCTCCGTGAAAGGCAATATAATATAATTTTCAAGAAAAGTGTATTTACTACTTCTTGGTCTTGCAGCTGTTAAGGATATTATTCAAGTTGGAATTCTAAAATATGCTTATCTCATACTTTTGTTGGAAAGGTCAAATTAGACAATATATATAAACTGCTTAACATAGAATTATCACATAGACAGTTCTTAGGGAATTTTAGCTGTTGTTGTTGTTGGTGGTGGTGTTATTGCTCTCTGGCACCTCAGGGAAGAGGTGGAGGAAATATGGGCAAATATAAATGATTTGGAAAGAAGGCGTTAGCAGCAGAAGTGAGAAAAGGTCAAGACTATGTCTCTAGCTCCCAAGATCAGGGGCTCCAGGATCTCAAACAGTTGCTGGTGAAGATTTCAGTGACAACAGCAAAAATTCAAATGGATGCTAAGATATTTGAGTAGTGATGCCCCAGTTGTGATGGGTATCATTTGTGGAATGTTTTATAAGTTGCTTTTACAAAGGCAATAACCACCTAGTCTAAGGAGAACCACCTAATGGAAAGCTTTCTAGTTTTCATATTTTCTCTTGGATAGATGTGGTTGATTTCATGGCCTGCTTGTGTGATTCTCATAAAATATCTATTTAAATGCAGTATTCAATGTTATTCAATTGATAATTTCTTTCATTCTTTCTTGATCCATGGAATTGAACCAAAAGAAAAACAAACTTTCAATAGAAAAATATGTTCTAATTAGATACATTTGTTTAAAAACAAGATAAAAAATTTTTCAACTATCAGTAGGACAGGAAATATAGAATATGAACATGGAATTTCTTAAAAGTAAGGAAAATGCTAAAAAAAAAAGAAGAAAAACAATGTTAGAGGTCTAAGGGACACAGGAACCAACCACAAGAGCTCCTGATAATCAATTAGAACAATCTTAGCAACAAAATAAATAATGCAGTGTTGAATTACAACCCAAAGTAGAAAATAAATATCCATAAGTCCATACTAATATAAGTAAATATTTACATGAATAAATAAATGGTGAAAAAAGACAAACATTGCATGCAGAAGAATTTCAAATAGTGTAAATAGATACTCTGTTCTCAAAGAAGGGAAGCTTAACACCCTACTACGTAAGTATGAGCGGCATCCAGTGATTTCCTTCTGATTATGACATAAAAAGGGGATAAAGAGCAACTTATGGTGGAAAATCCTGACAAACACTGCCTTGGATCAAGACTAACATTGCCTTTAATACGTCACATTGATATTTTGTACCTTTGGTATCATGTGATGAAAATGGCACTCTAATTCAGTAGTCTTCTTCACCAAAACACAGACTACCCATCTAATGAGAAGACATCAGATACATTCCATTTGAGTGACATCATACAAAATAACAGCAATATAGTTTTTGTCAAAACTATCAAGTCATCAAAACAAAGGAAAGTCTGGGAAACTGTCACATCTAAAAGCCTAAAGAGACACAATGAATAAATGCAATATGGTATCCTGGAAGGAATCCTGGAACAGAAAAAAGAAGTTGTGCAAAAACTAAGGGAATCTGAATGTAGTATGAACTTCAATTAATAATAATGTATCAATATTGTTTTATTTTATTTTTTTAAAGATTTTATTTATTTATTTGACAGAGAGAGAGATCACAAGCAGGCTGAGAGGCAGGCAGAGAGAGAGGAGGAAGCAGGGTCCTTGTGGAGCAGGGAGCCCAATGCGGGGCTCAATCCCAGGACCCTGAGATCATGACCAGAGCTGAAGGCAGAGGCTTTAATTCACTGAGCCACCCAGGCACCCTCAATATTGTTTTATTGATTGTAACAAATATACCATACAAATTTAAGATGCTGATAAAAAGGGAATCAGGGTACAGAATATATGGAAATTTCTGTAGTACCTTTGTCATTTTCTCTCTAAAACTGTTCTAAAAATAATGTTTGTTTGAAAGAAGACCTAATGGTTGTCAATTACATCTTTTCATAGAAATCACAGATTCTTCTCATTGGTTTTCCTGAACTTTAGTTATATTGAAGAGGACTTGTTTGTGGTTCTAAGGCTATTTCTAATAAGAAATATTTCAAGTTATATTTTATAAACACTGAAGCATAATAGCATCTTAGGAGGAAACTTAGTACCTAAGTCAAATTATAACAAGCATAATCATAAACAGAGTTAGCCACTTGACCAAACTTCTAAAACATACAAAAACACAGACTTAGATAGGCTTTTATCCATAGAGAATTACCTCCTTCTGTTAAATTCATGATAGAATATAGGTGATACATTATTAAGTCATTGCATATAATATTCATATAGAATAGAATCTACTAGTGATTGCATGTCCTTTATTATTTGTAATGCTTCATATTAAAGTGTTGATTTGCTGGGTTTTCTTTTTTGAAGTGCCATAGGGAAGAATATTGCTATGAAAATATACTTCATTTTGCAAAATATATTTCTGATTTTACTCCTATTTTGCAATTGATCTAAGTTATGAAAGGCAATTTGAATTGTCAATCACTGTCTGGGAATGGCTTAAGTGATGGATTTTGTTTAAAATAGTATGAACTAAACAAGTTTACAAGAGTTCCCTCTTTCAAATTTTACAAATACTAAAACTTTATGAGGAATTTCAGTTATCACAAAAAATGTGACAGTATTCTTTCAATTGCAAAAATAGATATGCTTTTGGAAGACACCGGTTATTTTCACTAGAGTGGAAGTAACATTTCATTACTTCCTTGTAGTAAAAGCAATTTGAATCATTGCTTTCCTCTGAGAGAATGAACAAAAAATGAGCCTTTTAAAAATCCGTCTTGATAATTAAACATGCAAACAGGCATGCATAATTATTTAACAAGCCATTTCATGCACCAGAAAGTAGAATATTTCAAAACTAAATAAGGGGAAATTTTAAAAAAATATTAATATGTACAGGGCATGTATGTACGTGTAAGCATTATTATGAAATAATAAAATTTTAATTATCCTACTTATCCTGGAGCATTATATAGATTCAGATTTTGCCTTCTTTTCCCTTTATTTACATTTAGAATGCCATTACTTCTGAAATTAAAGTTCTGATTGTTACTTTTAAATGTGTTTTCTCTCCCAATTTAGGTATCAAAAAGGAGTTAGCTAAGGGAAGGTCCCCTTTAGCATATCAATCTATACAGTTTACACTTGATGGTATAGTTTAGAATACTAGGACCAACTTCCCACACTAACCTTTTTTTCCAGGAGCTACCTCTCTCCGCCAATGCCAATATTCTAATCACCCTGGAGGGAGTTGGCATATTCTTACAAACCACCCCAACCCATTGATCTCCGTTTGGAGAAAGTGACTCGAATATGGTCACTTGAAAAATAAGATCAATCAGATTTGAGACAGAGTTTTTCTCTCTTCATTAACCGAACCTGCAATATGTAAAACAGTAGAGTAATTTTTTCCATGTTGCTGAAAGTTATTCTACAGGTAGAGAGTAAGAAATCTAGCACAAAGAGTAGAAATTGAAATATTCAATCAGCTGAGCTGTTCATAAGGCCCAGCTGTATTTGTCTTTTCAGAAGAAATTTGGTTCCCACCACCATGTCCTAAGATCCTTTATTTTTTCCCCCCAACCGGTTCTGGGTGCTCAACCCTTAGCTTCTTGTGCTTTGTTGCTAATTGCTCATTCCTGTAGTCTTCTTCAGAGAATTGTCTTTGGCCTCAGGAGCCTCCTGACAACTTGGATAGCTTGAAGAAAACAGAGTTAAAGCTGCTGAGGCCTGCTGTAGTCAATGCTTGATTGATGTAGTGATATAAAAGCTCAATCTCTTGCATAGATGAGAAACAAATGCTGAAATACAATTTAAACTTCGGAGGTCCCTGGAGGACCAATATGAGTCTAGGCCTCCCCTGAAATCAAGCTTTATTATTATTTATTTATTTATTTATTTATTTGACACAGAGAGAGATGACAAGTAGGAAGAGATGCAGGCAGAGAGAGAGGAGGAAGCAGGCTCCCGGCTGAGCAGGGAGCCCAATGCAGGGCTTGATCCCAGGCGCCTGAGATCATGACCCGAGCTGAAGGCAGAGGTTTTAACCCACCCAGCCACCCAGGCGCCCCCTGAAATCACACTTTCGATGAACTTCCTCCCTGTCCTTCTTTACCCACTTCCTAATTAGTTTCTCCTGGAAGTTATTTTTTCATATATTACTTGCACCCAAATCTCTGGCTAATGGTTTGCACCTGGGAGAATGGTATTTAAGATTCAGCTTTTCTATCTGACAGCTATGAGTGTGTTCATGATCTTTCAGTAGATCCCCTCTTCACTTCATTTAACTTACATTGAGTTGCTATCACTTGCTTCTAAGGCAATTTTAAGAAGAGCAAATCCCACTAACATACTATAAATGGGGTTTAAAACAATGTGAAAATGTGGGGGTCAAATTACTATGTAAAAAATGAAATTATCTGCATCAACATGCTGTAGGCTAGAGCTAATGACAACACTAGTATCCAAATTTGGGCTATTTCAAATGTGGTATAATGGCTTTTGACCTTAATATTGACAATGGACATTCTCTATATCACAATATATGAAAAGGCATTTTGGCATATTTAATTTCCATAGATGAACTACAGAGAAGAATACACTTTAGATTCAGAGAATACACTTTAGATTAAAATTTCATGTATATGTAGTCACCATAAAATTGTATATGGAGTCAGCATAAGGTTGGTTGAGCAGTTGTCACTGTTTTAGCCCTTAACGGGAGAGTTTTATCCATTAGAGAATTTTACCCATTAACTAATCCATATGAATAACTGCTGCATAGCATGCAATTAATAAATGTTCATTCTTCTATTCTTTTTCCTGTTTGTGACTATTTATTCCAATGATTTTTCCATTAATAAATACATATATATTGAAACTCTTATTATTTTATCTTTAAAAAAGCAGAATATTTTTTTTTACTTGACACAAAAATGACCTGAAGTATGCAAGTTCTATTCTTTTCCAGTTTTCTTTTTCCTTCAGGCAATCATTTTGTTTTTGTTTTTAAAGGTTTTATTTATTTATCTGACAGAGAGAGACACAGTGAAAGAGAGAACACAAGCAGGGGGAGTGGGAGAGGGAGAAGCAGGCTTCCTGCCAAGCAGGGAGCCCAATGCAGGGCTCAATCCCAGGACCCTGTGATCATGACCTGAGCCGAAGGCAGATGCTTAATGACTGAGCCACCCAGGCGCCCTGTCCTTCAGGCAATCACTAATACTTTCTACTTTCTCGTCAAAGTTGGGGAAGTCATGTAAATTTGCTAACATAGTTGTTTGATTTTCTCTTTAATTTCAATAAATCATTCTCAAACTTTAGCACACATCAGAATCATCTGGACAACTGATTAAAACAGATTGCTGGAGCCTAACTACAGAGTTTCTCCTTTTCCTTCTCCTTTTCCACCTCCTCTCCTTTCTCCTTATTTCTCTAAGTAACAGTAGAATGTCTCCAATTGTTGCTAAAGAAATAAACATATTTATAGAAATGCTTATATAAAAGCTTTTAACTCATTAAATTTTAACTACTGTAAAAAATACTTCTTATACTGTTAGACTGTGAATAATCATTTGCCAAGTGATTGAATAAACCAACTTCTTCACATCTTTGAAGATCTATATATGTATCTTCATAAATATATACACATATATATTTATTTATATATACATATATAAATACATGTAGAAATTTATACTAAATATACATATTAAATAATATTAAATATATATTTTTTCTGTTCTTGGCTGCTTCATTATTGTAAGACAATGAAATAAAGACAATGAAGACTGTGAGATAATGAAAAAATTTGGTTTTATCATTTCTTCATTCTGTATGAACTATTCTATCATTTTTGCAAAATTATTAGGGCGGTCAAGTTTTTCACAGGTGTTTCCGACACTGTCTTTCACATTGCCTTATCTTAAACTCCTTAATATGTTCATGAATTTGAAAATATCATTTTGAATAAAATTTATTTTTATACTGTTGAGTTAGATTATATTCATTAAATTTTTTTTTATTTAAAGATTTTATTTATTTATTTGACACAGAGAGAGGGATTACAAGTGGCAGGCAGAGAGAGAGGAGAGAGGAGGAAGCAGGCTCTCTGCCGAGCGGAGAGCCCGATGCGGGCCTCGATCCCAGGACCCTGGGACCCTGAGATCATGACCTGAGCCGAAGGCAGAGGCTTTAACCCACTGAGCCACCCAGGCGCCCTCATTAAAACTTTTTAAGGGTGGGTTATATAAAGTGATTTTTAAAAATAAAAATGTGTCCCAAATCAGTTTTAAATGTTAGTGTATTTCCTTTATTTTTTTCTTTTGATTTATTTTGAGCATGTGGCTCTTTTCAGTTTAACAGTAAACAAAACCTTTAAGAAAATGTAGCTAATAGGAGTTGAGGCTTCAGTAAAGTAGATTCAAGTATTTTGTGATTGTAGGCTGCAAAAAGAAACTTACACAGTCATTAGCTCTCCCCTTTTCTTTGTCCTGATTCAATTTGACAGCTATTTTAGGTATTACTTTTATTCAGGAGTTTCCAGCTGACAGCAGATACTCTCACCACATTCATGCCAAATGCAATTTTGAAGAATCTAGCTCTAGGCTTTCACATCTGTGGCTCAGCTCGTATTTTGGTTCTTGTAGTTTTGCTTCCTCTTCATCCAAATGTTCGTAGCCTATATCAATCGACAGGTGTTAAAAACATTATAATTTGGGGCGCCTTGGTGTCTCAGTGGGTTAGAGCCTCTGCCTTCAGCTCTGGTCATGGTCCGATCTCAGGGTCCTGGGATCGAGCCCCGCATTGGGCTCTCTGCTCAGCAGGGAGCCTGCTTCCTCTTCTCTCTCTGCCTGCCTCTCTGCCTACTTGTGATCTCCCTCTATCTCTCTCTGTGTCAAATAAATAAATAAAATCTTTTAAAAAAACATTATAATTATTTAATAGCATCCTAGAAATGGAAACAGATTTGAAATTTTACACAGGTAGATGTGAGTTTGAATTTCTATTTTGAAGTTTATTAATTACATGACCTAGGTCAAATAACTCAAGCTCCCTGAAACTCTATATAATAGATATATGCCTCACTATACTGCTATGAGGACTAAGCAAGACGTAGAATGTAAAATACCAAACATAATACCTAGCACACGCCAAGTCATATAGAATCTTCCTCACCACAATGTGCACCATCATAAGTGACATTCTCTTCTTCCTCATTCTGTTTCAGCTCTAATTGTCAATCTTATGGATTCATCTGTATCCATATGTTCTCATAAACAACATCATTGGTTGCCATGCTTCCTTAATATGCCCCATACCCCACTATGTTGACATATAAATTCTTTTGGTGACAAATTTTGCCATAATTGGGGTGAGACTTTATTTCCCTATATAAGCTAAACTAGAGATTGTATAATTTGGGGTCTTTATAAAAGATTTGGCAATGAAAAATAATATATATTAGTAAAAATCCCATTTCAGATATACCTGGATAAAATATATTCCATTCTATTTAAAACTAAATAAGTAGAAAATGTAAAATTACCATCCAATTTTATCCAATTTTATCTACTAAGAATAGAAAATATTTTCATCACAGGCTTAATGTAAAAATAAAACACAGGAGAACAATGACAATCATTGTAATAAACCACTGACTATGTGAGTTTAGTTTGCTCTTAGTTTTAACCTTTCAAATTAAATAATTAGATCACTAGTTTTCAGGTGTTCTTATTTACTAATATAAGCAGTAAAGACTATAGGCTACTCACTATCTATGGTTCTAGCTACATTCAACACACTGTTTAATGCCGTATATTCATTATCACACAGAGCACAAAACAGAACTGAGATAGGAGAACTGTAAAGGATGAATTGCTGGGGATTATAATCTGAGACTTAAAAATTGTAGGAGGACATAATAATATGATGTGCACTGTGCTTTTGTGATTTCTACTTCCAAGAGCTCTACCAAGTTCACACAGTGAATATTAGAGAAAAATCCCCTTATGCTTCCAATAGGGAGCAGGGAAAAGTAACCATATTAAAATATATCAGGACACTTTGTTCTTCCTGACAAAGTCTATGCTCAGGAGAAATTATTTACCAGAACGTAACCTATGTGAGGGAAGGAAAATACCCAATTCCAGCCCCATCTATCCATCCTGTCCCAAGACTGAGAGTTCATCATAGGACTATGCAATGTTATCCTTTCTACTACTACATATCACCACTACATTACTAAAGACTTATTTATTACAGTTTCTTTAATGAGAACATGCATTCATCTTTGAACAAAAATTACAAAGCATACTAAAAGGCAGGAAAAATAGTTCAAAGAGACTACAAGGATCATAACTAGACTCAGATATGGATGCCAAAAAAATTATCAGATCATAATTTAAAAACATTGAATACAATGCTATAGCCGTTAACTTAAAAATTAGACAGCATTCAAGGACAGATAGACAATGAAAGTGTAGAAATGGAAATTCTCAGAAAGAATCTCAAAGAAGTTTTACATATCATAAACACTGCCAACAGAAGTGAAGACTGCCTTTGATGGTCTCTTTAACATCCTGAACTTGGCTGAAGAAAGAATCTCTCAGCTTGAGGCTATGACAATAGAAACTCCCCAAACTGAAAAACAGAACAACAAAAACAAAAACAAGAAAACTGAACAAATAAACAACAGCAACAACAAAACCCAGAACACAATATTCGAGAAGGGTGAGATATCTACAAATGATATAACATTAATAGAATGGCAAGATTAGGAAGAAAAGGAAGAGTTAAAGGAAAAGAAGCAATATGTGAAGCAATATTGTCTGAGAATTTTCTTGAATTAATGTCAAATATCAAATCACATATTTGGTAAAACTTCCTACCTAACTGCTAACAATTCTCCTGATATTCTCCTGAAGACACAGTTCTTCCAGCAGGCCTCAGCACTGAGTCCCCTCCCACAGCTGTTCCTTATAAACCTTGTTAAAACCACATCATCCACCCTCACTGCTTCTGAAGAGCTGCCTCCACCAACTCAGCCTGCCTTGGTCCTAGGCAGCTTCAGGTGCCCTCCTACAGTGGGCCAGCATGGATCTTGCTGGCATCAAAAGCCTTCCCCATATGTTCTCTTGTGGACCCTCTCCAATATGCTCTTAGCTGTATCCCACCCAAATTGGTACCACAAACCTGGCATTGTCCATGTAGCCCCAATGGGAGAAGTACCACTCCAGAGTGACTCCTACCCCAGAGAAAGGGAAAGATAATCACATATAGCAATCAGACAGTGTCCCCAGTCATGAGCTTAGGACAGACATCTGGCCTAACTACAGGCTTTGCCCACCAATGATAGCATCTTAGGGGACAACACAGGGAAGTTATGCTGTAGTTTGGTGCTAATGAATCTCTGGCAAATGTCTAGTCTGACTCAACTTATGCATAAGGCAGTTCCTAGACTGGCCCACTAACAACACAGAGACCAAATCCTGACCAAAACAGGTAAAGAGAGCTATCACAGATGACTGGACTGAAGGTAAAAGTGGCTCAGCCACAACAAATGGGTGCACACAGCACAAATAGGAGACATCCTTGAAGTGCCAGTTTCTAGTAAAACAGGG
This sequence comes from Ailurus styani, assembly GCA_002007465.1. Lineage (NCBI taxonomy): Eukaryota > Metazoa > Chordata > Mammalia > Carnivora > Ailuridae > Ailurus > Ailurus styani. Next base: position 158,774 of record LNAC01001179.1, on the reverse strand, counting down.
GACATTGTACTACAGGGCTCTAAAAGACTTCTGCTTCATAAGGCCACTACTTTCTAAAGCAGGTGACATAGCTGACATTGTTAACACATACAGACACAGAGAGATAAACAAAATGAAGTGACAGTGGAATATGTCCCAAATGAAAGAACAGGCCAAAATCAAAGCAAGAGACCTAAATGAAATGGAGACAAGTAATATGTCTGATAGAGAATTTAAAGAAGTAGTCATAAAGATATTTGACTTTAGAAAAAGAGTGTAGGACCTCAGTGAGACCCTTAACAAAGAGATAGAAAATTAAAACATAAAACAAAAAACAATTAGAGATGAAGACGTCAATAATTGAAATAAAAAATACACTAGAAAGGGGCTCCTGGGTGGCTCAGTGGGTTAAAGCCTCTGCCTTCGACTCAGGTCATAATCTCAGGGTCCTGGGATGGAGCCCCACATCAGGCTCCCTGCTCAGCAGGTTAGCCTGCTTCCCCCTCTCTCTCTGCCTGCCTCTCTACCTACTTGTGATCTTTCTCTCTGTCTGTGACAGAGACATGTCTATGACATGTGACATGTCTGTGTCAAATAAATAAATAAAATCTTTAAAAAAATACATTAGATGGAATAAATAGTATGCTAGAAGAAGAAGAATAACAGATTAGTGACCTGGAGGACAGAGTAATGGAAAGCAATCAAGCTGAACAGAGGAGAGATAAAAATAATAAAAAATGAAAATAGACTTGGGAAAACTCACTGAAACCATCAAGCATAATAACATTCACATTATGGGAATTCCAGGAGAAGAGAGAGAAGGAGAAGAAAATTTGCTTGAAGAAATAACAGGTGAAAACTTCCAAAATCCAGGGAAGGACTCAGAAATCCAGATCTAGGAAGCAGAGAGCACCCAACAAAATCAACCCCAGGAGGTCCATACCAAGACACATATTAATTAAAAAGGCAAAAAAAAATAGTGATAAAAAGAGAATTTAAACAGTAAGAGAAAGGAAAAAGTTACATGCAAGGGAAATCCCATAAAGATATGAGCACATTTTTCAGTAGAAGCTTTTTAGAGCAGAAGGGAGTGGCATGCTATATTCAAACTATTAAAGGGAAAAAAATCTGCAGCCAAGAATACTAGAGTCAGAAAGGCTATCATTCAGAAAAGAAGGAGGGATAAAGAATTTCCCAGAAAAACAAATGTTAAAGGAATTCATGACCACTAAACCAGGCCTACAAGAAACATTAGAGAGAACTCTTTGATTGGAAGTGAAATAACATACATAGATTTAAGGAAACTAGGAAGCATACAAGCAGTAAAAATGAGTGTTATCTATAAAAATCAGTCAAGGTAGTCACAAAATGAAAGAATGTAAAATAGACACCATATACCTTAAATGTGGGAAGAGGAACAAAGAATGAGTTCAAAATTAAGTGATCATCAAGTTAATATAGACTGCTTATGTACACATAAGATATTGCATACAAAGCTAATTGTAACTATAATAAAAAATTCAAATAGATATGTAAAAAATAAAGAGATAAGAATCCAAGTATCTCAATAAAGAAAACCAGCAAGCCATGAAAGAAAAAATTAAGAAAGGAACAGAGCATACCTACAAAAGCAAACATTAAATAAGTAACAAAATGACAATAAATCCATACGTATAAATAATTACTTTGAATGTAAATGGACTAAACACACCAGTCAAAATATATAGGGTGATGAAATGGATAAAAAAAAAGACCAAACTATATATTGCCTACAAGATACTTATTTAGACCTAAAGACACATGTAGCTTGAAAGTGAAAGGATAGAAAAGCATTTACGGTGTAAATGGAAGTAAAAGAAAGTTGGAGTAGCAATACTTATATCACACAAAATGGACTTTAAAACAAACACTGTAACAAGAAACAAAGAAGTATACTCTATAATCATAAATGGAACAATCCAACAAGAAGATATAACAACTGTAAATATTTATACATCCAATATGGGAGCACCAAAAAACGTAAAGCAGCTAATAGCAAGAATAAAATAAGTAATCAACAGTAATACAATAGTAATGAGGGACTTTAACACCAAATTACATCCAAACAGAAAACAACAAGTAAACAGTGGCTTTGAATTACATACTGGACCAGTTGGATCTAACAGATATATTCAGAACATTCTATCCTACAACAGTAGAGTACAGTATTTTCTCAAGGACATATGTAACATTCTTCAGAATAGATCAAATAGTAAGCCACAAAGCAAGTCTCAACAAATTCAAAAGATTAAAGTAATTTCATGCATCTTTTTTGACAATAATGCTATAAAACTAGAAAATAACCACAAGGAAAAGTCTGGAAAGAACACAAATATATAGTGGTTAAATAACATGATGCTAAATAATAAGTGGGTCAATCAAAAAATAAAAGAGAAAATTGAAAAAAAAATTGTGGAGACACATGAAAATGAAAGTCTAAAATCTTTGGGCCCCAAGCAAAAGTGGTTCTAAAAGGGAAGTTTATAGCAATATAGGCCTACCTCAACGAGTAAGAAAAATATCAAATAAACAACATTAACTTACACCTATAGGAGCTAGAAAAAGAAGAATAAAAAGAAACGCTAAAAAAATAAAAGGGAAGAAATAATAAAGATTAAAGCAGAAATAATGGATATCAAAACTAAAACAAAAAAACAAAAACCAACAGAACAGATCAATGAAACTAGGAGCTAGTTCTTTGAAGGTCAACAAAATTGATTAGTCTTTAGCCAGAATCATCCAAAGAGAAAGAGAGGGAGAGAGAGAGAAGACTTGAATAAACAAATGAAAGTGGAAAAATGACAACTGACACCACAGGAATACAAAGGATTATAAGAGAATATTATGAAAAATTATACGCCATCAAATTGGACAACCTAGAAGAAATAGATAAATTCCTAGAAACATATAATCTGCCAAAACCGAATTGGAAAAAAATTAGAAAATTTGAATAAACCAATTACCAGCAATGAAATTGAATCTGTAATAAAAAAAAAACTCCAAACAAACAAAAGTCCTAGACCAGGTGGCTTCACAGGTGAATTCCAGCAAACATTCGAAGGAATTAATACCTATTGTTCTCAAATTATTCCAGAAAATAGGAGGGGAAGAAAAGCTTCCATATTCATTCTATGCGTCCAGAATTACCCTGATACCAAAACCAGATAAAAACACTCCAAAAAAGAAAACTAGAGGCCAATATTTCTGACAAGCATATATGCAAAAAATCCTCAACAAAATATTAGCAAATTGAATCCAACAATACATTTTAAAAAATAATTCACCACAATCAAGTGGGACTTATTTCTGTGATTCAAATGTGGTTCAATACTCACAATTCAGTCAACATGAAACATCACATCAACAAGAGAAAAGATAAAAACTCATTCCACTAGGTGTAAATTGTTTCACTAAATGTAGAAAAAGCACTTGACATTGTACATCATCCATTCAGGATAAAAACCCTCAACAAAGTAGGCTTAGAAAGAACATAGACTAGAATAGCCAAAGCAATCTTGAAAATGAAGAATCAAACTGGAGTTTCACAAACACAGATTTCAAGATACAGTACAAAACTGTAGTAATCAAAACAGCCTGGTACTGGCACAAAATTAGACAAATAGATCCATAGAACAAAATAGAGAGCACAGAAATAAAGCCAAGATTATATGGTCAATTAATCTTTGACTAGCAGGTAAGAATATGCAATGGGAAAAAGTCTGTTCAACAAATGATGTTGGAAAAACTGGGTAGGTACAAGCAAAAGGATGAAACTGGACAACTTTCTTACACTATACACAAAAATAAATTCAAAATGGACCTAAATATGAGACCTAAACCCATGAAAATCCTAGAAGAGAATACAGGCAGTAAATTCTCTAACTTTGGCCATAACATCTTTCTAGGTATGTCTCCTGAGCCAAGGGATACTAAAGCAAAAATAAACTTTTGGGACTACATCAAAATAAAAAGATTCTGTGCACCAAAGGAAACAATCCATGCAAATAAAAGACAATCTACTGAATAGGAGAAGATATATGCAAATGAATTATCCAATAAAGGGTTAGTAACCAAAATAAATAAAGAACTTGCACAAGTCAACACCAAAAATAAATAAATAAATAAACAAACAAATAAATAAATAAAATCCAATAAAAAATGGACAAAAGGCAAAAACAGACATTAAGCCATCCAGACAGCCAATAAACACATGAAAAGATGCTCAAAGTCACTATCAGGGAGATGCAAATCCAAACCACAATGAGCTATCACTTCATCCCTGTCACAATGGCTAAAATTAAAAACACGAGAAACTGAGGATGTGGAGAAAAGGAACCATAAAATTATGGGAGGCAAAAAGAGCAAAGAACAAGAGCAATAAATAGGAAACAATAACAAATACGGTCAACAATATTATGCGAACATTCACGCTAAATATCAATTATCTAGAAAAAAATCTATTTTTAATTATACTATATGAATTACAAAGATTACCAGAGTGAAACAAAAAACAAGACCAACTATATATTGTCAATAAGAAACTCACTTTAAATATAGATGTCATATCAATTAAAATTAAAGGGATGGAGAAAAATATAGCATGCTGACAATAATAATCCTGATCACTATTTTTAATACATTTAAATTATAACAACAAAAAATGTGACCAAGAAAATGTTTAGCGCTTAGCATACTGTTAGCGCTTAATTTTGCCCTTCTTTCTCCTCCACGCCTATCAAATTCATATGTTGAAGTCCTAACTTCACTGCAGAATGTGACCTTAGTTGGAGGTAAGTCCTTCACAGTGTAAAGTAAATGGAGTAATTAAGACTTCGTTCAGTAAGACCAATGTCTTCATAAGAGATTTGGACACAGACACAGAAAGAGGGAAGGGGATATGAAAACACAGGGACAGGACAACCACCTACAAGCCCGGGGGAGGCCCCCATGGTTCTTGGGAGGAATCAATGCTGTCAGCGCCTTGATTTCAGACTTTTAGTGTACAAAATTGTGAGAAAATAAATTTCTGCATTTAAGCCACATAGTCTGTGGTGATTGGTGACAGTAATGCTAGTAAATTAATACACTTACAAAGGGCATTTCAACACTGGTTTTATTACCTGGTTTATATTACCGTCTCTCTGTCTCTGTGTACCACTTAGAATTTTTTTTTATGGGTGATTTTTGGTAACATGCATTTCATTTTTTTTAAAGATTTTATTTATTTATTTGACAGAGAGAGAGATCACAAGTAGTCAGAGAGGCAGGCAGAGAGAGAGGAGGAAGCAGGCTCTCTGCCGAGCAGAGAGCCCAATGTGGGCCTCAATCCCAGGACCCTGAGATCATGACCTGAGCCGAAGGCAGAGGATTTAACCCCCTGAGCCACCCAGGTGCCCACCACTTAATATTTTAAATATTCAACCAGTAATCACATACACACATTGTAACAATAAAAAATGATAAATATGATGCTAGTGATGGTAATGATAATAATGACTGATAATGATGACTACTTATAGTATCACAGGCAGTGTTCTAAATGTATACATTAACTAAATTATTTAATCTTCAAAATAACTTCAGAGGCAAATACTATTATTTTAATTTTACATTATATTGAATTTTGCATTTCATATTACAGATAGATATCAAAGAGACAGAAAGATTAAGAAACTTTTCCAAAGTCACAAAAGTAGTGTTTGAATCAAGGAAGTCAAGATTTTGCAGCCCACATAGTATATGTTTTAGCTCTTTCTATGTATGTGCATCTATATTTTAAAATTTATATGTAAAATATAAATATATACATATGAATCTTAAAATATACATATAAATCTTAAAATATAGATGCACCTACACTTAAATATATAAAAATGTGATTATATTATACAGTTATATTGCCTCATGTTTTGTTTTTATATTGTGTTAAAGATATTTCCCTATCAACACGTTAAATTTTGCCTTATCTCTAAAACACAATATAGTATTTTATAGTTTATATGTATCATATTGTAGTAAACCTTCAAATTAATGGTTATTCACATTCATTTTAGCTTTTTTGTTTCATATTATAATCAAGTCTATAATGTTCAACATGGAATATGTCACTTTCCCCCCCTTCTTCATTGAGTTTCTCTGTGGAAAATATGAATAACAGTGCAATTGCTGGGTTAAGGGTACGAGAATAAAAGATTTGGATAGGTACTGTCACTTCTCCCTTCAAAATCTTGAAGCAATTTAAAATCCTTCCACAGCACATGACAGTGACTTTTCCCAAGGTGAAGACTTTTAAATATTAAGTTAAGGTGATTTTTTTTCTCCACACAAAACAGATTTGAATGGTTTATTGGGATTCCATAAAGCCAGTTTTTGAGAAGTACACTAAAATAAACAGAACATCAGGGGTCCTGTTGATTACTTACAGTAACCTTATTATCAGAAGATTGTGCTGTAATTATTGTAATGTTAATTGCTTTTCTCCCTTTCTTGATTATCATAAGAAAAATATAGCCTCATCCCCTTTCTTCATATGGCAAGTTAGCTCCAATATAACCTATAACTAAATCAAATTCATAATCATGTCTCCTTTCTAGTATTTTTATATCCCTTTGTATGGGTAATTTTAATATGGATACAGATCTTCATTTTCTCCAAGAAATATATTTTGGCAGCATATTCTAATATCTTGACCCATCATACATTTTTACTTTGATTTAATCTTCTTTGTATTCATAACCTTGATCCCAATTACTTCTTTCAGGATTCTTTATTATTGCCAAGGCACACGTTGAATTCTGTTGGTCTCATTAGCATAATATCCCTTCCCTTTGGAATCCCTAGCCTTATTTTGTTTGGATGTGCATATTTGCATATGTGTGCCTAATGTGTTTTCTCAGGAACTGTGGAATTTTCATGAAAATGAAACAAACTCAGCTATAAATGCAAGTCTGCAAGACTGAAAAACTGCATTTGATTTGTCTTCAACTTAGTGGACAAAAATATAAGTAGCAACACTTTTGAGTCAATGGTCTATATTAATAACTATTGTTTAATAATCCATGGGATAAAAAGTGGGAATAGCCCACAGATCCATGTGATCACTTTGTATCATTTCCAGCAGATTGAAAATTATAGATAGGAGAGCTGCTAACTTTGTCCCTATTTATTTCAGTAAAGACTTATTGCATACTAGTTTTGTGGAAGGTCCCCTGAAAAGTTTTGCGAGTAGATTTATACCAGGAGCCACAGCTTTCCTACCTTCCAATAGGGCTCTTACTATGAGATTATATGCACAGTTAATAAGTTTATTTATGGATGCTAACCTTGAAGTATATCAATCAAATTCACACACAATGGAGGGAAACATCAAATATTCAAAAGTAAGATTTTTTTCTATATTATAGACTTAGTTTTGATCCAATTAAGTCCCTACTCAGAAATCAGAGGAACAATTCAGTAATCAATTGTATACATATTTATTGAAATCTTCCTCAAGAAATGGACCACAGGCACTGTTCTTGGTGCTAGGAATTCAATGGTAAACAAAAATGTTGTGCTTACATAATAATGTGGGGAAGACAGACAAAAAATTAAAAATAAAATGTCAAATGGTGATATACTCTATGGAGAAAAATATTGCAGGGATACTGAGTGAGAAGGATGGGTGTTGCTGCATTTTATAGTGTGGTCAGGGATTTCCTTCCTGATAAGTTGCAGTTGAGGACGGATGTAAAGGCATTACAGTGTCTTATCATATGCATTTCTTTGCTCAGAAAGACTTGTTCACCAGACAAAAGCATGAGCATGGAATCTTTCAAGTAGCAGTATACTTTGAGAGTTAAGGAAAAGGAAGGAGGCCAAACTGTACTCTAGTACAGCAGGTAAGAGGGAGAGTGGTAGAAAATGAAGTTAGAGAAGCAGTGAGTGGGGAGTTCGTGGAGGGCCTTGTAGACAGTGTAGTGGTATCCATATTCATGTTCACTATAGCAAAAGATGAAAAAGAATATTGCAAAGATAGTGGAATCTCACTCTCTTTATAGTATGATTTTTATGTTTATATACACACACATATATTTATATGTGCACTAGACAAACACACTAGAGGCTCTCCTTCTCCATCATTGGCTTTGAAGAAACAAGCTGTCAAGTCCTAACAGGGTCTATAGGCAGGCTCACATGGCAAGGGATTGTGGGTGACCTCTAGGACCACAGAGTGATCTGCTTGTGACAAGCAGGAAGAAAACAAAGGCCTCTCTCCTCCAACTACCAACAAACCAGAGGTAAAACAAGCCAACAATGTGAGTGAGCATGGATGAAGAAGTTTCCCCAAACCACTGATGAGACTATCTCTGGTCAGCACCAGGATTTCATGTGGGTGAGACCTGACACAAAGAACTGAGATAAACTGTATCCAGATATGTGGCCTATGGAAATTATGAGACAATAAATGTGTGCTGTTTTAAGCCTCCTAAACTGACACAGTAATAGAAAATGGATACAGATACAGGCCTTGTAGGGCATTATAAGGCATTTGTATGTCACTGTTTTACTCAGAATAAGATGAAAGCATTGGAAGCTTTTGAACACTTAAGTATCATGATCTAACCTGAATATTAAAAGAATTACCCTGGTTATTGTGTTAGAAAAACACTGTCTTTTTCTAACAGCAGAAGAAAGCAGAGAGATGGAACAGTTTAGAAGATAGTGCAATAATCTAAGCATGAGATTCTGCTGGTTTAGGCTTGTGTGGTACACAAGAGGTTATGTCAAATGATGTGATTATAAACTGGTTTTTGAAAATGGTTTTAGATATGTGATTGTGAGAGAAGAGTCAGAAATGCTTCCAAAGTTTTTTACCTGAACAACTGCAAATTTCAATTACCATTGGATATGATAGATAATTCTGAAAGTTATAGTAGCCATTTATTCCCTAAAAGTGAATAGCATGAAATCCATAAATAAGCAACCAATAATGTCTCTCCTTTCCCATGTTTCAGTCCTTTCATAAGAGAAAATATTGTGGCATCAGGGTGAAAATAGTCCGAGGGGTTATTGAAGTGTTAGCCTCATTTGTTTCTGTTCACTAAACACTCAGCATCTGTAATTTGCCTCCTGAGCCTAAACATCCAAGGCTCCTTATCTAGTGTTACCTAGTCAGGTACATACTGCTAGGTAAAACTGGTAGAGTATAATGCAAATCAAGTAATGCCATAGCTGTTACTCAGTTTTTATCGAGTGATTATTTTATGCTTGAGTAAAACCTTCCTGCTTCAGTCTCTCCAAAAACAAACCAAAACAAAACTTATATCAAAAAAGTTAATTTACAGGGATGCCTGGGTGGCTCCATTGTTTAAGTGTCTGCTTTTGGCTCAGGTCCTGGGATCAAGTCCTGCCTGGGCTCATTGCCCAGTGGGGGGCCTGCTTCTCCCTTGTCCTGCCACTACCCCTGCTTGTGCCCTCTCTCTCTCTGGAAAATAAATAAATAAAATATTTAAATAAATATTAAATAAATAAATATTAAATAAATAAAATATTTAAAAAAGAAATAAAATCTGAAATTTTATTTTTAAAAAAGTTAATATGCATTCTTATAATTTCCCAAAGTTTTTTTTTTTTAAGACTTTATTTATTTATTTGATAGAGAGAGCGCAAGCAGGGGGAGTGGCAGGCAGGGAGATAGGGAGAAACAGAATCCTAACCGAGCAGAGAACAGGTCATGGGGCTCCATCCCAGGACCCTGGGATCATGAACTGAGCCAAAAACAGATGTTTAACTGACTGGGCCACCTAGGTGCCCCTACCAAATGTTTTAATAACCAAAACTGTGTAATCAAATCTGTGCATATAGGAGGAGCCTTGGTATTATGTATTCTGCGGACTCTTGTAATAGAATATAGCAGTAAACAGTAACAAGGATCCAAATCACTGTACTTATTTCTAACAGAGAAATTATTATTTTTGTCACTGAAAATATACAAAATTCCTGTCTGAAATCAAACACTCTCACAAAAGTACCCAATAGACATTGAGTTAGTGTAGTTTTTACATCCTCACAGAAATAGCACCAGTTAATGATGTCCATGACAATGATTGGGTTGTATTCTAGAAGATTCAAATTAAAAAACAACAACAACAACAACAACAACAATAACGAAGACAGCTGCTTTCAAATGTTGTAAGAAAAATGGCTAATTTCAACCAACAAGAACTATATCTGTTAAATTGAGGGCATTTTCCCATTTAGGGAGTGAAATTTGCCATAATCATTTTAATGTGTTATTTTATTCTACTTATCCAGATTCTAAATTCTTCACTCAAAATAGTGAAGAATTTAAAAAATTTAAAAATTTAAAAAAATTCTCATATTTGTCCTTGAATGATAGATCATTTTTATAGATAATTTTTTAAGCATAATGAAATACTTTTGGAAGTTTCCACTATGAAAAATAAATTATTTTTTACCAATAAAATTCATTGTAGATATGATCAAAATCTAAATTCAGGGTTACACTAAATTAAGATGCTATATTTTTATTGGTGTACATTAACGCAAATCCATCATCACTACATAAAATGTCAACCTCATACCTGACAGAACCATTGGGTCAGGTCTTCATGTATGTAAATATCATATCTTACTAGTTTTTAATGAAACAATTCTCTAAACATATTAATATATAACCAGAAGTCCCTGAAACAAATATAACCAATATTTGATTTCAGGGAGTTTCCCTAATATGACAGATTCTTCATACTCCCTATAATTTTCAAGAAGGAAATACAGATTTTATGCTACAGCTGCTTCTCCTCAGCTGTAGCCACTCTTTCATATATTAGAGAGAAATAGAGGACTCATCTCTAGTCATAGGTAAAAAAGGAGCTCCTATGATGTTGGTGAAAAAATAAAACAGAAAAAAAAAAAGAAAAGAAAAAGCTCCTTGAAGAAATTGACACAGAAACAGTTTGGTGAGTCTCCTGATGAACATACCTATACAATATGTTTTGGGCAAGGAAGTGAGAGTGATTACATATGGAAGGTTGGATTAGATGTTGGGTATGTTAGAAAGGCATTTGATTCATTCTGAAGAGCTCAGGATGACTTTGAGTGTGTGAGGTCTAGGCCTAGTAATGAAGGATGAGTAAGTGTGAGTTATTTGACTAAATATCTAGGAATGAGCAAAAGAAAGAATAAAGGCATGAAGATCAGAAAAAACCTAGAGTGTGTGGTGAAATATAAGCAGCTTTTTGTTAGTAAATACAATATAAAGTAAAACATGTGGAAAAATAAGAGAAGATTGAAAAAAGAAGCAATGGTCCTATAATGAAGAATCTTATTTGCCATTATAAGAATTTGGATTTCAGAACTAGATAAGAGACTGAAATATTTTAAGCAAGAGTTATATGTTTTCATTTTAGTTAGGGGTCAATTTATAAAGGGTTAAATCTAAAGAAAGGAAGACTAGTGATAAAACTGTGTTAATAGCCCAGGACAATGATATTACCATTCAATAGGCAGTAACAGGTATGAAGAATACTTCTATAAAATTTGTCGGAAGAGAGGTAGAGCAGGAAGATATATTGAATATATTAATTTGGGAATTATCTGCATATGGGTAGGTAGAATGAGGAATGCCGTGGACTCACCTTAGGAAAATATATACAAGAACAATAGGGTAATAAAAAGAATCTTGGGCAATATTAGTGTTCAAAAGACAAGGAGAAGAAGTAGTGTGAGAAAGTGGGAACTAGAGCTAATGGACAGAAAGGAAGAGAAGTGAAGATAATGTGAAATTATGGACTCCAAGGTGTCATTGACTTATGTATGAGGGAAGGAATGGTACAGAGTGTCAAATGAAGAAGAATCCAGTAAAATAAAGTCTGAAATGTTGTTTGCCATTGCCAAATATGAATGGTAACTTTAGTGAGCAAAAGTCCATATGCTAGTAAAGGAAGGACTCTAATGATAGTGGTTCATGGGATACACTGAATAATTAGGGTGAGATTAACAATTACCATCTAAATCAGAACACTTTGAAAGTGATAGCGAGAGCTGGCAACAACTTCAGTAGGTAAATAGATACAATCACAACTCTCTTAGCCAGTCCAGGGTATATGGTGACCCTAGAGATGAAAAAGTATAGTCTACCTTGTTGAAAGGGTGGATGATGTAGAAAGAAGTGAGAATAGATAGTAAGAATATAGAGTATGGAAAGGACTTTATATGATGAAAATAACTTTACATGTAATAATACCTGGATTAAACATTAAAACATTAGAAAAGAAATTACCAATCCTGGAGTCAAGTGACATGTGGTTATAGAAATGTTTGAAGACAGAAATGTGTGGAAATTCAGTCTAGCAGAGAGTAAGTGGAGACTAGAACATATGGGTAGTAAATAACATAGCTGATCTCTTAGCACCAAAGACAGGCAGGACTGTGGAATTCAGGAGCTGAGTAAAGCAGAAAATATACCTAGGTAGAAAACTTACTATTAAACAAAGATTTTATTCCAACATTATGCTGGATACCATTGAGTTTTATTGATTTAAACATTTTCCATACTGAGAAAAGGTACGCCTATCAAACTGGAGTCTCAGGCAGTACAGAACATGCAGCAGTTACAAATATAGTGTAAGGACACAGAAAAAATGTGAAAACAAAGTTAATGGAATGGTAGCATGTTACAACAGGGCAAATCATAAGATAGATTTTGTTGGAGACTCATGGGATTGCGTCAAATGTATACATCATGACTTTTGTATTTTATATTTTCAGCACACAACAGTGTTCAACATAATTTGCATTTATTATCAGAATGTATTTGTATCCACAGATTCTAATTATTAAATATGGAGGGTTGTTTTATCAGAATAACATGGAGCTGTAGGAGTTGATTTTTACAGATGTGTATTTTTAGTGAAAATTTCTAGGAAAAAAATTTAACCTCTTTGCTAGTTACTTTTTGATTCATCTCTTGACATAAGTAAATGTAAACACAAAGGAGTACTGACAATCATAAGTTTGTATGTAATGCTGTGCAATTCCTCTATAATTTTACAAAATCATTCTTCATTTATCTACCCATATATTGCTATGTACAAGGATCATTCTGCAATATTTTATTTAGATTAGAAAAAAAGTTTTTGTAAAAAGTAAACTTTTAATTTGTTTTTTGTTTTTATTTTTATTTTTTTAAGATTTTTATTTATTTATTTGACAGAGAGAAAGACAGGGAGAGAGGGAACACAAGAAGGATGTTGGGAGAAGGAGAAGTAGGTTCCCCACTGAGCAATGAACCTGAGGTGGGGCTCAGTCCCAGGACCCTGTGATCATGACCTGAGCCAAAAACATATGCTTAACAACTGAGCCTCCTGGGCGCCCCTAAATTTTAATTTGTAACATTCAAACATAATTATTTTAACTAGCACTTCAATGCTTCATAGTAGAATGAGAACTTATGCAGTTTTAATGACAACAAATCATCTGAGAATTTGCAGTGTTTCCATATGAAAGGAAAAAAAATATCCTGGCAGAACAATATATTTTAGTGATTGCCATTTTATAATACAGGTAATACAGGAGAACGATGCTTTATTATTAATTTACCCTTAGATACCACTTGATATTTTATTATATGGAAGTCCTTCTTCAGTGGAGATAAATACCCTTTGGATAAAACTTTTGTAGTAAAAGTTTTAAATAATGACTAGTGGTATTCATTCCTATGAGTTCATTTTCAATAGTAATAATAATGTTAATAATAGTAAAAATAGCAACTGATATGTTTTAATGTCTAATATATGTCATACATTAGACTCAGAAATTTATGTCTTCCGTTATCGACCACTTCAAAACACTGTGATGTAGGGCACCTGGGTGGCTCAGTGGGTTAAAGCCTCTGCTTTCAGCTCAGGTCATGATCTCAGCGTCATGGGATCGAGGCCCACATCGGGCTCTCTGCTCAGCAGGGAGCCTGCTGTCTCTCTGCCTGCCTCTCTGCCTACTTGTAATCTCTCTCTGTGTCAAATAAATAAATAAAATCTTTAAAAAAATATAAAAATAAAAATAAAAAAACACTGTGATGTAGAATTCATTTCATTTACCAGTGAAGAAACAGAAATTAACAACATTGAGTAAATCGCTCAAGTTCACAGGGCTAGTAATGGCAGTCAGATAGGGTTTCAAATTCTGTCTGACATCAAAGTCTCAGCTCTTAAGCTTTGTTGTATACTACCTGTGTTTTACCCTAAAAAATAATTTGTGTTAATTGAGTCTTTATATTTCTCATTTATCTTCATCTCCACTGCCTTTTCTCTGTCCATAGCTCTGATGAAAACCATTTGTGTTCTTGCAGTGCCTAACTGAAAATGTGAATACTGCTGACATGCCTTTTGTGTCATTGTGTAGGGCTGGCTCTCTGTAAGTGGAAGCTAATCATCTATCTAGAATGACTTTTCTCCTACAAACACAGAACGATAGCTCAAAGAGAAGATAAAAATTTTTTTACAAAAAGAAAAAAAGAAAGAAAAGAAAGCAATGCTTCGCAGGTATCTAAGTGAAAAAGACAAAATTTGTGTAAGTGGTCAGCAAAGTTATTTTTGGTTCACTCTGTTTTTGTTTTTGTTTTTGTTTTTTTCCTATGAGGCCTCCTTCACAAACCATATACTTTTCTTTGACTTAAAGAAAAAGAATGTATAATAGTCCCTTTTTGTTTTCAGAAAACTTTCTAATTGGTAAACCACCATTTGGAATGCCAGGCACATTCTGGTCATTCTACATTGACATGAGGTTGGTGCTTGTCCAGCAAAGAAGCAATCATTTGTTTCTATCTAACCACAGGAATTGCACTCTTTTCCAAGAAAGTATATCTTTGTAGCCAAATAATAAACCCTGAAATCACCAGCTTAACTCTGAATTCCGGATTTATGAACATACAATGTTAATGTTGGACAATTGTTTAAATCACATCCTTTTAATTGAGATAGGAAGATAAATAGATTAATCACCAGGTGAGTATTAAGATAATTGTAATGAACATTTTAGCCAATCTTGGTATATATAATAAAATAAGTGAGCTCTTTCTATGCTTAATACAGTCTTTCAGGTGGAGGGCTTCTGGATCTATCTAAGGACATGTCTGTACAATCCATTGGTGATCTACAGTTCTTTATTCAAGTTTTTATTTAAATTCCAGTTAATTAACATATAGTGCAATATTCATTTTAGGTGTACAATACAGTGATTCAATGCATCTGTACAACACCCATTGCTCATTACAAGTCCACTCCTTAATTCCCATCACCTATTTAACCCAT
The DNA here is from genome assembly GCA_002007465.1 of Ailurus styani. Lineage (NCBI taxonomy): Eukaryota > Metazoa > Chordata > Mammalia > Carnivora > Ailuridae > Ailurus > Ailurus styani. Next base: position 143,442 of record LNAC01001179.1, on the reverse strand, counting down.
GCCCCCATGGACCTCCCCACTCATAACCATCAGTTTGTTCTCTATAATTAAGAGTCTGTTTCTTGGTTTGCCTCTTGCTCTTTTTTTTACTTTGCTCATTTATTTCCTAAATTTGATATATGAGAGAAAGTATATGATATTTCTTTCTCTGACTTATTTTGCTTAACATTATACTCTCTAGCTCCCTCCATGTTGCTTCAAATGGCAAGATTTCATTTTTTTTATGGCTGAATAATATTCCATTGTATGTACATACCACATCTTCCTTATCCATTAATCAGTGGATGGACATTTGGTCTGTTTCCATAACTTGGTTCATGTAAATAATGCTGCTATAAACATCAGGGTGCATGTATCCTTTTGAATTAGTATTTTTATATTCTTTGGTTAAATACCTAGTAGTGCTTCTGATAGATTATAGGGTAACCTTTTTTTTTATTTTTTCAAGATGTTATTATATTTTTTTAAAGATTTTATTTATTTATTTGACACACAGAGAGAGATTACAAGTAGGCAGAAAGGCAGACGGAGAGAGGGGAGGAAGCAGGCTCCCTGCTGAGCCGAGAGCCCGATGCGGGCCTCGATCCCAGGACCCTGAGATCATGACCCGAGCCGAAGGCAGAGGCTTTAACCCACTGAGCCACCAGGCGCCCCTAAGATGTTATTTATTTATTTGAGAGAGAGACAGAGAGAGAGAGAGAGACAGAGACAGAGAGACAGAGAGCAAGGGAGAAGAAGGCTCCCCGCTGAGCAGGGACCCCCCACACACACACAGGACTCAATCCCACGACCCTGGGATCATGACCTGAGCCAAAGTCAGACACTTAACCAGCGGAACCACCCAGGTGCCTCTCATAGGATAGTTCTATTTTTATTTTTTGGGGAAATCTCCATACTGTATTCTAGAGTGGCTGCAACAGTTTGCATTCCCACCAACAGTGCAAAAGGGTTCCCCTTTCTCCATATCCTTGCCAACCTCTGTTGTGTTTTGATTTCAGTCTTGGCAAACACACACTCACATCATTGCTAATGTGTTATGAAAAAAAAATCCAAAGGTCATCTACATGTCTTTTACTAAGGCCATTGTCTTAGAAGTCTTTTGTGCATGATACCAATGCCATAAATACATATACGTAGACTGTGATTAATCAAGAAAATAGACTGGGGTGCCTGGGTGGCAAAGTCAGTTAAGCATCTGCCTTTGCCTCAGGTCATGATCCCAGGACCCTGGGATCAAGCTCCACGTCAGGGTCCCAGCTCAGCTGAAAATATGTGTCTCCCTCTCCCTCTGCCCCTCCCCCTTCTTGTGTATGCTCTCACTCGCTCTCTCTCTCTAAAATAAATGAATAAAATCTTTAAAAAAAGAAAAAAAGAAAAAAGACTGCCTAGCAGCTCCAATTCTCTTAACTTAAATACTTCAAGCCATAAATATTTTCCATGCATTTATTTTCTATAGATTATATTAAGGAAATCGAATTTCTGGGTCAAATGATCATCTATCTATATATCCATTTAATATCAAATTGCTTCAAAATACATATTTTATATGCATATATGATATATGTCAATAAATTGTTTACAAAATATATTATATATAATATGTATATATTATCAAAATGTTTTAAAGTATATTATATATACTTTGGTGTAAATTATACATGTTTTATCAAATATTTGAAAAATATCATTATTATTACCAAATATATTTATTTATCATATCATCATATAATATGTTATTGTGTGTCATATCTCGCTGTCATACATACCATATTGTGTTCATATTTATCATAACTAGCATTCTCTTATAATTAATGTAGATGAATACATTTTCATACATTTATTTTGCATAGCTTTTCTATATTAATTGCATGATCATAAACTTTGCCAATTTTTGTCTATTACCTTATATTTTTCATTTTGGATAATAAAACTTTTTGTTTCATATATTTTTCAATTATGTTCTTCCACACTTCCATTTACTTATGAACTTTGTGATTTCTCTTTGTGGGTAGACTTATTTATTCATGTAATGAAAGTGAAATGTATTTAATTTTAAAAGTCTGTTTCTTGGTTTGCATCTTAATTATAGAGAGCAAACTGATGGTTACCAGAGGGAAGGTGGGTGGGGGAATGGGTCAAATAGATGATGGGGACAAAGGAGTGCATGTGCTGTGTAAGAACGTTGTGTTGTATGGAAGTGTTGAATCGCCATATTATACACCTGAAACTAAAATTATGCTGTATGTTAACTAATTGGAATTTAAATAAAACATAAGATAAAGAAATTTATTTAATTTTATTTAGGTTGTGAAGCATGATATCTAACTTTGTTCTGAAGTATAACATTTGTACAACATTTGTTGAAGTGTTCATATTTTCTCTTATGGGTGAGAGGTTATATTACCATAAGCTTAATGTCAGTGTATATTGGGTCTCAGGGCACCTGGGTGGCTCTGTTGGTTAAGTGTCTGCCTTCGGCTCAGGTCATGATCTCAGTATCCTGGAATTGAACCACACATGGGGCTCCCTGCTCAGTGGGGAGTCTGCTTCTCCCTCTCCTTCTGCCTGTGTCCCCCCAACTCATTCTCTCTCTAAAATAAGTAAATAAAATGAAATAAATTCCTTTAATAAATGTCAAACTTGATTATCTTTATCACTATGCTATTAAAAGGGCCCATATTGAGTGTCTATTGTTTGTAATTAAAAGAAAATACTCAAAAGTTATGTTAGACCTTCTCACCCTAATGAACTCAAGGTAAATGTGAGTGGGAGAGGGGACAAGAGATGTAAATAGACAATTAGACTATGAAGTAAGTGTAGTGTAGATGGATAAGTAAATGAATGAGAGAATAGTAAATAGATAAGAGAAAACAACTACTGAAGAACAGGCATGACACTGAATGTCTTATGCTCTGGAACTGGGGAGGGGACAGATATGGTTTTATCAAGTGCATGGAAATATGATATATTTGGGAAAAAAATTCAGTGTAATGCTGCTATAAACATCAGGGTGCATGTATCCTTTTGAATTAGTAGTTTTATATTGTCTGGTTAAATACCTAGTAGTGCCACTGATAGATCATTGGGTAGTCTTCTTTTTTTAATTTTTTTAAAGATGTCATTTATTTATTTGAGAGAGAGAGAAAGAGAGAGAGTGGCAGAGGTAAAGGGAGAAACAGGCTTCTCCACTTTTGGGGATGGGGAAAACTGTAATATGTCTAAGGTGTTAGGGAAAAAAATGAGTAGCTGGAATAAAGACCATCTTCACCTTTTCTTAGTATATTATGTGAAATTTTTCAGTGGTCACATCCATTGTAAATATAGGAATACATAACTCAATAAAAAGTGATTTGAGGTTATTTACAACTTACTCATTAAGTTTGCTTCAGCCAGACTGAAAGGTTTTGACATCATCCTTTCAAAGACGTTTTATCTGCAGTTGCTTTGTTTGATTAATGTACTATTGCCATTGAACATTACTACCAAAATTTGAGATCATCTTCCAAATTCAGAGCTGATTTTAATGTTTTGTCTTATGTAACAACACTCTATGTCAAATGTATTTCAGATATACTATTTCCAATACATAAGCCAATCATGAGAAGTCAATATTAATATTGTAATCAAGTTCAGAGAGGTTACTCCCTTTAAAGGCACACACCATCCAATTATCTTAACTGAGTTTTGAATACTCTTCCCACTGTGTCATGCTGTGTCTTATTTATTTATTTGCTTATTCATTCATTTGTTCATTTTTTTATTTTTACACTATGGGAAGGAGTTTATTTTTTTTCAGCCTTTTATTATTTCAATTAGCCTCGCAAATGAAGAACTATCTACACTTCCTTTTGGTGTATACCCTACCCCAATATACTATCAAAAATATTTATATTTAAAAGGATATTTCTAGAAATATAGTTGGGAATGTAGTGATCCGCTGAAATCTTTGTTATGGCTGTTATAGCTAACTGAATAACAGAAAATACTGAAAATACTAATACTAAATAATTATCAAATTAAGAAATAAGTAGAGGTGCCTGGGTGGCTCAGTCAGCTAAGCATCTGCCTACAACTCAGATCATGATCTCAGGGTTCTGGGATGATTGAGCCCCACATCAGTTTCCCTGCTTCAAGGGGAGTCTGCTTCTCCCTCTGCCCCCCTCCCTGACTTATGCTCACTCACTCTCTCTCTGAAATAAATAAATACATTTTTAAAAATAATTAAGAAGTAGACAAATTATTGTGTAAATAGAATTTTGTATCTCATTTTATTTTTAAATTTATTATTGGAATATAATTAGAAATTGATTTTGATTGTTTTCCTCTAGACATTTAATGCTTGATTTACACAATAAAGGATTTCAGACATAAAGAAGACAAAATTATAGAATAGGAATTAACATTAGAAATCATCCAGGTTAGTTTCTTCAACTAATAAATGAAAAAATTTAAAAAGGGAAGTCAAAAGTTAAATTATTTTCATAGCTCAAAAAAACCTATTAAAATTATTAAAATGCATGACTAATTATTTCCTAGAAATTCTGTCTTCTGACTCCTATCATAAAGCTCTTTTCATCACATATTACTGATGGTAGTTTAAAAAAAAAAGAAAGAAAACTGGGAGTGCCAAATACAAAGTTTTATTTAAATAGAAAAAAAGAGAAATAACATCAAACACAGAAAGAAATTAAAATATGTCACTAACATACATCAAAACATGCTTATTTAGAGTAGGCAGATTATCATATGTAAGACTTTTGATAAGTGTTTAATCATAGAAAATAAAGGGGAGCCACTTGGAGGAAAAGCTGTGCAAGGGTGTGACAAAATATTGAAATTCATCAGGTAGCCATTTGGTAAATAATTATTAAAATGCTTTATTCCAATATATCATTACAATTTTCTAAAAAATATCTATTTTGATTTGAAAGTCATCTCCTTATAGAATGATAAATACCTACAACACTTGGTTTTTCTTTGTCTCAGAGGTTTTCTCATAGGGTTATATGGATTTAACACTGCTGACACAATGTCCATAGTTATTTGTGTTGGAGGCAATTGGGAGAAAGGTGTAGAGATTAATACAACACATATCACAGCAGAAAAGCAATATCACCTGGAAATTAAGCAACCGTTAACTCTGAGAGAAGACAGAACCAAGAAAACCGAAGCCATAGAGAAAATAAAGGGTGAAGGGAAAAGAAGTTTAAGTAGGTGAGGTTAGGTGAGTGAGGTGTGGTGGGAGAGCACATAGACCCCTGGATTATACCAAATGTTGAAGGAAATAAATACTGAAAGCCATAGGGTGTGGTATAGACATACATCCTAATGGCTAATTTTTCTACCTGAATTCACTATTTTTTTTCAAAATTTAATTGTGAAAATTTTCCAAACACAGGAAAATTCAAAGAACTTTAGGATGAATACTTATTTACTCACTGTAGAAATTCTATTCTTAATTCTTTGCTGAAATTGCTTTCCTCATATGTATCCATCTGTTTATCCTATCCATCCATAAATCCATTTCTTTTTGATATATCACAAAGTAACCTGTGGATATCAGTACACTTCATTTTAAATACTGCTGCATTTCTTTTTTGAAAGACCAGGTTTGGCTTCCTGTGGTGAAATCTTCCCTCATTTAAATTTAAAGTTCTTTGACTATCTGAGGTTCTGACATTTTACAGAAATGTAGGGCAAAGTACTTTGCTATAAGATATAATATTTTTCTTGAAGAATTTCATGAGCACACTGGAAGACTGTTATTTTTACCCAAAGCCAACTATCTAGGAAACGTAACAATTAAGGATATGCATTGTTCAATAAGTATTACTTTATTAACATCAAATATAAGATATCAATATAATTTAATCAATCTATTAAGTTTTCTAAATGATTTCACATCAATTTGCCTATTCTCCACAAAATCTCTATGAATAGAGTTTGGCAGAAAACTTCAGTTTTACATATAAGAAAATAAAGACAAATAGAGGTAATATATAATAATATTCCTCAGAGGTTGGAGAATCTGAGACAGTGAGATAGAACCTAAGTTTTATAGGTTGAAGCTTGGAAATTCTTCACTACCTGTAAGGCAGACAGAACAAACTGTGAATGTAAAAATACACAAAGTAATAAACATCTAACCATAATAAAGCAATGCTCTATAGAAACCAAATAATCCTCAGAAGAGAAATTTCAAAACATTTTGAAACTCTTCCTTCAGCTTTATGCGCATTCTCTTCTGAATGTGAGTTACATGAATACATTATATTTTCTTATTAGACTATATGTTCCCCAAAAGTGAGGGAAATAAAAGGAAGTCTTAATTGTTATTGGTCATTGGCTTTTAATAAATGGTTAGTGTATGCTATATTAATTTCAACTAAACTGAAAACAATTATTATGTATATTTTTTCAAATAAATAGTCTGTTGTTCAAAGACATTAAGTAAAATAGTAAAAAGTATGTACATAGTAAAATATGAGGTTATAATTTAAACCCATTATTGTCTGATCCCGTAGCTCCAAAATTTGCAGTGTCTTGATATTTTCCTATGATTTCTTCAGCCAAGGACTATATTTTGTGTGTGTGTGTGTGTGTGTGTGTGTGTGTGTGTGTGTGTGTGTGTGTTGTTTTAATTTTCCCATACACTTTAGTACTTCTAAGACTTCTTTGTCATTAAGTTTTGATTCTTCTACTTGCTGGTTCTTGGATTTTGGACATAATTACTTGAATTTCCTCAGCCTCAGTTCCTTATCTGAAAAATAAGGGTGATTATATCAATGTCAAAGATTATGGTAAGAATTTTTTTTTAAGATTTTATTTATTTATTTATTTATTTATTTATTTATTTATTTATTTATTTATGAAAGAGAGAGTATGAGCAGGTGGAGGGCTGAGGGACAATCAAACTCCCTGATGACCAGGAAGCCCTACCTGTGGGGCTTGATCCCAGGACCCTAAGATCATGACCTGAGCCAAAGGCAGACACTCAACCAACTGAGCCATCCAGGTGCCCCAGGATTATGGTAAGAATTAAAAGAGATAATTATGTCCAAGTTTTGATGGTCCTCTTGCTTTTATTGTGATTCAAGAATCCTACTAAAGACATAACTCAGAAATTTTCTATGGATATTTCATACTATTTTCATGTGTTTTGCATTTCAGTGACACTTTGCTAAAGTGGGAGTCTTAAAAATGCCTCTGCATATCTAAAAGATTACCTTCATTATTATTTATTATTATTAATATTAAAGAATATAATGGCAATATTCATGGGTTAGCAATGTCAGTCTTTATTGATTTTGCCGTGCAATTACGATGTAATCATCAGGAGCAAAATTTTGTTTATGTGTAGGTCATGGTGTATCTTAGGAGGACTGTAAAGGTGCTTCCAGAGTGCTTCCCACTCTTTAATCTGTAAGATGAGCCCATCTATAAATTTAGTAACCTAGTATTTAAAACAATATTTTGAACTCCTAAATATTTAAATCATATTGTTGTGCTAGTTAAACATGTTATCAAATTTTCCTTCTTAGACTGATAAGCTATTCCTTTATAATAACATGATATTCCAGTGTTGGACCATCGCCTCTCTAGCTCATTATATCTAATACATGTTTTCATGTTTCTGAAGTTAAATAACTATCAATGTAAAGTTAAATTAAGACTGGTATATAAAGTAATCATTTCTTCCAAATACATAGGAAGTGGCCTACATGATGGAATTATAGAATGAAAACTTCTGTCTTTATTCTATATTAAAAACATTATATCATTTTCCATGGAATTCCTTAAATTAATTTCCATATAGAATTCCTTAAATTAATCTCTTCTTTCTGTAAAGAACCTAAATTTTTAATTACCCATATTGTATGTAGATAAGAAAAGCAATACATTAATAACCAACTATCAATACTTTACCTTAAAAATCAGATTCAGTCTTCCAAAGAGAAACATTATTTACATTGCTATAACACTGTGTACATGCATTCATCCTTCCACTCACATTTTTACAAAGAAAGTATTTGTAATATATGTATATGTTCAAATGATTATGTGGAAACTTAAGAACAGGAGCCATGAGTTGATCATTTTTAAAAATGTTTATTAGTGAAGTATAGTTGACCTACATGGTTACATTAGTTTCATGTGAATAACATAATGATTTGACAATTCTATACATTATGCAAAGATTACCACAATATGCGTAATTACCATGTCACCATATATTATTACAATATTATTGAATATATTTCCTATGTTGTATCTTTCATCTCCATGACTGACTGATTGATTGATTGATTTATAATAGGCTCCACCCCCAAAGTGGAACTTGAACTCACCACCCTGAAGTCAAGAGTCTCATGTTCTACAGACTGAGCCAGCAGGCGCCCCTCCATGACTTATTTATTTTATAACTGCAGTTTGTACCTCTTGATTCCCTTCACCTATGTTGCCCATCCAGCACTTCACTCCCCTCTGGCAACCACCCATTTATTCTCTGTATTTTTGAGTTTCCTTCTGTTTTGTTTGTTCATTTGTTTTCTGTTTTTTTGTTTTGTTTTTTGATTACACGTATACTTGATTTGGTATTTGTCTTTTTCTTTCTGACTTATTTTACTTAGCACAATACCCAGTACATCCATGTTGTCACAAAGAGTTGATCATTTTTGAATATTCAGTGCCTGACATTTTGTCTTGGATATAATAAAACCTCAATCAGTAACTGCTGAAATGAATAGCACTGAGGGGGGTAAACAGAATCGGTTGCTCTTGTACTGAAGGTGGAGACAAAGGTCAACCCCAGATGTGACAATGAGATCAAAGTAGGTAATCCTGTGTAAGCATTAAGGAGTACAGAGTTTGAAATAAGGTCTGGCATTTCTCAAATTTCCCTTGAAATTCCCTTGAAATGTGTATGTGTTACACATACACACACTTAGCAACAGAATTTATGGCTACAAACAGGGACAATGCAGTCTGTCATCTCCTTGAATGCCATTGTACTTACAGTGAAAAAAAGCTGTCAACAATTTTAATAGCCCTGTAAACTCAAGTAAAAGTCATTCAATACCATTTCAGCCTGAGCCTAATCATTTGTAAAAAGCTTGCTGCTCATAATAACACCTATAAAATGAAAGCATGTATTTCAGAGGAGACTTTAGGTTTCAATGTGTTTGTTTATCTCCATATCCCCATGATGTAAACACAACCTGTTTTTAAGATGTCAAAAACCTATAATGATCAACAGCACTATGTGCATTAAAACACTTAGTTTCTACAGCCTTTAAATAATATATCACTACAAGGCAAAGAGTGTTCGTGCTATAGAATTTCATTAGTTGTATTACATTTATCTAATATGTGGCTTTACAAATACATTTTAACATTGATTTAACCATGTAATAAATTCTCCTTTGCTTTCAACACAAGAATATTTTTATATAAAGCAATTTTAAGTAAATATGTTATTCTTGTGAGTGTGCTTAACTATGAAATTATAATTACAATGTTGGATTTTGCTTTTTTGTCTTAGGATACTGAATACTTAGAAATATTTTGATAGATACTATTAAATTCATAAGACCATAAAATTGGCTTGAACCTATGAAGAGATATCATAGTGGGGGAAAATATTTGCAGCAGAGAGACTTATATCCCTTTGCCAAACGTTTTAGGCATTTAATTTTCATCTGAAACATACTTGTGGTACCCAAATGACTCGGGAACAATTTATCCTGCATGCTGGGAACATCAGAGAGGAGACAATAAAACTCTTAACTTTCTACAAACTCTTTAATAGCTTCAGATATCTTAGGAAAAGAAAAAGAAAGAAAACTAGCTGAGAAATAAGTTTACTAAGCCAAAAAAGGGAGAAAAGCAAGTCGCAACCTGTCCTCCCTTCTAAGCAGCAACAGTGACTCAGTCTTCCCAGTAGCAGTTTAGGGTCTACCTTGCAGCAAGATCAATGGGATTAGCTAATTAACTGATCAAGCAATGAAATAGACAACATGACAATATACACAGTACAAATGTACATGGACAGAACAGGTCAAATACATTTGTATTTTATGCATATATATTTACATGTATATACATATACACACATATATGTACTGTATATATGTATACATACATTTATATGGATATGTGTACTATATATACAGTTCACTTGAATTTCATTGCTCAACAAAACCATTAATTTATTCATTAAATAGTTAATAAATGGACCAAGAAAATTCATGTTGCTGAGTGTATAAATTCAGGTGCTTTTTTTTTTAATTCAGGTGTTTTGCAGGAAAACAATAGACAGTATCTAATGTGTGAAAGAAAGAAGGTTTATTGAAAGTATATGAACACAGTTGTAAAATGAAAAAAAAATCCTCAATCTTGTCCCACACCATTACCATTTAGTCATCTTACAGCAAGAGCAACAGCACTGATATAGTGACCGTTTATCTCAACTATTTTTTCTTCTGCTTAAAAATTTCATGTGACTTCCTGTTTAAATTGGAACAAAATCAGTATTTCCTCCATGGGTAATGCACCCTACTTGACCTGGCCTTTGTCTATACTCCTTATTGCATCCCTTCCCCATGACCGTACTGTTTCATCAATACTTACATTCTTCTGCTTTCTGGAAAATCTTTTTTTCATCCCAATGTCAGTTCTTTACAAATTTTATTTAATTTTCCTAGAATACATTTATTGTAGATCTTCATAAGGCTGGCTCTTTATCACTATCAGTTATCAGCCCAAGTATCATCTCCCAGACAAACCTTTTCTGCCCTCCCATGCAGAAGATATCCCATCCTTTGTCACTCACTATCTCACTACTTGCTTTATTTTCTTTCCAGCTCTACTTGATATGTCATATTGTTTCTAGGTTTATTGTTGCCTCTCTTCATTAGACTGTAAACTTCATGGATGTAAACACTGTCTTTTCTTTAGCTTTTTCATGATTGAATTATCAAAACTTAAACATACTACTGAGTACTCAATAAATTCATGTCTATCCATCCATTCAACATATATTTCTTTTTTTATTGAAGTATAGTTAACATATAGTGTTATATTAGATTCAGGTGTACAATAGAGTGATTCAACAATTCTGCACATTACTCAGTGCTCATCACAATAAATGTACTCTCCATCCTCTTTATGTCTACCCACTTCTCTTCTAACAGTTACCAATTTGTTATATTTAAAAGTGGGGTTTTTGTCTCTTTTTTCCTTTGTTTGTTCATTTGTTTTGTTTCTTAAATTTCACATTTGAGTGAAATCATATGGCATTTGTCTTTCTGTCTGATTTATTTTACTTAGCATTATTAGCATCATTAGACCTCCAAGTCAGTCCCTGTTATTGTAAATGGCAAGGTTTCATTTTTTTATGACTAATAGTCCATGGTAGATATATACCACTTCTTTGTCCATTCATTTATTATTAAATACTTGGTTTGCTTCCATTTCTTGGCTATTATAAGCAATACTGCAATAAACATACATTTTTCAAATTCGTTTTCAGTTTGGGGAGTAGATAGCAAGGAGTGGAATTACTGGATCATATGGTAATTTTATTTTTAACTTTCTGAGGAAATTCCATACTGTTTTCCACAGTGGCTGCACCAATTTACATTCTCTTCAACAGTGCATGAGGGTTCCTTTTTTCCACATCCTCACCAACACATACTATTGTTTGTCTTCTTGATTTTTGCCATTCTGACAAATGTAAGGTGATATCTCATTGTGGTTTTGATTTCCATTTCCCTGATGATGAGTGATGTTGAGCATCTTTTCATGTGTCTTTTGGCCATTTGTAAGTCCTCTTTGAAAAAATGTCTATTCAGGTCTTCTACCCATTTTTAATTGGATTGTTTGGGGGGGTGGTTTGGTGTTAAGTTGCATATGTTCCTTATATATTTTGGATATTAACTCCTTATTAGATATCATTTGCAAATATCTTCTCCTATTCAGTAGGCTGCCCTGCACTTTTGTGGATGATTTCTTTTGTTGTGCAAAAGATTTTTATTTTAAGGAAATGGTTTAGTTTCATTCATTTGCATGTAGGTGTTCAGTTTTCCCAGCATTTGTATAAAAGAGTGTCTTTTTCCCATTCTATTTTATTGCCTCCTTTGTCATTGATCAGTTGACCATAAACATGTGGGTTTATATCTAGGTTCTCTATTCTGTTTCACTGATCTATGTGTCTATTTTGTGTGTGTGTGTGTGTGTGTGTGTGCCAGTACCATACTGTTCTGATCACCACAACTTCATGTATATCTTGAAATCTGGGATTGTAATTCCTTCAGCTTTGTTTTCTCTTAGTATTGTTTTGGTTACTCAGGGTCTTATATGATTACATATAAATTTTAGAGTTATTTGTTTTAGTTCTGTGTCAACACATATTTCTTAAAAGCCTACTATGTTCTAGATATTCTTTTAAGTGAAAGACTCTTTTAAGTAGCTTAAAAACAGAAACTTACAATAGTTTTGACAAAAAAAAAATTGTTGAACCAGTGACTCTAGAAAGCATCAGCAAGGATAGGATCAACAGTTTTTGGTCTGTGTATATTGTTATTTAATTTTTAAATTTTATAAGAATCAATACAATAGCCTTAGCTTTTATTGTATCTAAACTATGATCAAATAGTCACAACCCAGGTAAACACTTGGGAGACATCCTAATTTTTATCTACTATATTTTCCTTATCTGTGAGGCGCATATGAACATACACATACTTTTTCTATATAGCCAAAGATATTCATGCTTAAGATAAAAACTATTCTTAAATGCAAAAACAGGTTTCTAGAATTTATTAAATCTAGCAAAACTGATGCTGTATACCTAGTAAGCAACATTCCCTGACCTGCAAACCCTGGTAATTACTATTGTATTCTTTGTTTCTGTGAGTTTTAACTATTTTAGACATCTCACATAAGTAAAGTTATGCATTATTTGTCTTTCTGGACTGGATTATTTCATTTATCCTAATGTCCTTCAGGTTCATCTATGTTGTCATAGATGGCAGGATTTTCTTTTTTTTAATTTTCTTTTTATTAACATATAATGTATTATTTGATGCAGGAGTACAGGTCTATGAGTCATCAGTCTTAAACAATTCACACCACTCACCATAGCACATCCCTTCCCCAATGTCCATCACCAAGCCACCCTATCCCTCCCACCCTTCTCCCCTCCAGCAACCCTCAGTTTATTTCCTGAGATTAAGAGTCTCTTATGGTTTGTCTCCCTCCCCAATCCCATCTTGTTTCATTTGTCCCTCCTTTACCCCCAAGACACCTCGCCCTGCCTTTCAAATTCCTCATATCAGAGAGATCATATGATAACTGTCTTCGTCTGATTAACTTATTCCATTTAGCATAATACCCTCTAGTTCCATCCGCATTGTCGTAAATGACCAGATTTCCTGTTTTTATTTTTTTTTCTTTTCTTCCCCCCCCCCATGGCTGCATAATATTGCATTGTATATATATATACCACATCTTCTTTATCCATTCATCTGTTGACAGACATCTAGGCTCTTTCCATAATTTGGCTATTGTGGGCATTGCTGCCATAAATATTTGGTTGCACGTGCCCCTGAGGATCACTACCTTTGTATCTTTAGGGTAAATACCCAGTAGAGCGATTGCTGGGTCATAGGGTAGCTCTATTTTCAACTTTTTGAGGAACTTCTGTACTGTTTTCCAGAGTGGCTGCACCAGCTGGCATTCCCACCAACAATGTGAGAGGGTTCTCTTTCTCATCATCCTCACTTACTGTTTCCTGACTGGTTAATTTTAGTCATTCTGACTGGTGTGAGGTGGTGTCTCACTGTGGTTTTGATTTGTATTTCCCTGATGCCGAGTGATGTTGAGCACTTTCTCATGTGTCTGTTGGCCATGCGAATATCTTCTTCGCAGAAATGTCTGTTCATGTCTTCTGCCCATTTCTTGATTGGATTATTTGTTCTTTGGGTGTTGAGTTTGAGAAGTTCTTTATAGATTTTGGATACTATCCCTTTATCTGGTATGTCATTTGTAAATATCTTCTTCAAAAACTTTTGGTCTTGATGAAGTCCCAATAGTTCATTTTTGCCCTTGCTTCCCTTGTTGTTGGTGATGTTTCTAGGAAGAAATAGTTGTGGCTGAGGTCAAAGAGGTTGCTGTCTGTGTTCTCCTCAAGGATTTTGATGGAATCCTGCCTTATATTGAGGTCTTCTATCCATTTTGAGTCTATTTTTGTGCGTGGTATAAAGAAATAGTCCAGTTTCATTCTTCTGCATGTGGCTGTTCAATTTTTCCAACACCTTTTGTTGAAGAGCCTTTTTTTCATTGGGTATTTTTTCCTGCTTTGTCGAAGATTAGTTGACTATAGAGTTGAAAGTCCATTTCTGGGCTTTCTATTCTGTTCCATTGATTTATGTGTCTGTTTTTGTGCCAGTACCAGACTGTCTTGATGATTATAGCTTTGTAATGGAGCTTGAAGTCTGGAGTTGTGATGTTGCCAACTTTGGTTTTCTTTTTCAAATTCCTCTGGCTATTCAGGGTTTTCTCTGGTTCCATATAAATTTTAGGATTATTTGTTTCATTTCTTTGAAAAAAGTTGATGGCATTTTGATAGGGATTGCATTAAATGTGTAGATTACCCTAGGTAGCATAGACATTTTCACAATATTTGTTCTTCCAATTCATGAGCATGGAATGTTTTTCCATTTCTTTGTGTCTTCCTCAATTTCTTTCATGAGTACTTTATAGTTTTCTGAGTACAGATTCTTTGTCTCTTTGGTTAGATTTATTCCTATGTATCTTATGGTTTTGGGTGCAAATGTAAATGGGATCAACTCTTTAATTTCTCTTTCTTCTGTCTTGTTGTTGAGGTATAGATGCAACTGACTTCTGTGCACTGATTTTATATCCTGATACTTTACTGAATTCTTGGATGAGTTCTGGCAAGTTTGGAGTGGAGTATTTTGGGGTTTCCACATAAAGTATCATATCATCTGCAAAGAGTGAGAGTTTGACTTCTTTGCCAATTCATGTGTCTTTTATTTCTTCTTGTTGTCTGATTGCTGAGGCTAGGACTTCTATTACTGTGTTGAATAGCAGTAGTGATAATGGACAGCCCTGCTATGTGTCTGACCTTAGGAGGAAAGTTCTCAGTTTTTCCCCATTGAGAATGATAGGGATTTTTCATAGATGGCATTGATGGTATGTACACTCTATGCCTACACTGTGAAGAGTTTTGATCAAGAAAGGATGCTGTATTTTGTCAAATGCTTTTTCTGCATCTATTGAGAATGTCATATAGTTCTGGTCCTTTCTTTTATTAATGTATTGTATGACTTTAATTGATTTGCAGATGTTGAACCAAACTTGCAGCCAAGGAATAAATCCCACTTGGTCATGGTGAATAATCCTATAAGTGTACTGTTTGATCCTATTGGCTAGTATTTTGGTGAGAATTTTTGCATTCATGTTCATCAGGGATATTGGCCTGTAATTCTCCTTTTGAATGGGGTCTTTGTCATGTTTTGGGATCAAGGTAATGCTGGCCCCATAAAATGAGTTTGGAAGTTTTCCTTCCATTTCTATTTTTTGGAACAGTTTCAGGAGAATAGGTGTTAATTCTTCTTTGAAACGTTGGTAGAATTCCCCGGAAAGTCATCTGGGCCTGGACTCTTGTTTGTTGGGAGATTTTTTTTTTTTTTTTTTTTAAAGATTTTATTTATTTATTTGACACAGAGAGAGAGATTACAAGTAGGCAGAGAGGCAGGCAGAGAGAAGGAAGCAGGCTCCCTGCTGAGCAGAGAGCCCGATGCGGGCCTCGATCCCAGGACGCTGAGATCATGACCTGAGCCGAAAGCAGAGGCATTAACCCACTGAGCCACCCAGGCGCCCTGTTGGGAGATTTTTGATCACTGCTTCAATCTCCTCACTGGTTATGGGTCTGTTCAGGGTTTCTTCTTCTTCCTGGTTCAGTTTTGGTAGCTTATACATCTCTAAGAATGCATCCATTTCTTCCAGATTATCAAATTTGCTAGCGTATAGTTGCTCATAATATGTTCTTATGACTGTTTGTATTTCTTTGATGTTGGTGGTGATCTCTCCTCTTTCATTCATGATTTTATTAATTTGGGTCCTTTCTCTTTTCTTCTGAATAAGTCTGGCCAGGGGTTGATCAATCTTAATAATTCTTTCAAAGAGGATGCCTGGGTGGCTCAGTGGGTTAAAGCATCTGCCTTCGGCTCAGGTCATGATCTCAGGGTCCTGGGATCGAGGCCCACATCGGGCTCCCTGCTCAGCAGGGAAACTGTTTCCTCCTCTCTCTCTCTCTCTTTGCCTGCCTCTCTGCCTAATTGTGATCTCTCTCTCCATCAAACAAATAAATAAAATCTTCAAAAAATAAATTTAAAAAAATAATTCTTTCAAAGAAACAACTCCTAGTTTCATTGATCTGTTGTGCTGTTCTTTTGGTTTCTATTTCATTGATTTCTGATCTGATTATTATTTCTCTTCTCCTGCTGGGTTTAGGTTTTTTGTTTGTTTGTTTGTTTGTTTGTTTGCTTTGTTTGTTTGTTTGTTTGTTGCTGTTTTGTCTCCAGCTCCTTTACATTAGGTTGTGTATTTTAGACCTTTCTTGTTTCTTGAAAAAGACTTTAATTGTTACATACTTTCCTCTCAGGACCACCTTTGTTGCATCCCAAAGATTTTGAACAGGTGTGTGTTTCATTTTTATTTGATGACTTTTTAAATTCTTCTTTAATTTCCCGGTTGACCCATTCATTCTTTAGTAGGATGCTCTTTAGCCTCCATGCATTTGAATTATTTCCAACTTTCCTTTTGTGGTTGAGTTCTATTTTCAAAGTATTGTGGTCTGTAAATATGCAGGGAATGATCTCAGTCTTTTGGTACCGGTTGAGACCTGATTTGTGACCAAGGATGTGATCTATTCTGGAGAATGTTCTATGTGCACTAGAAAAGAATGTATATTATGTTGCTTTGGGATGAAATTTTGTGAACATATCTGTGATGTCCATCTGGTCCAGCGTGTCATTTAAAGCCTTTATTTCCTTCTTGATCTTTTGCTTAGATGATCTGTCCATTTCAGTGAGGGGGGGTGTTAAAATCCCTTACTATTATTGTATTATTGTTAATGTGTTTCTTTGATTTTGTTATTAATTGGTTTATATAATTGGTTGCCCCATGTTAGGGGCATAGAAATTTAAAATTGTTAGATCTTCTTATTGGACAGACCCTTTAAGTATGATATAGTGTCTTTCTTCATCTCTTATTATAGTCTTTGGCTTAAAATCTAATTTATGTGATATAAGGATTGCCACTCCAGCTTTCTTTTGATGTCCTTTAGCATGGTAAATTGTTTTCCACCCCCTCACTTTAAGTCTGGAGGTGTCTATGGGTCTTAAGTGAGTTTCTTATAGACAGCATATTGATGGGTTTTGTTTTTTATCCATTCTGATATCCTGTGTCTTTTGATTGGGGTATTTGGTTTGTTGTTGTTGTTGTTGTTTGATTTTTTTTTTAATTTGGATATTTATCCCACTTATATTCAGGGTAACTTTTGAAAGATATGAATTTAGTGCCATTATATTGCCTGTAAGTTGACTGTTACTGTATATTGTCTCTGTTCGTTTCTGGCTTGTTACTTTTAACCTCTCCCTTTGCTTAGAGGACCCCTTTCAAAATTTCCCATAGGGCTGGTTTGGTTTCCTATAGGGCTGGTTTGGTGTTTGCAAATTCTTTTAGTTTTTGTTTTTCCTGGAACCCTTTCTCTCTCCTTCTATTTTCAATGACAGCCTAGCTGTATATAGTATTCTTGGCTGCATATTTTTCTTGCCATATTTTTCTATACCTTTCCCCTCTCTCTCTTTCTTTTTCTTCTGGGTTCCCAATTATTCTAATGTTTTTCATCTTATCTTATCACTTATTTCTTGAATTCTCTCCTCCTGGTCTAGTAGTGTCTAGGTTTCTTTTTTTCTCAGCTTCTTTATTCTCCATCATTTGTTATTCTATTTTTTTTTCATTTGTTATTCTATATCACTAATTCTCTGTTCTGCATCATTTATCCTAGCAGTAAGAGCCTCCATTTTTTATTGCACCTCATTAATAGCTTTTTTTATTTCAACTTGGTTAGATTTTAGTTCTTTTATTTCTGCAGAGAGTGATTTTATTTCTCCAGAAAGGTATTCTCTAGTATCTTCCATGTTTTTTTCAAGCCTAGCTAGCACATTGATAATCGTTATTCTGAACTCTAGTTCTCACATCTTACTAATGTCCATACTGATTATGTCCCTAAGGATTGGTACTACCTCTTGTTTTTTTGTTTTTTTGTGTTTTTTTTTAGATTTTATTTATTTGACACAGAGAGAGGGATTACAAGTAGGCAGAGAGGCAGGCAGAGAGAGAGAAGGAAGCAGGCTCCCTGCTGAGCAGAGAGCCCGACGTGGGCCTCGATCCCAGGGCCCTGGGATCATGACCTGAGCCAAAGGCAGGGGCTTTAATCCCCTGAGCCCCCCAGGGCCCCTTTTTTTTTTTTTTTTTTTTTTTTGAAGTGAGTTTTTCTGCCTTGTCATTTTATCTAGATAAGAATAGATGAATGATAGGACAAAATACTAAAAGGGTAGCAACAACCCCCGAAAAATATACACTAACCAAATCAGAAGAGACCTGAAACCAAGGGGAGAAGAACGGAAAAAAAAAACATACACACACACACACACACACACACACACACACACACACACACACATTTAGGCTGGTGAATGGAACAGAGCCACACACGTGGTTTTGGGTATATTTTGGTCTGTTAGAAGAAACCACCTCCCAAAGTGTTAAAGAACGAAAACTTATATATATACAAAAATAAGCATAAACACGATGAAGGGATGGGATATGACTGTAAAGGTGAAAATTAAAAGAGATTTTTAAAAAGGAATTGATAAGAAGTTTTTTGAAAAAAAAAAGGAGAGCATGTGATCAGGCTGGAGACTAGAACAAAGCCATATGCTACATTTAGGGTATATTTTGATCTGTTAGAAGAAACTGTACCCCAAAATTTTAAAGAAAGAAAAACTTATATGTATACACAAAATAAGGTTAAATACAATGAAAGGATAGACTATGAGTATAATGATGAATATTTAAAAAGATTTTTAAAACGGTATTGATAAGATAAAATAGTTTTAAAAAGGTTAAAATAGGAAAGAAGAAAAATAAAATAGAATAAGAAAAAATAAAATTTAAAAAATTTAACTTTGAAAGAGTAAAGAATCATGGGAAAAAGCCATGAATTCTATGTGGTGTATTCCCCTAGCTCTGGAGTTTTCAAGCTCTCATTGATAGGTGAACTTTTCTTGGGTGGATGTTCTTGCTGATATTTTGTGGGAGGGGCCTCTTGCAGTGATTCTCAAATGTCTTTGCCTGAGGCAGAATTAATTGCATCACCCTTTCCAGGGGCCATGCTAAGTAATCAGCTCAGTTTGCTCTTGGTAGTTTTTGTTCCCTGAACGCTTCCCTTGCAGGTTTGGAGGATGAGAATGAAGATGGCAGCCTCCCAATCTCCCACCCGGAGGAGCCAAGACTTGGGCCCCACTCCTCAGTGCACCCTCAGAAAAAGCAGTCAATCATGTCTGTCTTCCTGGTCTCCAGCCCTGCTCTGTGCCCACCCAAACTGTTACCGATCATTTCTATCTCTGGCACATGACCCCATTTGGAGTCTCCAAACTCAGCAGATCCTGTGCTGCTCCTCCCAGAGGAGGAAGTGGGGGAGGTATCTTCCTGGATCTACCACTTGTGGCGTCCTTGCTCGAAGAGCAGTGGCCCAACTCTGCCAGGGATCACAATTTATGGCAACCCCCAGCTGAGAGCCCACTCCTCAGCATTATCTTTGCAGCCGGCTTCCCTGCTCCAATACCTGGGATTTCTACCGCACTCAGGCACCCTCAGTCTTTCTGTGACCCTGAGAGACCTGAGACCACAATGTCCCTGTTGAGGGCTCCACCCCCTGCTTAGCCACTGGAGAGACGTCCCTCTGCAAAGCACACTTCTTAAAGTTCTGATTTTATGCTCCACTGCTCTACCATTTTCTGGGACCCAGCCCCTCTCCCCATGGTCTATCTTCCCGTATATCACCTCAGATTCACTTCTTTGCATGTCCTACCTTCCAGAAAGGGTCACTTTTCTGCTTCTAGAATTGCTACTACTCTTTTCTTCAACCTTCTGTTGAGTTTGTAGGTGTTCAGAACGTTTTGATAACTATCTAGCTGAATTCCTGGGACCCAATGAAATTTAGGTCTCTACTCCTCTGCCATCTTGCTCCTCCCCTTCTTTTCTTTCTTTTTCTTAAGTCTGAATAATATCACATTGTATCTAAATGCCATATTTTCTTTATTAATCTTTCAGTGGACATTTGAATTGTTTCCATATATTAAGTATTGTGAATCATGCTGTATGAACATGAAAGTATAGAATTCTCTTTTATATACTGATTTCATTTCCTTTGTTATAGTATCCATGAATTTGTCAATTTCCCCCAAGTGATTATTATCCTGGAATACTTTTTCTGTAACATGGTTATTCTGCAAGCTACAGTCAGAGTTCTGAATTTAATACTACCATTTCATCTCACATGTAATTTTCCAAGAAAGAGATTCATAGGTCAAAGTGAACTTGAGGGAAAGTATATGGTCAAATGTCTTGAAATTCAAACATATATTGTTCATTATAAGATGATCTAGAAGTGTCAATTGTGAGTGAGAAGGAAATCAACATCTTTTTTCAGAAGTATCCCAACATCAAATGCTATTGCATCTCAGCTGGCAAAATAGCTGAGTCTCCTTTTAAAAATTATTGTTTTATTTTTTAAAGATTTTATTTAGTTATTTGAAAGAATGAGAGAGAGAGCACAAGCTGAAGATAGGCAGAGGGAGAAGCAGAATCCCCACAGAGCAGGGAGCCAGACACAGGCCTTGATCCTAGGACCCTGGGATCATGATCTGAGCCAAAGGCAGCTGCTTACCCTACTGAGCCACCCAGGTGCCCCTAAAATTATTTTGCATAATAAATTATCTCTAAATCAGTAAAAAATTATATAAAATAAAGGACAGCTATATATCCTCTGTAGAGTTAAAATACATGTAAAATTGTTTGTGTATCTGTGTGTGTGTTGTCACATTTATTTCAGAGATTCTCTTTATTTTAGAGATTCTCTTTTTAACATATGCATCTTAAATGTATCACTAAATTGTGATCCCATACACACCCAGTCTACCTCAGTAGCAACCATTAGCCTGAATTTTATGTGTAGCATTTTTAGGCATGTTTTTGGATTTTTACACAAAATGTATTTACAAACAATATAAAGTACCATTTTGCATGTTCAAAAGTATAGAAATGGCATTACCTGGGAGCACCTGGGTGGCTCAGTCAGTTAAGCGTCTGCCTTTAGCTCAGGTCATGATCCTGGGGTCCTGGGATGGAGCCCCATGTCAGGGTCCCTGCTTAGTGGGGTGTCTGCTTCTCCCTCTCCCTCTGCCCCTCCCCCACTCATGTTCTCTCTTTGTTCTCTATCTCAAATAAAATTTTGAAAAATCTTAAAAAAAAAAGAAATGGCATCACCTGGTATATCTGATATTACTATCTCTCTTTTTTTCCCCTGTCATGATTAGGTTTTAGATTTGTCTGTGTTAATGTAAATATATCTACTTTATTCCATTCACCTGACAATAGTACTCTGATTGAGGAACTCTTCCATTATTCTTACATCTTGCTATTATAAATAATGATACTGTAATAAAATATCCTTGAGTAGTATTCCTTGTGTTCAATGTCAAATATTTCTCCAGAATATACATCTGGAAGTGGAATCTCTGAGTAAAAAGGAATTATTCTCTAACCTACTATTCTTGAATTTTCCACATATTACACAGGTTTATACTCTCATCAATAATGTATAAGAACACTAATTAGTCAACTTTCTTTCTAAAGCTCAGCACTGTCAGACTTATGAATTCTTGCACTTTGATTGAGGTATTTATGAGTTCATGGGTTTAATTTGCATTTACCTGATGTGTATCAATAAATACATCAGGCCAGATGTATTGTTTTTCTAGGGCTGCCATCATAAAATATCACAGACTGGGTGGCTTAAACAATAGAAATTTATTTTTTAACAGTTCTGGGAACTAGAAGTCCTAGATCAAGTTGTTTGCAGGTTTGATTTCTTCTGAGACCTCTTTCCTTGTCTTATAGGCGGCCACCTTCTCACTGTGTCTATATTTTCTAAGAAGAGAGAAAGGAGGACACATCGAAAGATTAGGTATTTAAACTGAAAAAGACTATTTCAAATTAGATTATCTAAATTAGTCAAGTGCCCTGAATTTATGTAATAAAATAAAGTTAAACATTACTTTTAAAGGTTAAAATAACCATAGTTGAAAAACATTTATTATAGAAATAACTACAATATTAGCTTAAAATTGTTTTTCAAATTTTATTAGGAATGATTTTTTTATATTTTCATTAAATACTATGTTTACTAAAGATGCCTAAAATCTGAAAGGTGTCAATAAATGAATATGTGATTTTTATTTCTAATTAAATGAACTGATTCTAAATGGCATAACTTTTAGATCGTTCAAATAGGTTTCAAGTTTCCAGAGAATTAAAAATAAGTTTTTTTAGGTTGTTCTGTTTTTAATGTGTGTTATTCACTGGGTGAAGTGGTTCCCATTGAAATCCCCTGAGGATAAAGAATAGGGAAATGGAAGTAGCATATGTATCTGGTGATTCTCATTCTCTGATGCAGCTGCTTTTCTTCATCCATGTGGTAGAGCTTTCTTTGAACTCAAGGAGTGTTCTTTGCTCTACAGTGATAAAGGGGAGTACAGAAGTGATCATAGTTCAGTGCATGGAGTGAACAACAAGAGTATTTGCCTTCAAAAGAAGTCAGTTTTCAAAGTGTAATCTCCCTTCAATGACACACTCTAAGCAAAGAGCAAAATATCACAGAAAAGACCAATGAAATAATTGAGCAACTGAAATTATCACATTAGAAACAGAAAAAAAAAGTTTTTACATTTAAACAACAGAAATCTTAAAATTTTCCAATGTTTCAAGGCAACACAATTAGATTTAGTGTCAGAACTCATGAAAACACAGCTTTCAGGTTGTCACTAGAGTAACAGACATTTTTGCTGTAAAATT
Source organism: Ailurus styani (assembly GCA_002007465.1). Taxonomy (NCBI): domain Eukaryota; kingdom Metazoa; phylum Chordata; class Mammalia; order Carnivora; family Ailuridae; genus Ailurus; species Ailurus styani. The sequence continues at coordinate 120,213 of LNAC01001179.1, read as the reverse complement.
CATAATTTAGACCTCGATATCAAAATCCATTAGTCACATGGGTCTGTGTGTAGCAAGGTTCAATTCTTCTGGGACCTCCTGAATATATAAAGAATGTTTTTAAGAACTATCTGACTAAGGAGTGTCTGAGTGGCTCAGTGGGTTAGCCTTCTGTCTTCAGCTCAGGTTGTGATCTCAGGGTCTTGGGATCAAGCCCTGCATTTGGTTCCCTGATCACCAGGGAGTGTGCTTCTTCCTCACCCTCTGTCCCTCCCCCCTCCCCTGTTCATGCTCTTTCTCTCAAATAAGTAAATAAATAAAATCTTTTTAAAAAGAATTATCTGACTAAATAATGGGAGATGGGAACATTTATTCATTGTGTATTATCTCCCACTAGCAGAATCTTAGCATTTGGGAAGCTAATACCTCTGCAAGTTATATATGCAAGTTCTGTCACTATCTGTCAGTAGGGTCTGTAAATCTGAGAATAGGAGGCAGAGATGCAGTACTCACACTAGAGACAAAATCCTGTAAAGCTAAAATAAGTTCAAGCATCTAAGCAAACAATCTTTCCAAAAATGCCTAAAATCAGAGGTGGGATAAAGAGGATGCAATTTTAGGTATCAAAAGTTCCTGAAGCAGTTCACCACTTGTACCATACTGATCTGCTCATGTTTCATAAATATGTATTCCTGTGCCAATGACTTTAAGGGATGCAATCTCTACAACAGACTTAACACACAGAATTAGAGACATGCTGTAGATCTCACTGCTGCAACTGTCCTTGAAGGTCATTATCTTCCTTCTCCAACATCTCTTCTTGTTTCTCATCACTCTCAACAAGATATGCTGCTGGAGAAGTTTGTTTCCCTGATTATGTGCTATTAACTTCTGTGCCTGTGTGATCTGAGTCTTTGCTTATCTTATTATTTCATATTTCCTGTGATTGCTCATTCACTATTTTCAGTAGGTGTGGAAGTAATAAGAAATGGCACATCAAATAACTCAAGTTCACCCATGCATCCATTGTGTACCAGCAATTCCAGCTCCCCTTGATAATCACAGCTGTTTCTGTCTACCAATAGAATAATTTCTTTACTTGTCTTCTGGTCCACTGACCTGAGAAACACAAAGTAACCAGGACATAGTAAAAGCTTCAGATTTAAGTACCTTTCATAGGTATTTCTTTACCAGTCAGATCTTCCTTCGAAACAAAAACAAAAAGAGAGAGAGAGAGAAGAAAGAAAGAAAGAAAGAAAGAAAGAAAGAAAGAAAGAAAGAAAGAAAGAAAGAAAAAAGAAAGAAGAAAGAAAGAAAGAAAGAAAGGAAGGAAGGAAGGAAGGAAGGAAGGAAGAATTAAGAGAGAGAGAGGGAGGGAGGGAGGGAGGAAGGAAGGAAGGAAGGAAGGAAGGAAGGAAGGAAGGAAGGAAGGAAGGAAGGAGAGAAAAAAAGAAAAAAAAATTCTCAGCCTTAGGAAGTTTATCTTGGGGACTTGCTCTTGGCTGTAAAGACAGTTATCTTTTAAAAGGTTGGGTTTCCATTTCTGGAAAGCCTACATTCAAGACTGGTGATCCTCCTACCCCAACTTGTGACAATTCTGAAGGCAATCCCAGTTTTACAGCACTCCATGAGATACACTAAGGCAGTATATGACTGCACTGTTGTTACCCAGCTTATCCTTTTGCCCTATCTCAATTCCTTCCCTTCCTTAATCATGCTTCATTTCCTTCTCGTAGATGTAGTTATCCCAAGAGCTGTATTAGTTATGCTTACCCAGAGAAACAGAATACATAAATATTAAATACATATGAAAAATATTTATTATAAAATGTATAAAGTATGGGTTCATGCAATTACTGAGGCTAAAAAATTCAACAATCTGCTATCTACAAACAGTAGTTTGCTGTCTACAAACTGGAGACCCCAGGAAACTCAATAGTGTATGTAGTTCAAAGGCCTGAGAGTAAGAGAGCTGATGAGGATGATTTTAGTCTGAGCCTGAAGGTCTGAGGATATTGATGTACCAGCTCAACACAGTGTGAATTTGACCTTCCTCTGCCTATTTCTATTCATACCCTCAATGGATTGGATGATAATCACACACTTTGGGAAGAGCAATCATCTTAACTCAGTCCAGCAGTTCAAATGCTAATAATCCCTTCTGGAAACGCCCTCACAGACATACCCCAAAATAATATTTAACCAGATATCTGGGTACTTCATGCCCTAGTAAAGTTGACACATAAAATTAACCATCACAAGTCCATCCCTAGTAAACCTGACATGCATCTCCCTAAACCATACTTAATATCCAAATAAATACAATAACAAGATAAAAATTCTGCCTCACATGTTACAGCTGTCCTGTGTACAACTGAAAATGCACCAAACCTTCCTCAGAAGAGGAAATAAAAGTTCTAAATGATGTTTACTCTTCTTGATACTCTATAGTTTACATACTATGATGTAAAATTAATTATATTTAAATACTATACTATGAAGTCAATAATCTTATGTTACATGATAAGGGGATAAGAGAAGAAAGAAAACAAAGACGTACATATATATGGAAAATTTTACATATATGTTCAATACATACACAAATCTATTCATAACAAACTAAAGAGAAAATACTCATGATAATTATAATCTTTGTTTCTGTAACTGATCAGTGGTCAAGCTGCTTTTCAAAATTACCTTCTTCTACTATCCATTCCTTATTCCTTATGCTCTTTGAAGCACCTGAGGGTCATGGTTCTTTACCTGGTGAGGTGACCCAAACCTCATTAGTAACCCTGCCTGGACTGGGTTGTTGTAGTTTTCCGCTGACCTTAATCAGAGGGCATGGTAATACTAAGAGAGGTCTTAAAGCATCTCCTGTGTTCCACCATGTTCTACATGTTCTTGCTTAGTTCCATTGTAGAGTAGTAGCACAATTTCCCCCTTGGTAGTGAAGATCAATCTCTCTAGCCTGAATAGTAATCTCCTTCTTTTGCCATGTTCCCCATGATCCTGATGTAGTAGGTTTTTTGAATACACAATTATAGTGCCAGCCATATGGCAATACCTTGCCGGTCTGAGACAAGGTTCTTTGGAAGTTTACGTTCTCAGTCTCCAGTAGTGGTGCTGTTTCTCTCATAGCCAGAGTTCACAGGTCCAGGAATCAAGTGGTGGAAATTGGAGTGGCACCACCCATTATTACCTCTAGTGATCCATTGGCAAAATTTCTGCTATCTGTTCCCATGACTTTATGCTCTGTGGACATAGAGATCTTAGTTCTAGATGGAAGAATGGTTCTATCAGAACTGGCAGATTGAACACTCAGCTGTGGTCAAAACCTAATCAAACTTGGTGAGCAGAAGGCCATGTTGCTGAGCCCATGGATAATTCCCATTCCTGTCACCATAATTTATTTATTCATAAACCTTTGGATAATAACAAGGGTATCCAGGGAAAGAGTCTGACTATTATTCAAAGAACAGATTATCCTATCCACTTGATTTTTAACTTCTCTTCTGAGGTCACCATTTAGTGAACTCTCACATGGTACACAAATATGCACATGCTTTTTCCATTCTGTAAAGTCTATCCACATCTCCTTCCCCAAATTTCCTTATCACCAGTTTTTCAACTACATGCCTTCAAAGTCCCTGATCATTCAGCCAAGCCATTTGTCACAGCCATGGGTTGGTAAATGTTTATCTCATCATTTCTTCTTCCAAACAAATGAACAGTCATGTCCACTGCTCAAAATTCTGCCCATTTAGAGTATTTCCCTTCAACACTGTTCTTTAAGGATGTTCCAGAAAGGAAGTATAATGATGCAGCTATCCACATTGAAGTAGCGCCAGCATATTGTGCAGAACTAAATGTGAATCTGTCTCTAGTCTTTTTCCTCTTCTAAATGATTATAGGGAGCTCCCCCATGAGACCATAGATGCAGCCTGGGAGAGAAAAGGCAGTATAGCATCAGTGGGGACCATGGGCTATTTCTTTATGTAACTTTTGCCTTCAGGACCTGTTTGAGTGCAAGCATAGATATATTTCCTTTTGATGATGGAGTTCTGTTGTGCATGCCAAACTTTATAAATTGGTTGGTCAGATAATACTCACCTCATGATGGGTAGTTCAGATTGCATAGTAATTTGGTGGTTCATGGTTAAGTATTCAGTCTGTACTAAGGTCCAGTAGCTTGTGAAGAGTTGCTTCTCAACAAAACAGTAATTGTCTGTGAATGATGTTAGGGATTTGCTCCAAAATCCTAAGGGTTTATGCTTCAATTCACCTATAACAGCCTGCCAAAAGAACCAAAGGGAATCCCTTGAATAGACAGGAGTACATACTAACAGGGCCTAAGTAAGCATCACTATTTAAGAGTTTAAGATTATTGGATCCATTTTTATGGAATTTCACTTAATAGTGCATCAGGACCAGGTTCTTCCTTTACAGGAAAAAAAAAAAAGTATGGGAAAGGGTTTGCAGCAATACGATGCACTGGTTTTATCACACATGGCATCACACAGAGAAAATGTTGGCCTAAAAGAAACTTATTGAAAATATAGCTGAGGTGCTACCATGGAGGTAATAACCTACTTCATCCTCCAGGACACAGTATACAGGCTAATCACTAAATATTATGCAGCCCTATTCCAAGTAGGTAAAATGCTTGAGTCCAGAAACCAATAAGTAGAAGTAGGTTCCCTCCTTCCATACCATTAGCCAAAGTGATGTAGGAAAGCTGTGCTTCCTTTCTACACAATTCTGGCTCTGCATATTTACAGATTTCAAGAAAAGAAATCCTTTATTGAAACTTATTTGCCATAAAACCAGTCTACTGGTGTTACCTAGTATCCTGTGTCAGTAAATTATTTAATCTAGTAAAGTAGGCAATCTACAAATCCTTTAATGGAGGTGCTGGCAAAAGCACTAAGGTTCTTAAAAGACAAACTGATATCATGAAGCAATGCTACATCTTGGTGATCATGAGTTTGATGTAGAGTTTAATATTTTAAAAATGATAAACTGATATCCAGAGTAGCTGTCAAGTCTGATAAGGACAAATTGCCCCGACCAGTTTAGAAGAGGTGTGATGCAATCATTTATCTATCAAATAGCTAGCTAGTCTCTCTGAGGAATGAAACCATACAAAGGGATCAGCTGCTAACAGGATACACATTGAGTAATGTGTATAACTAGAACAGTATTTGGAAGGAGACTTGGCACCACGGTCACTCCATTTTGGGCTCATAGGTAGGACAGTAGAGTTGCAGATGAGAGAGGATATTTCATATTCACAGGAAGAGTCATACTTTCCCCTAATTGTCAAGTGTCTTTTTTGTGGAGGATGCTTTTTGGTACTCAATTATATGAGCTCTAACTGTCTCTCCATTTCATACTTATTTCCATAGCTATTTAATTGCTTTTTTCCTCTACTTCTTTGTCTCTGATCCTCTAATCTTCCTCCTTCCAGACTACTGATTAGCAAAGGAAGTAATTTGCCCTGGTCATAATTCTGTACACCTCAAACTATTCTCTCTCCATATAAAATAAAAGACTAAATGGAGTACTCAGAGTCTACTTAGATGGAAGATTTTCCCTCAACACTTTCCTTTAAGACTATCTCTGAGTGCTAGAGTCATCCCTGAGTGAAATAGTTAAGCTACATGGATGTTTTAAGACAACTCATTATAAATCATGCATAAGTTCATTTTATATGCCAGAAATGGCCCATGCTTCCAAAAAGGCAGTAGATGTACACTGAAAGAGAAATGTTGCTATAGTAGAATTGGTTGACATGGGAAGCACGGCCACCTGCGTCCTCTGATGCATCCTCTGAAAGGTCTAAAGAATGATCTCAAAAGCATCTGCATCCTCTGAAAGGTCTAAAGAATGATCTCAAAAGCACCATTTACATCATGTAATGGACTGCTGCTGTTCCTCGTCAATCTACGGCTCAGAGACTTAACAGTTCTAAGCCCATAAGCATACAAAGGCCTAATACTATGACAAGAGTTTTTGGTTTGGGGGTTTGTTTCTTTGTTGTTTTTTTTTTTTTAATTTTTGAATGGCAGTTATTTCAGAAATGTTTAAGTCATGGCTTTTCTTCAGTATTTTAGGGGACTTTGATGTAAGTTTTCTGTATATTTCACTTTCTGGCACATGTGTGTTAAAAGGGTACCAAGAATATTTATTTACCCATTTATATTACCTTGTTAATTTTTATTTCATTACTGTAGTGGGTCAGTGCTGCACAAAATTTTTAAATGACCAAGATCCCTGAGGTTCCTGAGGCAAGAGAACGTTTATCGCTGTTTTTCCCGTGTACTAGGGAACACTCCGTGATCCATCTGGATTTTAAAGGGAATAAATAATGGATTGAATGGAGATGTTATAGGGCATCCACTCTGCCTCCTGTGTGTTGGAGGGTGGTGGTAACCTCTGAAATTCCCTCTGGGATGGAGTATTGCTTCTGATGTATAATACTGGTTAGGCTTTGAAGAGAAGTACCTTGGCTGCTTCTACTGGCTCTTTCAATAATGTCTTCATAGATCAGGGAACAAGGATTAGCTTTCTGTAAAGTTCTAAGTATTTCCCAACTAACTATTCACATGGTGGCTGAGAAAATAACCAGGAAAATGGTACTACTTTAGAGTGGACTTTGGACAGGATTCTAGTTACTACCTCATTTTCAAGATTTCCCATTCTAAAGTGGGAGATCGAAATAAGTCAATCAGAGAAAGACAATTATCATATGATCTCTCTGATATGAGGAACTTGAGGGGCAGGGTGGGGGGTCGTGGTGGGTAGGGAGGAAAAATAATGAGACAAGATGGGACGGGGAAGGAGACAAACCATAAGAGACTCCTAATCTCACAAAACAAACTGAGGGTTACTGGGGGGTGAGAGGGTAGGGATAGGGTGGATGGGTTATGGACATTGGGGAGGGTTTGTGCTTTGGTGAATGCTGTGAAAGATGTAAGCCTGATGATTCACAGACCTGTACCCCTGGGGCAAAGAATAAAAATAAAAATAAAAATAGAGTGGGAGAACATTACATTTTACATTACAAAATAACATTTTAGTTTACCAAATATTAGCGTCATCTTGGAACTTTTCCCAATAAGGGAACCCTTGAATAATTTGGATATTCCCCTTTTATCTGATAGAAGTTATTATAAAAGTATTAGAGTGTGGGAGAAATAACTTGTCTTTCTAGTTCACAGTTCTCTGAATCAAAAGGTGCCATATTGGGGCGCCTGGGTGGCTCAGTGGGTTAAAGCCTCTGCCTTCGGCTCAGGTCATGATCTCAGGGTCCTGGGATCAAGCCCTGCATCGGGCTCCATGCTCAGCAGGGAGCCTGCTTCCTCCTCTCTCTCTGCCTGCCTCTCTGCCTACTTGTGATCTCTCTGTCAAATAAATAAATAAAATCTTTAAAAAAAAGTGCCATATCTGAAGAACTATATCCAGGTCTGATGTAGAAAATGACATGCTGGTTCCCTGAGACTATTGTCATAATTGGAAGTAACATTTGGAAATCTTGACATGAGTCTGACCTTATGTAGTGAGATATTCATGACTAATTGGGACCGCTTACTGGAGTTGATATTATAGTTGAGAAAAAGGTCAGAGTCCTCCCACCCACAACTGCTTCTGTATTTCCATTTATTGCAATATGATTTTGCAGCTCTTCAATCAAAAGGTGTAGTCTATTTCCCTAAAACTTAAGTCTAGGAATGCAGTCTGGCTGATTTTGACCAGTAAAATGCAACAAAAGTGATAGTGTCCCCACAAGCTTATGAGACTAGAGAAAGCCTTCACAGTCATAGCTGCTTTTTTTTTTTTCATAACTGCATTTTAAGGAAACCATGAGTGCATACTAAAAAAACTAGTACCAGGGAATATGTGCAAGGAACTAAAAGTGTCTGCAATATATCCAATATATGACATTTTGTGCTTATTTATCTGAGAGAGAGCACAGGCAAAAGAGAAAGAGAGAGAGAGGTCACACAAGCAGGGAGAGGGGCAGAGGGAGATGGAGTGCCAGCAGCAGATCAGGAAGTCCAACACTGGGCTTGATCCCAGGACCCCAGGATCAGGACCTGAGCAGAAGGCAGATGCACTGAGCCACCCAGGTGCCCCTACATATTTCTTTTTAAAGTTTGAACAATCCTATGCCATTTTCCAGACTGACTTATTCATTTCATAATATATATCCAAGCTTCGAACTCAAATCCAAGAAATTGTCTTCTTTTGTTGATTCTGTTGATATTTGATTGCGGTAGTTTGTGACTTGCAGGCTTCAAAAATCTGTAAACTAGTCTGTTTTTCTCTCCCTTTTTTAACTTTTCAACATTATGACACCACACCTGTGCTCGTACATTCCATAAGGCTCTAGCTCACTGCTGACGTATTCATTATGATCAACAATAAGAAAATAAATATGGATATCCTAAAAATCTTCAAGATATTCCCAGATGTTTCTAACGTATGCAATATTGGAAAAGATTTGCTAGCAATAAAGATATATGCATTAAATTGTTTTTCTAACATCACATAATGAAACTTTTTCTAACAATTGTAATTTGGGAAACTCACTCCTTGCAAAATCTCTGAAGTTAACTGCCAGAGCAAAGACATTTAGAGGAATATGCAGAGGCAATATGCTCTTTCTATTAGTTTATTCTAAAGTCATTGACTGTGTAAGAGACTAATCAGGATAATTTTTTCCTTATACAAACTAAATTTCCTTGTGTAAATTTGTTTAAATAAAACCAATAAAATTTTGACATGTGCTGGACTTTTCTGCTTTACTTTACCACAATCAAGAACATTGACTGTCATGACATTTTCTTTTGCAGAAGACTTATGAAGAACTCTTTATATATTATGCACTAATTGAAAGATAAAAAATATTGTTTAATATTGGCTCAATGAAATATTACCTGAAATTCAGTACATTACTTTTATTAAACTGAATAATGTGCCTGATTTATTACTTTCTGTGAAGACGTAATGGCATAATTAAAGAGTAGACACTGTAACTGGTAGTTTAAAAAGGGGTTAACTTAGTTTTTATGAAAGTAGAAAATAAAAGAATGTATGAGTTTTAAGATCATTCAATAGATCTCAATATATACAAAATTAATGAAATACTAGTTAAATCTACCTTTATCTATATCATTTTTTATTCACTCTGCTATTGGTGAATATGTTTTTTTCTAGTTTTTGGCTGTGAAAATGCATGCATCAGAACTATGTGTATATATACACACACATATATACATATATACTTCACATATTATACATGTAAACATATATTTCATAAATATGTATGTAAAGGTTTATACACACACATATATGTAAAATTTTGATAGTGGAATTGGGAAACTGCAAAATCATTTTCCAATGTGGCTATACTATTTTACATTTCCACCAGCAATTTATGATAGTTCAAGCTGTTCCACATCCTCACAATTTATTACCATATTTTTAATTTTAGCTATTCTAGCGAGTTTGATTTGGTATAATCTGTATTGATGAAAACTAATTGTGTTAATCTTTTCATACACATTTGGACAATCTTATATCTTACTTTGAAAAATGTCTGTTCAATCATTTTTACTCCCTTCTTCTTTGGTTGTTTTTTTTTTTTTTTTAAGATTTTATTTATTTATTTGACACAGAGAGAGACCAGATCACACGTAGGCAGAGAGGCAGGCAGAGAGAGAAAGGAGGAAGCAGGCTCCCTGCTGAGCAGGGAGCCTGATGCGGGCCTCAATCCCAGGACCCTGAGATCATGACCTGAGCCGAAAGCAGAGGCTTTAACCCACTGAGCCACCCAGGCGCCCTCTTCTTTGGTTGTTTATTATGAACTGGTAAGAGTATTTTTTACATATTCTGAAAACGAGTACTTTCTCAGATATTCGTGTATTGAGTATTTTTTTCCAGCTGTGGTTTGCCTTTAATTTCCTTAATGCTGTCTTTTGAATAATAGAATTATTAAATGTTGATTAAGTCCCATTTATCAATATATCACTTCTGCTGAGATTTTTTTTATTGTTGTTTTGGGAAAACTTTACCTACTCCAGGATAACAAAGACATTCTATTATGTTATTTCTATATTTATTATTTTATCTTTCATATTTATATATATTATCCATCTCAAGGTCAATATGTTTATGGATTTAGAAAATGTTTGAAATTTTTTGTAAAGATATCCAGTTATTACAGCACCAAGAGATGATATATTCTTTCAGCATTACTTAGGTGTCTTTTTTAAAAATTGGTTTAATATATATGCAAACCTCAATATTTTAGCTTTATATATGATGTTCCATTTATTCATTTGACTATATATATGCAAATACAATGTTCTTTTCATTTTTGTGACTTTATATTAAGTCTTAAAATAAAGAATGTGAATCTTCAAATTAGCTTTTGTCCCCCCAAAATTGTTTAGGTTCTTTAGTTTACAATACATGTTTTAGTGTCAGTTTGTCAGTTACAAAAATGTTGAGTTTTAATATTAAATTTGTAGATCAATGTAGGGGAACTGACATCTTGACCACTGAGTCTTTCAAATAATGAACAATATCTAATTTCTATTTATTTAAACTTTCTTTTTAACTTTTTCAGTTTTTGTAGAGATCTTTCACATTCTTCATAAAATTTATTCTAAATATTTTACATATTTTTATTTTATTTTAAATGGTACTTTAAATTTTTATTTTCCATTTTTATGTTAACATAAAGAAATCAACTGTTTCATGCTAGTATAGAGAAATCAACTGAATAGAGATCTTGAATCCTGCAAACTTTTTGTAGACTTTTTTAGTGTTAATTGTTTTCCTTTGCTAATGTTTTTACCATCCTTTCCTTTTATTGCCTCCCTGCATTGGCTGGGCTTCCAGTCCAACAGTGCAGGGGGAAAAAAATGGAGAAGAAATATTTTTCCTGTTCTAGAACTTAGTAGGAAAGTGCTCATTCTTTCATTTCTAAGGATAATGTTAGACGTGGGTTTTATGTAGATGCTGTTAATCATACTTGGTTTCTTTCTATTCCTAGTTTACTAGGAATTTTCATGATGGAAATGTGTTGAATATTGTCAAATGTTTTTCCTACATTGCTCGAATTGGTTTCAGTGGTTTTTTTTTAAGTCCTTTCTATGAATATGGTGAACTGAACTTACATTCCTGGGTCACAACCTACTTGTTCATTATTTATTATCTTTTCTATGTATTAAGGAGTTACATTTATTATTATTTCCTTAAGTTGTTTTCATTGTTGTTGTTTTTTAAGATTTGAGTCTCAGGAAATACTAATTTCATAAAATAAGGTGGCAATTGTTCCTTTTTCCTCTACTTAATGAAAGAAGTCTCATAAACTTGCAATTTATTTTTAAATGTTTGATGGAATTCACTAGTGTAGCTATCCAGACCTGAAATTTTCTTTATAAGAATGTTCTAATTACACATTAAATAAGTTAACTATATATGTCTACTTAGATGAAACCTTCTTATGTCACTTGTATCAATTTGTTTTTTAAAAAAGTTGATAATTGGGTAAGTTGTAATAATCTCTCTAATGATATGTCTGTCTTCTTTCTTTTCTGATAGTGTTAACTTGGGTTTTCCTTTTATTTATTTATTTTTTCTGTTGTTAAACTAGCTTGAGAGTTATCAGTTGTACTGATTTTTTTTTTCCAAATAACTCACTTTTGGTATGTTTAAATTCATTTTCTTTGTTCATTTTCTATTTTATTGATTTCTGCCTTTATTTTCATTATTTACTTATTTCTTACATTGAGTTAAATTTATTCTTCCTTTTCTGGCTTCTTAAGTTGTAAACTTAGATAATTGACTTAAATTTTAATTTTTCTCTAGTATAAAAATTAAAAGCTGTCCATTTCCCTCAAGGAAGTATGTTAGATATATACAATTTTTACATGATGTGTTTTAATGATCACTTAGTTTATAGTTTTGTTTTTTCTAATTTTTCTAGTGATTTTAAACTGATTTCCAAATTGCCCTTTGCAATCACTATTTTCCTCTACTTCTATGAGTTTGATAATTTTATTTTATTTTTTATTTATTTTATAAAATATTTTTATTTATTTGACAGAGAGGGAGAGAGATTACAAGTAGGCAGAGAGGCAGGCAGAGAGAGAGGAGGAAGCAGGCTCCTTGCTGAGCAGGCAGCCCGACACGGAATTTGATCCCAGGACCCTGAGATCATGACCTGAGCTTAAGGCAGAGGCTTTAACCCACTGAGCCACCCAGGCACCCTGAGTTTGATAGTTTTAGATACTTCATATGCATTATTTGTCCTTCTGTTATGGCTTATTTCATTTAGTATAATATCCCCAGTTTCATCTATATTATAGTGTATGGCAGGATTTTCTTCTTTTAAGGCCGAATAAATTCCATTGTATGTATATACCACATTTTATTTATTTGTTCATCTGTTGATACTCACTTGGGTTGTTTCTACATCTTGGTTATTTTGAATATTTTTGCATGAACATGTTAGTGCTGATATCTCTTCAAGACCCTGATTTTGGGGCACCTGACTAACTCTTGATTTCAGCTCAGGTCATGATCTCAGGATCATGAGATTGAACCCATGGGGCTCTTTACTCAGCATGGAGTCTGCTTGAGATTCTCTTTCTCCCTCTCCCTCTGCCCCTCACCCCATTTTCACATACACTCTCTCTAAAATAGAATAAGGAAATCTTTTAAAAAAGAAAAGGTTCTTTCTCTCCCTCTCCCTATGCCTCTCCCATGCTGCTTGCACACTCTCTCTTAAAAACAAAACCAAAACAAAACAAAAAGACCCTGACTTCAAATTTTTGGATATATGCCCAGAAGTGGAATTATTGGATCATGCAGAGATTTTATTCTTAATTATTTTAGGAAACTCCATGTTAATTTTAATAGCAGTTACACCATTTTACATTCCCATTAACAATGTAGAAAGTTTAAAATTTCTCCACATCCTTGCCAACTCTTTCTGTCTTTTATTTCTCCATAATAACCATCCTAACTGGTGTAAGATGATATCTCATTAAGATTTTCATTTGCATTTCCCTGACAATTAATGATTTTGAATGCTTTTTCAAATGTCTGTGGACCATTTTTATGTTATGAGGTGCTTTTCACTTACAACATTTTTGATACCAAATGTATGTGGGGTTTTTCCTATAACAACCAATACTTCAACTCTCTAGACACCAACAAGTGTCCTGAAATTAAATTCGATTATTACATTAATTATCACAAGATTAGCAAAGAACCCAAAGATTAAGGACTCCACAAAATTGTCCCCATATCCAGTGCCAATAGCTAGTCATGGGCCTTTCTATACGTCTGGCGGACTGGCTATGATTCACAAGTTCTCAAGATCTCTTCCTCAGGTTTAATAATTTGCTAGAATGGATTACAGAACTCAAGAAAATAATTTACTTACTATTATCAGATTTTTAGTAAAGGGCCTAACTTGAGAATAGCAAATGGAAAAGATGCATACATCAAATTATGAATGGAACACAGTGCTTTTCCAGGTGCACCAGCCTAATAGCAGCTCAATGTGTTAACTAATTCAGAAGCTCCCAGAAAATATGTATGTATGCTTCATTCAAACATTGGCCATTGGTGTTTAATTAACCTCCAGCCCCACTCTGCTTCCTGGAGGTCAGGGGTAGTGGCTGAAATTCCAACCCTCTAATCATGAATTGGTCTTTCTTTTTAAAAATTACTTATTTATTTTTATGCCTTGGTCTTTCCAATGAAAAATTCCCATTCTGAAGCTATCTAGGGACCCCCAGATACCCATTATCTTGTTAACATAGGATAGGACAGTCATTACTCTGAAAGTTCCAAGAGTCTTAGAAGTTCTTATGTCGGTAACTGGGGACAAGGACCAAATATTATAATAAAAGATGTTCCCAACACCCCTATCACTTTGGCAATTGCAAGCGATTTCAGGATTCTGAATAAATAAATATATATTTCTTATTGTAGCCACAATATCACATATGCCTTCTTTGGCATAGAAATGTTTATTCAGGTATTTTCCTTATTTTTAAATCAGGTTATTTTTTTCTAGTTCCTTGCATATTTTGGATATTGACTCCTTGTCAGACGTGTGTTTGCAAGCATTTTCTCCCATTTCATAGGTTGTCTTATCACTGTTGATTTTTTTCCTTTGCTATGCAGATTTATAGTTCAATGTAGTCCCAACTATTTTTGCTTTTGCTTCCCATAGTTTCAAGAAATTACTGCCAAAATCATTGTCAAGAACTTTTCTCTTATGTTTTCTTTTACAAGTTTTACAGCTTCAGTTCTTACACTTAAGTCTCTAATCCTTTCTGATTGATTTTTGCGTATGATATAAGGGTCCAGTGTCGTCATTTTACATATGGATATTCAGTTTTTCCATCATCATTAGTTGAAGAGATTATCCTTTCTGTATATGTATTCTTGGTACCCTTGCCAAAGATCGGCTGAGCATATATGTGTAGGTTTATTTCTGTGCCTTCTGTTCTGTTCCATTGATCTATATATCTACCTTCATGCTAGTGCCACACAATTTTAAATAGAGCAGCTTTGTAATATATTTTGAAATCAAGAATTATGATGCCTCTAGCATTGTTCTTCTATCTTAAGATTGTTTTGGCAATTTGGGATCTTTAATGTTTCCATATGAATTTTAAGATTGTTTTTCTATTTCCTTGAAAATTATTTGGAATTTGCTTAAGGGTAACATTGAATCATAGATAGCTTTTGTAAATGCTTATTAAAACTGGTAAAGCCGTCCTATCTAGCTCTTTTCTTTTTTGGGAGGTTTGTGATTACTGACTCATTCCCTTTATTATTATAGATATGTTCAGGTTTTCTATTTCCTTGTCATTTAGTCTTGGTAGGTTTTGTGTTTTTAGGAATTTGCCATTTCATCTAAGTTATTCAATTAGTTGGCATACAATTGTTCCGAGTATTTTCTTATAATTCCTTTCTATTTCTGTAGAATTTGTACTGATGTCTCCACTTACAACTTTGATTTTAGTAGTAGTTTGTGTCTTCTCTCCCCCACCCCTTGTTTTTTCTGTTATTCAAAGTAGCTAAATGTTGTCAAGTTTGTTGAAAATTTTAAGAACCAAACTTTGGTTTTGTTGGTTTTCTGTATTGTTTCTTATTGTCCAATTTATTTACCTGTGTTCTAATCTTCATTATTCCTTTCTTTCTGGTAGTTTGGGGTTTACTTTGTTTTTCTTTTTATAAGTCCTCAAGATGTAAAGTTAAATTGTTGATTTGATTTTTTTCTTTTTTTGTTTTTACTTTATTATTACTACTATTATTATATTATTATACTTCAAGAGGCAGAAGGAAGTAATATTACTACTATTATTATATTAGAGAGGGAGATGGGGGGAGAGGAAAAGGGAAAGGGGAGAGAGACTCTTAAGTAGACTCCACATCCAGTGCAGAGCCTGACACTGTGCTCAATGAATCTCACAGCCCTGAGATCACGACCTGAGCCCAAATCAAGAGTCAGATGCTTACGTAACTGAACCACCCTGGCCTCAGGATTTTTCTTCCTTTTAGTGTTAATGTTTCCAAGTTATAAATATAAATATATAATATAAATATACCTCTTAGCTTTGCTTTTACTGCATCCTATATTTTGTGGGTTTTGTTTTCATTTCATTCATCTTAAAATATTTTCCAACTCCTCTTATAATTTTCTTTGACCCACTTTTTTGTTTAAAACGGTGTGATTTAATTTTCACATAGTTGTGAAATTTCCAGTTATTACTTCCAGCTGTTTTTACTATATTTCCAGCTGTTATTGATTTCTAGTTTCATTCCATTGTAATCAGAATACTAATGTCAATTTTAATGTCAATATAAAACTCAGTTTTGTTTCTTTTATTTTTCTCTATGGAAAATCTGAGATTTTTCTTCTCTTTTCCTTTTTTTTTTTTTGCCTTTGGAAATTATATCACATTTCTTGTTTGTATATTTTAAAATTTATCTTTGTTATTACTTGCAGGGTTATATTCTATATAATTTTATCCCATCCATTCATTCTAGTCTTTATTTTAGCACTATTAAAACATGAATGTTGAAGATTTTAATTTTACTTATTAGTTTTCCTCAAATGTGTGATAATTCTTGGTAATATGTCAATTTATGCATGTGAATATTACCTTTTTTTAAATAATAGCCTAATAACTTAAGAGATTGGGCTTTCCTTCTTGGATACAGGGGTTTCCTTGTGCCTCTTGGAGTTCAATAGCTAGCTATCTCAAAGGAGCAGCTACCAACATAGGAATAGACTTTGAAAAAATTTATTGGGGGAAATACTTGTGAAGGATAAAGAAGAAAGAATTGGAGGAGGTGGAGTAAGTCGTCTACACAGCCAAAGGAAGTCTGACACTAATGGAGGAGAGCAAGATGGAAGGGAGGAGATTGAGGGAGAAGAATCAAGCTGCACCACAATTCTAAGAAAGGTTCCACCAGGTGGATGGGGAGTCCTTAATCCAAGTAATCTATTGGAGAAGTCTTGCATCAGGAAAGGAGGAGGAAAGAATGGGCCTGAGCTACTATTTCTGCTATGCTTAATTATGGGCAGAAAATTGTCCACAGGTAAGGGGCTCTAGGCATGAACATGTTTATGGATGCAGAAAAGCAGCATCTGGGCTGTAAGTCCACAACACTCCCTGCAGCAGGAGGTCATAGCTGCCATATCTGGGATAGTGCTCATACTCACCAGCCACAGAATATTTTGGGTCTTTATCCTCTTTCTTCATCATGCATTCTGAGCTAGGGGTCTGGTTTCTTTTTCCCTACAAATTTTCATCTTGCAGTTACTTCTCAAAATTTCTGGCCAATTGATGTCAAAATTCTACGTCTTTTGCATGCTTTTATAGTTGTGTTATTTTACATTTTTAGGGAATGTATTTCTTTCATTTGCTATAATGAGATTCCAAGTGGATATGCTTCTATTCACACACCAATTTTTTTAAAAGCTTTTATTTATTTATTTGTCAGAGAGAGGGAGAAAGAGAGCACAACAAGAACATCAGGCAGAAAAAGAAGCAGGCTCCTGGCTAAACAGGGAGCCTGATGTGGGACTTGATCCCAGGACCTGGGATCATGACCTGAGCTGAAGACAGATGTTTAACCAACTGAGCCACCCAAAGGTCCCAACACATACTAATTTTTTAATCCTATATCTGGAAGTAGTTCATAACAAGAAATGTTTATCTAAATCAATTTGGGTATTTTTCAAAGTACTTATGAGGAAGGCCCACTATAGAGGTGTTTGAAATCCAGAATGGTTATTAATTTGCCAGCACCAATACAAAGTGAAAAGGTAGATCCTTTATTAAAAAACAAATATTAAGAATTGCAAGATGGTAAACATAGGATGTTAAACGGAGTGTAAGGTCCTTTTAAACATGGAACCCTACGTGACAGCACAGGTCATCCACGGGAAAAAGCCAACCCGGACTGAAATACAGCTGTGTGTCAAAGGACTATGATGTTTTCACTATCTATAAGATATTGTGAGGGAAGTATAACTACAGAAAAGAGTTATAAATACAAAATACACTCAATTTATGTTTCAAAGCCATACATTGTTTCTATTTTTGAGATTATGCATATTAGCCCAAGAAGTATGAATAAGTATCTTTTTACATTTCTATAACTAAGTAGGCCCACTTAAATAATAGCTCTCAGAAAAAAAAAGTATAGTATATCTCAAAATTGAATTTAAGTTTATATAACAAAAATATTTTAAAACCTTAAAATATTTGTTTTCTACCACCATCAGCAGTAAAAGCAAATGAGCAAACTTTTAAAAGTGCAGTTTTTCCTATAGCATTGCTGGACTGTACATGTAAGTAAGTATGAGAATTTTATTTTCTTAATAGAATATAATTAACATCAAGTACTCAAAGGATTCAGTAACCCAAAATTTTTAAAGGTATTTGCATGGGAAGAACTCAGTCAAATAGGAAAACACAGGTCACACCAATATTAAATTGGAGAGGTAAATGTCTGCATGGCTCGCACAGCCATTCCTACTTTTAAACTACAAAGTGGAAAGTCCACACTTCCATTACATGAAATAGGCAAGTATCCTTTACATAAGAATGGTAAGTGAGATAAACACAATACTTAAAGTCCCAACTATGTGCAAATGTCCTGTGATGAAACACACACAAAATAGATTCTCTGGTCTTAAAATTTAAAAAAAAAAAAAA
>LNAC01001179.1:0-101831 GCA_002007465.1 Ailurus styani | reverse complement strand
GTCTGGGTGGCTCAGTGGGTTAAAGCCGCTGCCTTCGGCTCAGGTCATGATCCCAGGGTCCTGGGATCGAGGCCCACATCGGGCTCTCTGCTCAGCAGGGAGCCTGCTTCCTCCTCTCTCCTCTCTCTCTGCCTATTTGTAATCTCTCTCTCTGTGTCAAATGAATAAATAAAATCTTAAAAAAAAATTTAAAAAAAATAAAATAAATAAAAAAAATCAGTAAAGAGTTATTCCCATGTTAAATCAAGGATTGAGTATTTTGACAGTAAACCATTATGAAATGAATTATAGTTGATTTATTTGTGGTTTTGAAATGAGTATCAGGCTACTAACTGAGGTAGTAAGGGTGATAGAATTGAATAGCCCAATCTCAACCCTATGTTTTCAGCTGTTTCCTCTTCCAGCTTTGTTCAGCTGTAGTCATTCATGTCCATTTTCATGGTCAGCCAACTACTAATAATGAGTAAATTGATAAATTCAAATACATGAGTGGGTTTTGTCTGGAATTATTCTTGTCACAGACCTGTATGTGGTGCACCTGATATATCTCAGGTAACTCTGTGCTTGTGTTGTGAATTTATTTCTGTTATGCTGCTCATTCTACAGGATAGGATTTCTGCTTTAAATTTCTAGTTAGCACTCTATTTTTTTTTTTTAATGTATCTGGATTCCTGCCTGAACTCCATGTGGCTTGGTTGAACTCTGGTGTATGTCTGCTTTTATTTCCCTTAGGACTCTGTGTCTTATCCCCGTGAACTCATTTTTTGGCTGAGATGGGCTTCTAAATATATACCTGCATTATTAAAAGTGAAGATCATAGGCCTCTATTTACTGTCTCCTGAAGCCTATTCCCAGGCACTAAATTAGAACTCTGGATATTGATGCAAACCAGAGCCACTCACTTTACATGCTTCGTATTTTACCCAAGTTGTCTATCTCTGTCTGAAGCTGATGTACAAACTGGTCAGTTTTCAGTTTCTAAAGGCAAAAGTAGTTTTAAAATAAATTTCAGTCTAGGTGAGTATAAGCTTTTAAAGTACTAAGAATGAGAATATTATGAAAGGAAATAGAACTAAATGTTTATTGGAAGCATAGCACTTCTAAATTTTTGTTGGATAAATTAGAATAAACCGAAGTAAAGCAATATTTTTAATTTGAAGCAATGTGTAATACTAAAAATAATATCAATAACACATAAAGGCAGAGTGCAGAAAAAGAGATACCAAGGAAACAGAGCTTGCCAGAAAAACAACTAAATTAATCAGCTAACTATAAAGGAAAAGAAAGTAGAAGAGGGGAATGTGACCTTCAGGAGAGTGTGACTCCACCCACTAGTGAACGCAAACCAATGTTCTGGAATTTAGTCAATTGATTTCTAATCTTTTTCTGTAGTAAAAGTCAAGAGAACTTGATCTCCAACTCCTTTTCCATAATAGGCTGTATCTCCTAGGGTTACTTTTGAATATTAAATTGAAATTTTTCACAGAGTATTTTTGGAAAATAATTCTAGGTTTTAGAATTCTGTAAAATGATAGTTACCATATAAAAAATTAAAACTTCTGTCAAAAAACATCATAAACAATCCTGATAAATTAACCTGTAGTATCCTTCAAAACATTCAAATTTGCATTTGTTTTGCTGCCTAATTTTTATTAGAATTCTAATAACTAATGTTTAAAATGAGATACAATTTATTATTTATAGGTAACATTTTCTGAGATCTTCATATCAGACATTGTGATAAGCATCATATATATGATATATGTAATATTACCACATATATATTAATTTTAACAGGAATTCTGAATAGTAAATATTAACATAATAATTTTACAGAAAAGAAAAATTAACACAGTGAAGTGAAACAAAATCACTAGGCCTTTCTTTGAGCAATGGTTTGGCAAATTGGAGTTTTAAAGATTTTGATTATGAATTATTAATTTTTGATCAAGGACATTGGATTTTATTTAGGGAAAAAACAACTGCATAGAAAGAAATGGCAAGTTGGGGTGCCGCGATAGCACAGTTGGTTAAGCGACCAGCTCTTGGTCTGGCTCAGGTCACACTCTCAAGGTGGTGATCTCAGGGTCCTGACACCCTCCCCGGTGGGGCGCTGTGCTCGGCAAGAAGCCTGCTTAGGAGTCTCGCTCTGTCCTTCACTCCCTCCTTCTCTCTCAAATAAATAAATAAATCTTAAAAAAAAAAAAGAAAGAAATAGAAAGTTATGAATGAAGACAATAAAAGATTTTAAAAACATTCAGGATTTGTAAATATGAAATTTTTATCAGATGGATTTTTTTTTTAAGATTTTGTTTATTTATTTGACAGAGAGATCGAGAGCACGAGTAGACAGAGTGGCAGGCAGAGGGAGAAGCAGGCTCTCCGTGGAGCAGGGAGGCTGCTCGATCCCAGGACCTTGGGATCATGACCTGAGCCGGAGGCAGCTGCTTAACCAACTGAGCCACCCAGGCGCCCCCAGATGGATATTCTAAAATTAGCTTCATATAAATTTACATATATGGAAAAAATACATATCCATGCTTATAGTATATGAGGCATTAAGGCTGGAAATAGGCTTAATCCTCCTTTGAATTTATGGAAGAAATATTAATGGGTAGTATTAGGACCCCAGGATTCTGGGTTTACTTACATTTTATAGGAAATTTTTTGAAAAATGGTGCACAATTGAATTTAGATTGTAAGAGTATTTACCAATGCAAATACTATGGAGACTATATTATTAAGTGAAGATATTAAAAATTTACATGGATTTATAACAGACAAAGCACTTTTAACTTTAAATTTTTGAACTTTCTCCATGAATGTTAATGAATATAATAGTAACAATGCAAAAAGAAAAGATTGGCTCAAATATTTCAAGGTATCAAATTAACCTAGATGCAGTTAGCATATATTTTGAAATGAATTATTACCCTTCAGTTTCTAAAGCATTATGAAGCTAATTGTAAATATAAAGAAATTAAAATTCTTATACAAATATTGAGGCTGTGATTATGCTATTGTCATAAATCTGAGGGTTTTGTTGTTCTTATTACTGAAAATAATACAAAGTGTCCTTAAGAAGGGACCGTCCAGTTAACAGCCTCTTGTATTTTGGTTAACTTGTAACCTCCTGAAATGGTAGGAGATACATATTTCTTAAGATAATAGTTCATTTTATATTATCATTAAATAATACTTCTCAGATGCTAAAATGCAGTTCTATGCAGAGAAAGTACATATAATGCCTTTGTATGTGTCAAATAAAATCTTTAAGTATCAACTATATTTTAACAAATAGCAAACAATTTTGTGATAATTGCTACTACAATGAATGCCAAGGGAATTCATGATAATTACAGTTTGCATATTGAATAGGAATGAGTTCAAATTAAGAGATTCTGAAAGAAATTTTTATAATATATATGCATATTTTGAACTTTTAATTGATTTTAAATAGAAATTGAAAGTAGATATTGAAAGAATTTTCTCAATTTTTATACTCAAATAATATTTATTCATTATTATTATTTTTATTTTTCTGTGTCTGAGCTTAATCAGCTGAAATATAGCTGATATTAAATCAAATTTAACAATATCTTTTAACCAGTGAATTTGTCCATTTACATTTTTTATCCTGACTTTTGTATATACTTTCTTTTTCTTGTTTGTTTTATTTAGGATTAATCACATACTTTTATTGCATTGCTTATAACTCTATTGGGTTGGAAATTGGAAATCAATTTTGCTTATTAAGTTTAATCTCTTTGATTTTATACTGCAAATTTAGACATTCTAAATGTTATCAATATATTCATGTTCTTACAGAAAAATAAAAGATAGAATAATTAACTCAAATATCACCACACATCCTTCATCACTGTTTTCCACACTTTAGTTCTAATATTGGAATTATATGTTTTATTTATAACTCATTTGGTTATCAATGCATTAGACATTTTAAAATATTTTCCTCTGTGCATGTGTGCATATAGATTTTCTTTTTAAAATTAATATTGCCATGTTAATCTTTTCAAAAAATTAACTTTGGTTTTGTTTATATTTTTAATATTTATTAAATTCTTCCTATTTTTCATTTTTTTTCTTCTACCTTTCTTCTTTTCTAATATATCCACTGAAAGGCTTTTTTTTTTAAGATTATATTTATTTATTTGACAGAGAGATCACAAGTAGGCAGAGAGGCAGCCAGAGAGAGAGTGGGAAAGAGGCTCCCCGCTGAGCAGGGAGCCCGATGTGGGATTGGATTCCAGGACCCTGAGATCATGACCTGAGCTGAAGGCAGAGGCTTAACCCACTGAGCCACCCAGGCGCCCTCCACTGAAAGTTTTAATGTTCTTTTAAGTACTGCTCTAGCTACCTCCCATGAGTTTTGATGTCACATTTTATTATTTACTTCAAAATTTATTCTAATACATGGTATTGTGGCTTATTAAGAAGTCTGTGACATAAATTCCAAATATTTGGGAAATTTTCTTGAAATTTTTAGCTAATTGCTTTATGGTGCTATATATTGTTCATTTTGGTAAATGTTCCAATTCCCCCTGAAAACATACAGAAGCTAAACTTATTAGATATAGTATGCTATCATATAGATTATTTTGGATAATCTTATATAATAAAATCTGTACATTTTTAATAATTTTATGTCTACTTGTTTTGCCAATTATTGAGAGGTGAGATAAAATCTCCAATTGATTCCAATTAATTGTAGTTATTTAATGTACCTATAAAATGTCAGTATTCAAATTACTTGTAAAAATTATTTATTGTCAATTTTTTTTAATTCCTTACTTTTCAAACACTCTGTCCTTTAAAAAAAATTCTAATTTTTCCTTTGTTGTCAAATATTGTGGTTTTAAAAAGAGAGAGAGAGAGAGAGAGAGAGAGAGAGAGAGAAGAGACATTAGGTGAATTATCTTTCTCCAAAGAACTTAAAATTTGAATTTAGCCTTTGTTTTGTTCTGATGTAGTCAGATGTAGGATGTAGTCCTTACTTCTAGGGCCTGGCCATTACTTTGAGGGATCATCCTTGTGGAGTCTCAAATGAAATTCAAGGGTACTTTCCAGGTCCCTATCAATTTTTTAGAATGTCAACATTTTTCTCTCCCCAAAACGCTAAAATTACCACTCCACTCTTTTAGCTTTCAGGCTGGATTTTTCTGCTATGTTTCATGAAAACTTGGTATGCACATGCTGGGTTTACAGCTCATAGGGGGTCTGTATGCATCATTTATAGAACTTCTCTGCCTTTCAGTTTTCTCCAGAATTTTAATTTTAGCCACTTTATAATCCCCAAACTCTGACTTCTATTTTCTTAGACCAGTATGATCGCTGCTTTCCACTTTAATTACCATTCTCTCTCTGCTGAGATTTGTGGAAAAAAAGTTGTCAGAGTAAAACTATATGTGAAGTGGAGCCCATTCCATGCATCACCCTTCTTTTATTGACTAAACCCCTCAAGTCTTTCATGCCTTGATTTTTCGCTAATGTCTTCACTGTATTATACATTTCTATTGTATGCATTCTACCCAAATATTACTGTTCGTTTGTGAACAAGTCAGTCTGGTATGAGCTACTTTATTTTTTCCATTGTTAAAAATGTCTCTTGGAGCTCCTGAGTGGCTCAGTGGGTTAAAGCCTCTGCCTTTGGCTCAGGTGGTGATCTCAGGGTCTTGGGATTGAGCCCCACGTCAGGCTCCCTCCTCTCTCTGCGTGCCTCTCTGCCTACTTGTGATCTCTCTCTCTCTCTCTGTCAAATAAATAAATGATCTTTAAAAAAAAAAGTCTCTCTATTGTCTTTGAATCTAAAGATTTCACATGACTGTAACTTATCTTTATGAATGGCTTGAGGTAAGGGATTTAAATGCATGTTCTCATCTTGACTATCAATTTCCCCCAATACTGTTTCTCATGTAATTCATACACAAATTTCAAATTAATCTGTAATCTCTGTCATATATCCATTTTTCTAATATGCATGGTTGAGCTTGAATCAAGACTTTGTTCCTACACCTCTGTTTTAGCTATCCTCATTAGAAAATATTTATAAGGTTAGGTATCTGGTAGGCCACATATATTTTCTTAGCTAAATAGTTCATCATGAGGAAGGTACAAATTTAAATTGAATTATTTTATATATGTTTGATTTAGTAAGTCAGACGGTGGTTACATGGGTATCTGTTGTATTATTTGTATACACTGGTTAGCCTGAAATAGTCATAATTAAACTCTCTATGACATACTTCATGTATTTATGTATAAATGTATATGTCTGTATTTATATGAAATATGTATCACTTGACACGGATATATTTACTCATATATATACATGTATAAGATATATAGTCTAAATTACTTCATTTTGTCCAGTGCCAAAGTGTTTTTTTCAAAAAAGTCTTTAAAAGGTCTTAATCTACCTTCAATCTAAAGATTCATATGAACATAACTGATTTTTGTAAATGGCTTGAGATAATGTATTCAGATCCATTTTTATTCACCTTGTTAATCAATATTTCCAGTACTCTGTCTTATGTGATTCATGCATGAATATACATTTTCCTTTTTTTTCTTTTTCTTCATAATTTCATTTTGGAAATTATCTATGTCATCTGTATTCTTTAAAACTATAAATGACATTCTAATATTCAATGGGATGGTTATGCCACATATTTACCAATATCCTATTTTTTTATTTTTATTTTTTTTAAGATTTTATTTATTTATTTGACAGAGAGAGAGAGATCACAAGTAGGCAGAGGCAGGCAGAGAGAGAGGAGGAAGCAGGCTCCCCGCAGAGCAGAGAGCCCAATGCAGGCCTGATCCCAGGACCCTGAGATCATGACCTGAGCTGAAGGCAGAGGCTTTAACCCACTGAGCCACCCAGGCACCCTACCAATATCCTATTTTTAAGAAATCATGTGGTTTTACATTTTTTTCAAACTTCATAAGAGTGTTTTGGGGAGTGTAATTTTTCATCGATATATTTCTTTTGGGTAAATAAATAAAAAAGCATACTGTTAAAATCTTTGACATTTTTATTTGTAGTGCTAAAATGCCCAAAAGAAATGCTCAAGTAGTTGTGTGTGAAAATTGCCTACTTCCTGGATCTTATCTTTTTTTTTTTTTTACTCTTCATCCATCTGTCAATAAATAATATTAAACTTGGATTTATATTATTATTATTATTTAGCTCAATATATTTTCAAATGTTTAGAGATATCATTCTATTTGGAGTATAATTCAAGATGTTGTAGGAAATTAATACCAAATAGAGAAACAAATATATATAAATACACTATCTCTAAATATACACTTGACCCTTTCTATTTGCAGAGACACATGTAATTAAAATAATTTTATTTATGTGATAATACTTATCACATATGTATGTGGACATTGGACCATCTTACTTGTGCATATTGGACCATCTTAATTGTCTGGGCTGTTTCTGGCTGCTAATTTCCATTGCTCATGTTCTCCTGTCCTTGGATTCAGGAGGTCAGGATCTATGAGACTACTGTGATTCAAGTGATTACCTCATGAGCTTCTGCTATTAGTGTTTTATGCAAAAAATCTTAATCAGCTTGCTCAATCTCAGTTTATACCCCAAGCCCCAAATTTAACATAATCATTCTGTGTCATTCCATGTCTACTGATTAGATAGAGGGGTTGACATACAATTTCTTTATGATTATAAAACATGCTACTGAGTAAAGAGTATACATTTTTGGTAATCTGTATGTGATAACTGCCCTAACAAAGTTTTATAATTTAATCTGCTACATCACTAAAATTCATATTTTGCTTTAGTATAGTTGGTACAGACCCACAATCACTGATTTGCATTTAAAAATGCAAAAGAAATATTTGAAAATAAACTTATTTTTAATCTGTTTCCAAAATTCATTTGATGACAAAAACTGATGTGAAATGATATAACTTATATTCTTTATTTTGCAACTGAGTAGTAATATTCATATCTTGCTACAGAATTAACAATGTATTTAATTATTAAGTATTATCTCATTCCACTGGTGTTGCAAATATATGTATATGCACAGTACTACCTTTTAAAAATGAAAATTCAGAATTCTGAAACATATTTGGCATAAAGGCTTTCTAAAACAATAATTATATTAATTTTTTTCTGTCAAAATGGCAATTCTACCATTTTCTTTCTTTTTTTATTAAGATTTTATTTATTTATTTGACAGAGAAAGAGACAGCAAGAGCAAGAACACCAGTAGGGGGAGTGGAAGAGGGAGAAGCAGGCTTCCTGCTGGGCAGGGAGACCCATACGGGGCTCGATCCCAGGGCCCTCGGACCAATGACCTGAGCCGAAGGCAGACGCTTAATGACTGAGCCACCCAGGAGCCCCAGTTCTTCCATTTTCTATCTATGAAAATTACTTACTTAATTTTGACATTACTAAAGGTAATAATCTATAAAATTAGAGTATAACGATTCTTACAACAGGATTATTGTGAAGAAAAAGAAATAATGTACAATAAATATTAAATAATTCATGATGCATTAAAATGTTTAAATTGCATTTTTATAAAGTTCTTTCTGCTTTTCCTTCTAGTCTTTCATTATTCTGTCATATTGCATAAATAAAAATAGTTCAAAGATTTATCATTTTTCTCTATTTATGAGCTCTGCACTCCATTATTACTATACTAGATTCTAGTATACATATTTATGCTTGCAGAATGCCAATATAAACTATAGCTTCTTCCCATCAGCAAATTTTATAGTATCTACCTAATCAAGGCTTAACTGATCATGTAATTAAAAAATGGTAGAAGGATTATGTGAGGACTAGGTCATTTAGTTAATTTATTTCCAAATATAGATTTTAATAGATTTCTTAGCACATTCAATTTTTTTAGTTACATTTAACGTTATTATTTTTGTTGAATTTCACTTATTGTCACATAAGCAAAAGAACAATAATGACACTTAGGTAATTAAAAAAAATTCCTCCACTAATCCTGTATTAAATCTAATAAAGTTTTTAAAGAATATATATTCATATGTGTGTGTGAGTGTGTGTGTGTGTGTGTGTGTAGAGAGAGAGAAAGAGAAAGAGAGAGAGATCTAGCCATATATAGACTTGGTTTTGCATCAGAGACTTCCTGTGGTAGCTGAGCATATTGAGAAATTCTAATGACTGAAGATGCTGTAAGGTAAAAGCTCACATGGGGAAAATCCTTATATTAATACATGAATCAATAACCTTGATAGAGATGTCAAAATGTGAAAATAAAAAATGCTTTCCAGTTGCCCCAGAGAAAACTTAACTTCCATCGATAGAAGTTTACAAGAAGTAAATAATAATAACTAAACTTGAAAAAAATTGATAATGCTCTCAATAATCATGAAGATTAACAAAAAAAATTTTATCAGAAAGCTATTTCAGATAAAGATCCAAAAGGTTATTTGAGTAATCACAGAAAGAGGAAAGGCAATTCAAGAAGACAAAAAAAAAAGGAAAAACTTCTAGCTAGTCATACTGATTTAAAAGAAGTTACTTAAAACAATAAGAGACAGAGAAAGAATGGTATTTGGACTCTTATTAGATTAAATTTCTTTGAGCATTCTCTTTTCCTAAGTGCAGAATTCTCTCTCAAAGAATTATTCCTCTTTTGCATGTTAATCTACTCTAAAAATAAAAAATAAAAATATCGCCTTTATAGGCCAACCACTTTGGAATTTATGCTTCTTAACTCCATTTGCCAGAAAACCGAACTGAGTCCTTGTTGAAGTACTTTTCACATAAAAATTACGTGCCGTCTTTATGGAGTAGATTGTTAGATTTAATTGCTAGTTGAAGTGCAAGGTCATTAGACACATGCTGGGATCAGATAAAGTACCTAATTTGCAGAACCCAGTGCAAAATGAAAATTCAGAGCACCTGATTCTGATTATAGATTTCAGAACAGTGACAGCTGTGCCTTGAACCAAGTAGAGGAGATTTTAAAGGGAAGGTCCTTTGAGACCTCACATTCATGAGCCATGCTTGTGAAACAGATCCCATACAGGAGACTTCTGAGGACCTTATAGGTACAACTCAATCACCTGTAGCAATGCCATCCAATATGGAAGCCACAAACCACAAGTGTACCAAGCCGCTAAGCACCTGAATTGAGGGTAGTACAATTGAAAATTACAATATTTAATTTATATTTAAATTTAAATTTATAAAGCAAAGAAATATACACTTTTTTCTGATAAACACAAGTTTATTATTTTGGCAGGATTATATTTCATTTTAATCATCAAAAATTTAATATATGAATTTAGATATGAGGATAAGTGTAAAAACATACCATGTTTCAAAGATGAAGATATGTAGTATGAAAAAAGAAAGATAAAATATCTCAATAACTTTTTAAAGTTAATTCCATGTTGGAATGACAAAACTTTGTATATAAAAATGTATATTTTTAAACTAACTTAAATTTAATTTTACATTTTAAATGTTATTACTGGAAAATTTAAAATTATGTATGTGGGATGAATTATATTTCTATTGGACATTGTTGACCTAGACACATAAAGACCTCAGGAAAACCATCTTTGGGGTGTGTAAAAATTAAACTGAATATCTCCTTGAAATTTCACATTTCTAAGCAATCTTACAGCTGAGAGGATAATTATTAAAATTCAGTGTGTACTGAATCTCACCAGACATGAAATCCAGAGAACTTTATGTTCCAAATAGCTGATCAGTGAGAATATACTACTGTGTATCTCAGCATTTGACTTCAAAGTAAATTCATTGGAATAAAATTAAACAGATTTATACTTTATTAACTCCAACTGTACATACCAGAAAGCTGGTATTATGCTGACAGACAGTTGAGATTTATAATTTCTTGATATCCTGGTTAAATAAGAAAGTCTGCAAGGAGAAAAAGAATATAAGAAAAAGAGAATTCAGAGAATACAGACATGATGAAAAGTTAAAAGAGGAAATAAAGAAGAGAATTGGAACATTTTGGAACAGTTTATTTATTGAAATTGGTGAACATACAAGAAAAATGTGGTCTGAGTTAGTGAAAAAAAATTTCACACAAGATTTAAATTTCCTTTTGCTTATTCACTCAGGCAGGCATAACATTATAACCTAGGCTTTTGAGAAAGCAGGTGCATAATTCAATAAGAATAATGACATCTGTATTATTCAGTTGGATATGATGTAATTATTGGGGAGACAGACTATATTTGGATACATAAAAAGCACTTTTAGAATTGGAGTCTGGTGTGACCTGAAAAGCAAGGATTTGACCAGACAGACTATATATTACCTCTTTAGCAATCAATATCAACCTTGAAAATAAGTATCTGCATTGTCCTTGAAAAAATAAATGGAGAAAGGTGAGGAGCACAATTCTTCTTATCATCACCCCGATGTTTCACAACAAAAGATATTCCCAGTGGGAGTACAAACTGCTATATTCAAAAGAACCTGTTTTGAGTCTTGCCATCTTGAATCCTCAGAGAGAATTTTGTCTTGAAAATTTAATTATCCATGTAAGCAGTCCTCAATTAATACTAGTCACATGAACTTTGACCTATAAAATGAGAACGTGTTTTAAAATATTATGAATAGTTCCATATAGTTTATATTCTTTTTATTGTTATTTTATTATTATTATCAACATTGTAATCACCATCAATATTATCATTTTCTGAGTTTTTAATGACCAAATAATAATGTTTATGTTAATAGTTGATAGCCACAAATATATTATTAATGTTTGATGTTTATTTGGGGGTAATACTGTTTCTTTTTCCTTCTGGCAGCATAATACTTTAACCTTCTAATTTAATTTTTTTCTTGACATAGCATTAGGACACATGATTTTACATTAAGAGTAGCATTAATAATGTGAAATAATGAAAATATATTTTTTAAACTTATTTTAGAACGATTTTTATCCTTTTCTAAGTATTGCATAAACCTTTAACAGTGATTTAGAGAAAATTTTCATCCAG
Source organism: Ailurus styani (assembly GCA_002007465.1). Taxonomy (NCBI): domain Eukaryota; kingdom Metazoa; phylum Chordata; class Mammalia; order Carnivora; family Ailuridae; genus Ailurus; species Ailurus styani. The sequence goes on along the minus strand of LNAC01001179.1, from coordinate 89,807 downwards.
GAAGCTGACTGGCTAGGTCAGTAGAGCATGCAACTCTTGATCTTAGCATCGTAAGTTAAGAACCCATGTTCGGTGTAGAGATTAAAAAAGAAGAAGAAGGAGAAGAAGAAGAAGAAGAAGAGGAAGGAAAAAGCTAAAGAAAGAAAAAATCTCATTTGTAATAATTCTTTTTTAAATTTAATTTTTTGCATGTTTCTGTGTAGACTAAACAGGAAAGATGGAAAAAAACATAAACTAGTTTTTTTTTCTTATATCAGTTGCTTCTGTAAAAAGTAAATAAATTAAGAAGAATGATAAATTCTTGGCTAAAACTATTATATTTCTGAATACTTCCAAATGTAATTATTAGTAACTTCCCTGACAACAAATTAGATATTAACAGCATCTTATGAGTCTTCATGCCATAAACCTAGAGGTAAAATAAATATCTCTACACTGTTGCTGCATTCAATCCAATCTCTACATACAGAAGTATAGTAAACACGCATCTCAAAAGGGACTGTTAACATCAAGGGCAGATTGGGACAAGACTTGAAACTTCCCTGAGCAGACAGAACTGGTTTGGTCATGCAGGAAAAGCTTAATTCAGCTTATTTTTCAAGGCTAACTTGACCTAGATCAAGTCTTACTTGTGCTCCTGGAAATTGTAAGCAAAACTTCAACTGTTTCCCAAGGTTGATACAGGCAACCACTGAAAGTTGTAATATTGTAATCAGTCACTATAGAGAAAGACCTGCACTGCTTTCTCACAATATAAGCAGCTTTATAACAACATAACCCCTGAACTTTATTTAGTTCATGTTCTGTTTGAGGGCTCCCAGTTTGTAAACTGTCTTTTTGGTGTGTGCATCTTAAGTTTTTAAATGACTACTTCAATGGTACATTGGCTTTATTTTGGCTATTTGAACCTTTGACAGAAGTAACACCGCAATACTGGGAAATCAAGAATTTGAATTTACATATGTCAAAATAATCTCATTTTGAATAATTAGCCTGGATTTTCGTATTACTTTTCATTGATTGAGGCAAGTGTGTGTGTGTGTGTGTACCTTTTTACTTCTATTTAAACCCAAACACAAGCTAATATTCCATTTTACGCTTCATTATTCCCAGTAGAAATATTATATGCCCATCTTTGACGTGCAAAACAATTTAATTTTAAAGGATTTGAACACAAGAACAGATGTCAAGAATTCTAGGGAATAGTGTGATTCAGAATTAGCATGGTACATGTCAGGAGATGCATGGAATTGAGATTAACTATGAATAGAAAAATCTAAGAATTATAGAAAATCTTAATATTAGAAACTCCAGCCAATCCGTCTAAATTTATTAATCACCATAGATCACTTCACCATGGGATATGAAGCAAGTTTAGAGAAAGGGATCAAGGTTTATTAAACAAGGAGACAATTCCACATATACTCCAAAATAAGAAAATCTAGTACAGTTAGTCCTTGATCTTCAGTAAGTGAATAGCCTCTGATAAACTTTTAATTTCAGTGTAGCTTCAAATGTCACCTAATTGGTTAGGCTAGCAGTAAGAAGGAACTGTTGAAGGTAGTTGCCACATTGAAAGAAAACAGTTATTACAAGGAGATTGAATATGAACATTTTACTTTGAATAAAGGCTGGTTTGGGGATGCCTGGGTGGTTCAGTCAGTTGAGCATCTGCCTTTGGCTCAGGTAATCCTGGAGCCCCAGGATCTAGCCTCACTTCCTGCTTAATGCTCAGTGGGAGCTCTGCTTCTCCTTTTCCCTCTGCTCCTCCCCCTGCTCATGCTTTCTCTCTCTCTCCCTCTCTTTTTCTCTCTCAAAAAAATTAATAAAATCTTTAAAAGACGACTAGTTTCATCATTTCAGAAGATTAAGGTTGCATCGTGATTTTTATGATCCCATTCTACTGTACAAAGAGAGGACTACCTATATATTAAAAAGTTGAAATTCATAATTGATATGAAATGATAGATGTTTATAAATTAATTCTCTTTAAAACAGCAGATTACATGTTCAGTTCAAGTGCACACAAAGAATTTATCAAGGTAGAACATATTTTGGACAATACAACACTCAATGTATTTAAAGGGATTCAAGTCATATAAAGTATGTTTTCTGATCACAATGGAATTAAATTTGAAGTTCACAAAAGATTAAATCTGAAAAGATTTTAATGTGAGAAAACTAAATAGCATGCTTTTAAGAAGCCTATGGGTCAAAAAAGAAATCAAAGAAGAAACTACAGAGTATGTTGAGGTTATAGGGAGATGGGAATGCTTACAGACTCCTGGTGGGAATAGAAACTGGTAAAACCATTTTGGAATGTGGATCGGCAGTTTCTTTAAAAGTAACACGTATATCTACCATAAGATTTGGACTTTCACCCCTAGGTATTTGCCCAAGATTCACATATGTCCATGCAAAGATTTGCACAGAAATATATATAGCTGCTTTATTTTAGTAGCTCCACCCTAGAAACAACCTAAATGTCCATCAGCAAGTGAATGGATAAGCACTTTATGGCATAACCACATGAAGGGCTGTTTAGATATTAAAAAGAAGGAACTATTGGTACAAAAGTCACTAACAGTCAATCTCAGAATAAGTGTCCTAAGGGAAAGAAGCAAAACAGAGAGAACATACTCTCTGATTCTATTTATAGAAAACCCTTGAAATGGCAAATTAACATATAGAAATAGAGAGCAGATTGAGTTTTGTTTGAGGATGATGCAAGAAGGACAGGATGAGCAGAAGGAAATTATTACCAAAGGGCACAGAGAAATATTTGAGAAGACGTATATGCTCATTATTTTGATGGGGAAATGGTTTTATGAGTATGTGTGTATATAAAAATGTATCACATTGCACACCTTAAATAAGGATAGCTTATAATTTAATTACACCTCCAGAATTATTTTTAAAAATGAAAAGAAATAAAAGTTTTTCTAACTGCTATATCTGCTACATTAGAGGAATATGTATGATACTAGGATTTTACAGAGAAGAAAATCGACTAGGCTGATTTTGAAAGACTGGCAAAGTGGGTATTATAGAAAAGAAGAGCTGCTCAGAAGTGAAAGAAGCTATGGTTACTTAATAAATGTTTCAAAAATGAGAGATGGACATACACAAAAAAATATAAAATAATTCCTATTATAAAGGCCAGCTAGCCAGGAAAAAAAAACAAAGTAGTCACCAGTAAGTGGAAACAGATTAAAAAATGTTGTAGATATAATCACACACACACAGAGACCATCACTTTCTTGAAGATTTCCCCTTCACTATAACGCTTTAGACAAAGTATTTTAAAATGATCAAAGGAACCAACTTTACTGTGGATGATTTGCCACAGGGTATGCGGTTATCTGTAGCTCCCAGAGAAACTGAAAATGAAATGACCAATGCTAAAATGTTGGTGGTATCATCAAGAAAATATGCATAACATAAGCTGAAGGACATGCATTTATATAGACAGAATTTTTTTTAATTTTGAATCCCATACTAAATTATCTAAATATTTATTGCTGTCAATTCTTACATCTCTCTAGTAGGATTACTTCTCCAGTGTTTTCAGGAATATTGGAATAGAAATATTTTTTACTATTATCACAAATATCAGGATGGAAATAGTTGGATAAAATAGTAAAATTTCACATCCCCATATTTGTATCTACACAAATTTTATATAATGTAATATAAAAAAGCATTATTATTTGCAAATGCTATATCTGTTCTAATACATACATGCAGATTCTTATATATAAACTCAGATATGTGTGTGCATATATGTACAACTTACTGTGACTATTCATCCAGACATTAAAAAAAATAAGATGTCAGAACCATGAAATTTTGAACAAAAAACTATAGCAATAAAATAAGCACATTACAATCATAACTAGACTCTAAAAATAAATAGGGAATTGTTAGCAGATGATTCTACTCATTCGACGTGCTGTTTTTAGTATCTATTTTGAAATCTCATTTGCATGCATTTAATTAAAATACAATGGGCGCCTGGGTGGCTCAGTGGGTTAAAGCCTCTGCTTTCGGCTCAGGTCATGATCTCAGCGTCCTGGGATCCAGGCCCGCATCGGGCTCTCTGCTTAGCAGGGAGCCTGCTTCCTCCTCTCCTTGTCTCTCTGCCTGCCTCTCTGCCTACTTGTAATCTCTCTCTCTGTGTCAAATAAATAAATAAAATCTTAAAAAAAAAAAATTAAAATACAATATTTTTGTGTTCATCTTCAGTGCCCTGAAGAAGAATATTGACTTATTGGTGAATTCTAAGGAAAACAGAAAAATAAATGTAAAACAAAACATCAAACAAAAATAAAAAAATAAAAAGACCACTTTACTTCAATTTTCTACTCCTTGTCATATATTTTCTTGGCAGACCAGCCATTTCTGACAGCATTAGAAATCTATTATCTAGAGTTATTGTCTCAACAAAGACAAGAGACTCAAGGTGGACTAGGTTAGACCAGGGAAACAGGCAGAGGTAATAGTTTAGACCAATAATGAAGGAGATGGGAAAATAAAGAGCTCAACTCTATAGAATCAGACATCTAAGTTACCTCCTGAGTGTTGGTCTGTAAGCACACCGGCACATAACCTAGTCTGCTTAAATAAAAGCCACTAAAAATGGGTCTACTACTTTTCCTAGAACAAATGGGCTTTCTTTTAATTTGATGTCCTCTCTTTACAGAATTTTGGGAAATATCATGACCATTGAGGAATGTTACCATAAAAATACTTTTACCTTTAAGTAAGTAGGAGTGTTTTACTCTTGCATTATATTTGACTTAGTGTTTTCATTTAATTCTAATTACAAGACCTGATATCACTCAGTAAATTTTTAAGTACCGACTCATCACTACCTGGCTTTAAAAATGAGATGTCACTTAGTATCTGAATTAGCATAAACTTATTACACTTGCAGATTATTTATTCAAATACAGTAAGTGAGGATTCAGAATGGAATCCTACCAGATGTCTTAAACTTCAATTATTTAAAATAATGACTGTTGTTTCTCATATGACAGTTTATGTTTATATCCTCCCAGAGATGCATTAAATAAGCAAGTATGAATGAAAAGATCTGTGCTGCTGTGATTTAACTCTGGGATGTTCTTTTGAATGTTTTTGAATGTTTATATCACATTAGTGTATACAAATGCTGGCATCTTATTTACTTGGTTGTTTTTGTTGCCTGTCACACTATCCCATCAAACTGAAGTGTTATCCATTATGTCTTACTCTCTGAATGATATATGTCCATTCGTGTATTCCCATAACTATGGTCCTGCTTTTTCCTCTGTATAGAATTCTTTTATCTCCTTTGATAGTTAAGTCTATTCATATTTCAAAGCCCAACATAAATGTGATCTCCATTGTGGACTTCAAAATTCTGCTAGTACAGACTTGATCCCTTCCTTTACTATATGCATGTAGACATTATATTGTTTATATACTGTTAAAATTCTCTTTATACTTTGATTTTATCTATAAAAATAGTTGTAAGTTAGCCTTAGAAATAAAATTACTTTAAATTTTTAGTAAATGAGAATTAAGCTGCTTTTCTTTCTTTCTTTTTTGTTGTTGCATCATTATGTCAAATAAGTATTTAATTTGTTTTGTCTTTTTTTGTTTGTCTGTGTTTGTTTTCACAAATCCAGATTTTAGACTGCTAGATATTAGAGTAAGAAAAATGCAAAGAAAAATGTCTGGCTTGAGACACTTCTACAAAGAAGACATACAAATGGAAACAGACACATGAAAAAATGTTCATCATCACTAGGCATTAGGGAAATTCAAATCAAAACCTTGAGATACCACCTTACACCAGTTATAATGGCCAAAATCAACAGTACAGGAAACAACAAGTGCTGAAGAGGATGTGGAGAAAGGGGAACCCTCTTACACTGTTGGTGGGAATGCAAGTTGGTGCAGCCACTTTGGAAAACAGTGCGGAGGTTCCTCAAAAAATTAAAAATAGAACTACTCTATGCTCTACAATTGCACTACTGGGTATTTACTCCAAAGGTACAGATGCAATGAAAAGAAGGGCCATATGAACCCCAGTGTTCATAGCAGCAATGTCCACAATCGCCAAGCTGTGGAAAGAGCCGAGATGCCCGTCAACAGACAAATGGATAAATAAGATGTGGTACATATATACAATGGAATATTACACAGCCATAAAAAAGGATGAATACCCAACTTTTATATCAACATAGATGGGTCTGGAGGAGATTATGCTGAGTGAAATAAGCCAAGCTGAGAAAGTCAATTACCATATGGTTTCACTTACTTGTGGAACATAAGGAATAAAATGAAGGACTCTAGGAGAAGGAAAGGAAAAGTGAATTGGGATGAATAGGAGGGGGAGATGAAAGATGAGAGACTGTGGATTCTGAGAAACAAACTGAGGGTTATGGAGAGGAAGGGGTAGAGATAATGAGTGAGCCTGGCAGTGGGTATTAAGGAGGCACATATTGCATGGAGCACTGGGTGTGGTGCATAAACAATGAATCTTGGATCACTGAAAAAATAAATTAAAAAAAAAAAAAGAAAGAAAGAAAAAAATTTCTGGCTTGGGACCTATTGATCTGACCAAACTTCATAGTTTGATTGAATTCAAATCTCAGCTACTTTCACATAAATGTCTTTTAATTCTTAAAATTTGACTGAAGTCACTCATATATGAGTGACAAAGGCAAGATTCAAATAAGTCTCAAATCACAATTGGAGCAAAAATAGTAACTAACAATGGAGTCATAGAGTTTCACCTTTGCTATAGTATTGTGTGTAGCTACTGCATCATCATCATATGATTAAAGCTGAATTTTTATTTTTTAGTTTACCTCAAAGTTAGAATTTGCTGAGGAGAAAAAACAAACAAGTTTTGACCTTCTGTAGTAGTACACTCTCCTTCCCACCTAACTATTTAAATAAACTCTAATAGTTCAAAATATGTCCCCAGAGTATATACCTCTACCCCTATTTCCATATTTCTTGGAAGGGACATCATCTGGTATATCATACTCTGACAGGACTTAAATAATCTATGCATAACCTGCTATCACAATCTGTCAAGTTGTAATTTAAAAAAATGAATTGCATACCATATTTAATTGTCATCCAACGGGAAATCATTTAATTATTTTAAAGTGAAGCTTTAGATATTTCTCCAATGAGTAATTAGCATCAGCATCTATTTTTTAAAGAAATTCAAAATATAATTCAAAGAACATATATTGGTAACTCTGTAGATATTGTCTTGATAAATTGTTAATCTTGGCACTACATTCCTAGCAATATCTTACCATAAAATAAAGCATAATTATTTACCATCATCTCTGACAGTTTAGTTAAAGTTGAGCTAAAGAACGCATGATCGTAAAAGCCAGAATTAGTTTTAAATTACATGATCACATTTACATTATTGTAGAATAAATTCACAAAATTTGAGAGTGCTTGTTCTTCATATGAGTTCAATGAGATATGAATTATTCCTGGAGCATCAATGTTTGAGCTCAGAAACCACGGAAGACAATTCATATGATGGGGTGATTGTTCCTCCCAGCACAAGCAAGAAACTAAAAAGAAAATGTCTGTTTTTGAGAACACACCTTTAAAAATTTGCCATAGTTTTGAAAACTATTCTTAGGTTAGAACTATCTTTCTCTAGAAATGAGATTTAAAGTCACTTTGGTCTAAATTTTTAACCTCATGTAACAGTTAAGCCATCAAAAACCTTTCCATTAAATTGGAAATTAGTTTATCCATTGATGGGGCAAGCTCAGGAATTTCATAACTACGAATTGCACTCTGAACACAGAACAGCTTAATAGTAGATAAACCTCTTTGGGGAACTCAAAATCCTTCATTAAATTCATGTTTTTGGGCAGGAAGTGGCTGAATGATCAAAGAGATAAAACAAGATTTAAAATTTTCATTTTATTTATTTTTTTTAAGATTTTATTTATTTATATGACAGAGAGAGATTACAAGTAGGCAGAGAGAGAGGAGGAAGCAGGCTCCCTGCTGACCAGAGAGCCCAATGCGGGCCTCGATCCCAGGACCCTGAGATCATGACCTAAGCCAAAGGCAGAGGCTTTAACCCACTGAGCCACCCAGGCACCCTAAAATTTTCATTTTAAAAGTGGAGAGAAATCACAGGACTAGTACAATTTCCCAATAATCTGAAAATACATGACTTTAAATATTTGGATAAAACCCTCTTCAAGAACATTATTTTGGAACCCATATAAATATAGTAGCCAAAGTATGGCATGTTTCTAAATTAGGCCAGGCACCAGCTCACCCACATATTAAAAATTTTGGATTTATGTACTTCAGGTGTAGAATCCATGAAATTTGTGTTTCTGGAATTAAATGATATTTGGTCATTCAGTGATTGATGTCTATTGGGTTACCAAATGAAGAAAGATATTATTCTCAGTAATCATAAATGCATATACATAAAACAAATGATGGCTAGTTATTTATCAACACATCAACCAATTATATGTGAAAGTATTGCTTATGTAACTCAACCACTAAAACCCAATTATTTCACCCCTAAAACTCTAGATTTCATTTTATTATCTTTTGAAATGCTCTTCCATTTGCTTCAGTTTTCATAACAAAATTTCTAAAAGACACCATCTTCTCTTTGCACGATAAAGTTTATAAAGGGATTTGGCAAAATGTAATGACTTAGGCTCTTTTTTTTTTCTAATTGAAGCAGAATGAGGATTTAAAACTGTAACTACTATTGCTAAATGCCACCCAATTTCAGAAGATCTCTGAATATTTGGCAGCTGACATGAAATTCATATTGGTCCTCAGAAAGTTAAAATAAAAGAAGAAAATTAGATGCAAAAGTTAAAAAGGAAAGCATTTATGCTTCCATATTTTGGTAGGGAAAGACCAGATGGCTTGTGGAGCCCTCTGGAAATGTGAAAAAGTTGTGCTGTTTAATAGTTCAGCAAGACTAGAAGGAGAAGGAGGTAACAATGTGAGAAACTGCCTCCAATAAAGAAGTTAATTAAATCATGAGTATACCCCAGGTTTTTTTTACTCAGAAAATAAAGATTTATTTATCATTTTTCTTGCCATATATATAAAGTACTTGTTAAGACACTTTATTTTCAGTCCTAAAACTTTCAGTTTCATTCATAGGTATTTTCTGATTGATGCATGCCTTTGTAGTTATATTTAGAATGCACAAAATGTAGAAATTAATTTGTGATTAATAGTGATTTATAATTAAGGAAAAAGGCCTATTTTTATTCAAGATACTGTTTCTGGGTTTTGTCAAGGCAAATACAAGCATACTTAATTTTTCAGCAACCATTCTTACTGCATGCTTATACACAGGTACAAATCTACTGAAGTTGGTTTATCCTATTATTTTTTACTTGATTCCAAATTGTTCATTCAGCATTTCCATGACCACTTTATAATCCTACATCTTTATCTTACAACCTTAAGCAATAGATCATTAGTCAAAGTCCACATTATTTGTTCAGGCATGAGTTAAAAAGATTATTTATAGATTGTCTTCCCAGTATGAGTTTTCTGATGCAGACTCCAGCTGATAGCCTTGTCATTTTGTTTAAATATTGGTGTCCCCACAGTCTGGGATAACTAATGTTGACCAAGAAATGAGTGATCACTGAAGACTGTTTTCCATTCATAACACTGAGAATGTTTTATACAGTGAGAGACCTCATATGTCCTACAAATGTCACTGTAAGAGTAATAGACTTCCAATGTGTAATTGACTGAATTGTTTTTCCATTATGAATTATTTGTGTAACTCAAGAGTTTCCTCCTCCAAATAAATTCTGTTTTTCCCCTTTTATCTCGTTTTAAGGATTATTCCTATTTAGAGGTTTTTTTTGTTTTTTTGTTTTTTTGTTTTTTGTTTTTTTTTTTTTTGCACACCAAAGCTGGAGCTTGACTGAGGACTCATCCACAGTGATTGCAGACCTGTGGTTGCTAGACAAGAAGAACTTATTTTTGTTGGAGAGATAAATGATCAATGACAGACATTTCATGCTGGTTGTAAAGATAGAGCTTCTTTACTGTGTGAGTCCTTTGGTATGAATAAAGGTTAACTCTATGGCTACAGATTTTCCTGCATTAATTAGATATGTATGGTTTCTCCAGAGCAGTTTGGATTTGGATATTTCTCTTCTCCCAGGTGAACCATGTTCTGTTAAAAATCCAGTTACTTAGGGTCTGGTAAAATAGTTTCTCTTGAGGGCAAGCATCATTAAAAGAACAGAATGCTCTGGGTCTATTTTAACATGGTTGCTTCCTCCCTCCCCTGTAGGAAATACATTTTCTCTAGTTTTCAGTGTGAGACCTGGTAGGGATCCTTGAGGTAAGACTCACAAAAGTGCAGGACTCTCTCCTAGGACAGGGTTGACCTGGAGTTTTTAATTCTCAGACTTGTTCACACTCAGCCTCCAGCAATTTGTCAATTACAGCTTAGGTTTTCCTACCCTGGTTTCCTTGGAGGTTTCTGTTTGTGGGTTTCTGTTCTGGTAAATTGTGATTCTTCCTATACATCTGTCTTTCCAATTTTGGGCAACAATTTGCCTTGTGACCTCAATTCTCTGATGGATCTAAGAAAAATTATTGATTTTCAGTTTGTTCAAAAAGTCTGCCTGTGTCCTTTTCTATTCCTTTATTTCCCATGAACACTTTACTCTTTTGAGCTCTTTAATCTTTCTTCATTTCACTCCCTAATGCCAAATTATTTTTTTAATCTTATTAATATTTGCTTTATTTTAATGATTGAAATCTTCTCATTTTCTTGGCTTCCTTTGTCCCCTCTTTTAGTTTACAATTGAACACTCGATTCATTTTAAAACCATTTTTTTTTCTTTACTAAGTGGTTAAAACGCACTACCTTGGTCATAATTTCCTTACATTCATTCTTCTTGGTGAAAATGACTTTGTAATTGGTAATGCCATTTTATTTTTAGTTCACCCTAACTGTTACATAGTTAATAGATATTAATTATATTCTAATGATTAAGATATACTTATATGGCTTAGTTTTATTTTCACTATTTGATTATTATTTATTTTTATCCTGGTTCTATGGTGGTAGGAATCTTTGACTTATTTGATAAATGAATTTTGCAACTAGCTGGAATTTTTCTGTGGCCAGTGACAAACTCATATTCAAAGGATGGTCTATGAGTGTACTGAAATATAATAGTGAGTCTTTGCTATAAGAATTTTCTGCAACAGAGGTGATAAAACTATACATGATTTGTGGAGTCTGAGAGCACAAAACAAAAATGCCAGAGGCTTAATACATAAAAAGATTTATTATTTTCTCTCAATTATTTCACTGTGGGTGGTTGACCCTCTAGGGGTTCTCACTACCACTCAAAATTCAGGCATGCATGTGCTCCCATCCCATAATTGAACCTCTGTGATTATGGTTGCAAAGGAACAGAAATCAAGATGGTCATACATGGGCTCTTACAAAACTGGCCTAGAAGTGAGACATCAATTCCCTTTTTACCCTATTAAGTAAAACTAGTCATACAGACTGGTCTGATAATCGGGACCTGGGATATGAGGGAAACACATGATTATATACAGTGGAGATAAAAAAAATCCAAATACAACTATTCTAATATGGAGTGATCTCCACTATATTTGGGGAATATGATATAGCCTACTCTTTTGTGTAAATTTGAAAATGAAACTGAAAAGAATGCCAGTGGTTACTTATTAGGGGCATGGAAAGGAAAAGACAGATTGGTAGTAGAGATTCTCTGAATATAATTTTAATGTAATTGTGCCTATTGACACTCATAAATTGCTTATATATGCATATCAAGAAAAATAAAATAAAAAATAGAAAAATTGGGAGACTTCTGGGTAGATGGCAGAGTATGAGGATCCTAAGCTCACCCTCTCCCACAGACACAGCCGCATAACAGCCATGTCAGGGCATCCAACCCAGAAAATGACCCAAAGACTGGCAGAAGATTTCCATGGTTAATTGTAGAGAGGGGGACACATCACAAAGTGTAGGAGGGGCAGAGGTGCAGTCAGGAGCCAAACTCTTGGCAAGACTAACCACAAATGGGAGGGACCCCACAAGCACAGAGAAAGAGAGAAGCAGACTCCACACTAGCAACCCCAGACACAGGGAACCTTCACTGGGAAGATGAATCTCCATAACATTTAGCTTTGAAAACCAGTGGGGCTTAACTTCATGAGTTTTTATAACCATTAGGGCTCAATTCTGGGCACTTTAAAAATCAGTAATCTTGGCTCTGGGGGAGATGGAAGGTAATGCGAAAATGAGTCCCTGCCTTTAAAGAGACAGCATAGGGCGCCTGGGTGGCTCAGTGGGTTAAAGCCTCTGCTTTCGGGTCAGGTCATGATCTCAGCGTCCTGGGATCCAGGCCCGCATCGGGCTCCCTGCTCAGCGGGGAGCCTGCTTCCCCCCTCTCTCTCTGCCTGCCTCTCTGCCTCCTTGTGATCTCTCTCCCTCTGTGAAATAAATAAATAAAATCTTTAAAAAAAAATAATAAAGAGACAGCATAATAGAAGATACAGCATACAAGCAGTAGTTTGAAAAGCACCTGGAGTGTACATGAAGATTTGTTTACTAATCCCAGAATATGTGCTCAAGGGGCAGGGATCTTTAGGAAACTTCTCCAAGAACAGAAGAGCTGATGGGTAGCATTTGTTCCTCATACCCCACAGCCTGGATGAGTGGACAGCTGCATGAACCAGCACAAACACTTTTCACCTAACTTGCTAATGGGATGTAACTTCCTCTCACCTTCTTCTATGACTCTGCCCCATCCAACCATCTCACTCAGAAGAATCCCCTCCATAAGCCTTCCTGATATGTCTGTCTCATCCTGCAAGAAGTCCCAGCAGGGACCTGAACCATTCCAAAGTGGCTCTGCCTGGGGAGGAAGAAAACCACACATACCTGTATATTCTTAGTCCCAGCCACCAAACTGTATAACTAGCAGTGCAGAGAGAGTGCTCTGCCATTCAGTGCATTTGCAGCCCTGCAGGCATCTGGACTGCCCATTTCACTCACCAACAAAAGCCTCTCACAGTACAAGTCAGGGAAAGCATTCTGCAGGTCTGTGCTACTGCAGCCCCAGCAGGACTGGGGGCAGACATCTTTGTCTCAGGCCCCACCTACAAACAAAGATCCTCAGGGAATAACACAGGGAAAGCACCCTGGAATTTAATGAGACCACCATCCTGGCAAATGGACTGAAGGCAGGCATCTTGTCTGACTGCTGACCCTGCACAACTGAAAGCCCATAACTGATCTACACACATCTCTTAGCAACAAAGGGAAAAACTCCAGCTCACAACAGGCAAAGTGGTCCATTGCAGCCAACTGAACTGAAGGCAAACAAAACTCAGCTACAACAGTAGGGTGCATACAACCCATATAGGAGATACCACAGAAGCATGTGGTTTGGGTAAACAGGGGACATTGTGCTACAGGGCACCATAGGACCTCTTATTCAAAGAGTTGCTACTTACAATATCAGGGAATGTCTCCAACTTTCCTAATACATAGACACAAACACAGGGAGTTAGAAAAACTTTGGAGACAGAGGAAGATGTCCCAAATGAAAGAAAAAGACAAAAACCACAAAAAAATGGGATAAATGAAACAGAGATAAGCAATATGCCAGTTAATAAATTCAAAGTATTTTTATAAAGACATTTGCTACACTTGAGGAAACAGTAGAGGATCGTAGTGAGATCTTTAACAAAGAGATAGAAAATATAAAAAAGAACCAATCAGACATAAAGAACTCAATAACTAAAATATAAAAAATACTCTAGAGGTAATCAGTAGTAGGATAGAGGAGACAGAAGAATAGATCAGGTTGCTGACAGAATATTGCAAAGCAACCAAGATGAACAGCAGAAAGAGAAAAAGAATAATAAAAAATGAGACTAGGTTAAGGGAATTCACTGACATCATCAAATATAACATTTGCTTTATAGGGATTCTAGAATGAAAAGAAAGGGGACAGAAAGTTTATTTGAAGAAATAATACCTGAACATGTCCTGAAACTGGGGAAGGAGACAGACATTCAAATGCAGGAGGCACAGAGATCTTACAACAAAATTAATCCAAGGAGGTTTATACCAACACAAATAGTAATTAAATGCCAAATGTAGTGATAAAGAGAAAAATTTTTAAAGCAGCAAGATAAAAGAAACAACAAAGGAAATCAGATAAGGCTATCAACAGATTTTTCAGCAAAAACTTTGCAGACCAAAAGGGAATGGTATGATATATTCAGAGTGCTGAAAGAATAAAAACTGTAGCCAAGAATATTCTACCCAGCAAGACTATCATTCAGAATGGAAGTAGAAAATTTTTTCCAGACCAACCAAACAAACAAAAATGAAATAAGATGAAAAAGTTAAAGGAGTTTATCACTAATAAAATAGCCCTAAAAGAAACATTAAAGGGAATTCTTTGAGTGAAATGAAAAGGCCATAATCAGGAGTGAGAAAAAGGAAAGGAAAAAAAAATGTTTACAAGTATATGAAAACACACACACAAAAATAGTAGATTAAGGGCACCTGGGTGGCTCAGTGGGTTAAAGCCTCTGCTTTTGGCTCTGGTCATGATCTCAGGGTCCTGGGATCGAAGCCTGCATCGGGCTCCCAGCTCAGCAGGGAGCCTGCTTCCCCCTCTCTCTCTCTGCCTGCCTCTCTGCCTCCTTGTGATCTCTCTCCCTCTGTGAAATAAATAAATAAAATCTTTAAAAAAAATAGTAGATTAATCATGTATAAAACTAGTATAGAGATTAAAAGGGAAAAGCTGTAAAATAAATTATATCTATAAAAGTCAACCAAGGGATTCACATAATAAAAGGATACAAAACATATCAAATGCATAAAAGATGAGGGAGGGGAGCAAAAATGTGGTGCTTTTAGAATGGATTCAAACTTAGTGACCATCAATTTAATAGAGAGTACTATATGCATAAGCTGTTACATATGACCCAAATAATAACCACGAATATAAAAATCTATAATAGATATGCAAAAAATAAAGAAAAATAAATGCAAACATATCATTAACAAAAGCTATCAAATTACAAGAAAGAAAAAAAGGAAGAAAGAATTACAAAAGAACCATAAAACAAGTAACAGAATGGTAATAAATATATACCTATCAGTAATTACTTTGAATGTAATGAACTAATGCTTTAATCAAAAGAAGGGTGACTGGATAGATAAAAAAGAAAGCCCCTTTTATATGCTGCCTATAGGAGAGTCCTTTCACACCTAAAGACACACACAGATTGAAAGTGAAGGGAGAGAAAAACATTTATCATGAAAATGGAAGTGAAAAGAAAACTGGGGTAGCAATACTTAAAACTGACAAAATAGATTTTGATACAAACTGTAACAAAAGACAAAGAAAAACACTACATAACAATAAAGGGAACAACCCAACAAGAAGATAAAACAATTATAAATATTTTTGCACCCAAAAGAGGAGCACCTGAAATCATAAACCAACTATTAATAGACATAAAGGAAGAAATAGACAGTAATAAAATAATAGTAGGGGACTTTAACACCCTACTGAAGTCAATGGATAGATTGACTTTAAATGACGCATTGGCTTTAAACAGTGGCTTTAAATGACGCATTGGACCAGATGCACCTAACAGATACATTTAAAACATTCCACCTCCAAACAGCAGAATACACATTTTCCTCAAGGGTATATGTAACATTCTCCAGAATAGTTCACACGTTAGGCCACAAAACAAGTCTCAACAAATTCAGAAAGACTGAAATCGTATCATGCATCTCTTCTGACTCCAGTAGTATGGAACTTCAACTCAATCATAAGAAAAATTTTGGAAAGAACACAGATTCATGGTTGTTAAATAAAATGCTGCTAAACAATGAATGCGTCAACCAAGAAATAAAAAAAAAATTAAAAAAATGTATATGGAGACAAATGAAAATAAAAACACAACAGTCCAAAATCTTTGGGATGCAGCAAAAGTTATTTATATAAAGATAGAAGATTATGACAATACAGACCTACCTCAAGAAACAAGAAAAATCTCCAATAAACAACCTACACTTACACATAGAATCAAAGAACAACAAAGCTTAAAGCTATTAGAAGGAAGGAAATAATAAAGATTAGAGCAAAAATAAAATGAAAACTAAAACAAACAAATAGCAACAACAACAAAAACAAAACAAAACGAAAAGCACAATAGAGCAAATCAATGAAATCAGGGGTTGGTTTTTTGGAAATATCAACAAAATTGAAAATCCTTTAGCTAGACTCATCAAAACAAGGGAACAAACAAACAAACGAAAGAGAGGACTCAAATAAATAAAAGAAATGGAGGAGAAATAACAACAAACAACAGAAATACAAAGCATTATAAGAAAGTATTATGAAAAATTATATGCCAAAAATTAGACAACCTAGGAGAAATTCAGAAGCTTGCTTTCTTCTTCTAATTTTTGAGATAGTTTGAGAGGAATAGGTATTAACTCTTCTTTATATTTTTGGTAGGATTCGACTATGAATCCAAGTGGTCCTGGGCTTTTGTTTGTTAAGAGGCTTTTGGTTACTGATTCAATTTCATTACTAGTAATCAGTATGTTCAAATACTCCATTTCTTCCTGATTAAGTTTTGGAAGTTTTATGTCACCAGGAATTTATCCATTTCTTCTAGTTTGTTCAAAGTATTAAGAAGAAGAAGAAGAAAGAGAAGGAGAAGGAGGAGAAGAAACAAGGACAGGAAAAAAGAAAACTACAGGCAAATATCTCTGATAAGCAAAGATACGGAAATCCTCAACCAAATATTAGCAAACCAAATCCAAAATACATTAAAAAAAATATTCACCTAAATCAAATGGGTTTTATTCTAGGAATGTAAAGGTGGTTCAATATTTCCAAACTAATCAGTGTGATACATCACATTAAAAAGTGAAAGGATGGGGTCACCCGGGTGGCTCAGTCAGTTAAGCATCTGCCTTCTGCTCATGTCATGATCACAGGGTTCTGGGATTGAGTCCCATGTCAGGCTCCCTGCTCAGTGGGGAGTCTGCTTTTCCCCCTCTCATTGTCCCTCCCCCCACTCATGCTCTCTCTTTTTCTGTCTCTAAAATAAATCAATAAAATGTTTTTTAAAAATTAGTAAATAAAAATAAAAAGAGAAAGGATAAAATCCAAATGATCATCTCAATAGAGGCAGAAAAAGCATTTGACAAAGTACAACATAGATTCATGATAAAAACTCAGGAAAGTAGGCTCAGAGGTAACATACCTAACATAGTAAAGGCCCAACTGAAAACCCAAAGTTAACGTCATAATGGTAGAAAACTTGAGGACGCCTGGGTGGCTCAGTGGGTTAAAGCCTCTGCTTTCGGCTCAGGTCATGATCTCAGCGTCCTGGGATTGAGGCCCGCATCGGGCTCTCTGCTCAGCAGGGAGCCTGCTTCCTCCTCTCCCTGTCTCTCTGCCTGCCTCTCTGCCTACTTGTAATCTCTCTCTCTGTGTCAAATAAATAAATAAAATCTGAAAAAAAAAAAAAAAGAAAACTTGAGAGCTTTTCCTCTAAGATTAGAAACAAGACAAGGATATCCTCTCTCACCTCTTTTTTTTCAACATAGTACTGGAAGACTTAGCCATAGCAGTAAGAAAACAACTAGAAAAGGCATCCAAATTACTAAGAAAAAAGGCAAATGTTCACTATTTGCGGGTGACATGATACCATATACAGAAAACCCTAAAACTCCACCAAAAAACTACTAGAACTGATAAATGAATTCAGTGAAGTCACAGGATACAATGTTAATATACAGAAATCAGTTGCATTTCTATACACTAATAATGAAGTAGTAGAAAATAAATTAATAAAGCAATCCCATTTACAACTGCACCAAAAAGAATAAAATAGCTAGGATTAAACTTAACCAAGGAAGTAGAAGATCCTTTACTCCAAAAACAATTAAACATTAATGAAAGAAACTGAAGATGATACAAATGGAAAGATAGTACTTGCCCTGTATTATAAGAACTAATATTGTTAAAATTTTCATACTACCCAAAGAAATCTATGGATTTAATGCAATCCCTATCAAAATGCCAATAACATTTTTCCAGAACTAGAACAAATAACACTAAAATGTGCATGGAACCACAAAACCCAAATAGTCAAACCAATCTTGAAAAAGAACAAAACTAGAGGCATCACAATTCCAGATTTCAAGATATACTACAAAGCTATATTAATCAAAACATTATGGAAATGGTACAAAAGAATAGACACATAGCTAGATAGAACAGAATAGAGGATCCAGAAACATACCCATACATTTTTGGTCCATTAATCAATGAGAAAGGAAACAAAATATAAAATGAGAAAAAGATGATCCTTTCAACAAATGGTAATGGGAAAACTGAACAGTTATAAGCAAAAGAATGAAACTAAACCACTTTATTACACACCATACACAAAAATAAACTCAAAATGTATTAAAGACCTACATATGAGACTTGAAACTATAAAGTCCCTAAAAGAAAACACAGTAATTTCATTGATATCACCCATACTAATATTTTCCCAGATATGTCCTCTTTGACAAGGAAACAAAAGCAAAATTAAACTATTGTGACTGTACAAAAATAAAAAGCTTTTGCACAGCAAAGGAAAGTATCAACAAAACAAGACAACCTACTAAACTGGAGAGGATATTTGTAAATTATATATATCTGATGAGGGACTAATATGCAAAATATATAAATAACTTATACAACTCAACACCAGAAAACAAATAATCCCTTTTAAAATGGAGAGAAGACATGACTAAACATTTTCCAAAGAAGACATACAGATGGCTAATAGACGAGTGAAAAGATGGCCAACCTCAAAAATCACCAGGAAAATCACCAGGGAAATGCAAATAATAACTACTATGTGAGATATCACCTCACATCTGTCAGAATGGCTTTAAAAAAAACAAACAAACAACAGCAACAACAACAAAAACCCACAAGAAACAAGTGTTGGTGAGGATGTGGAGAAAAAGGAACTCTTGTGCCCTGTTACTGAGAATCCAAACTGGTGTAGCCATTGTGAAAAACAGTATACAGTTTCCTCAAAAAATTAAAAATAGAATTACCATATGATCACTAATTTGAAAAGATATATGTGCACTTATGTTTATCACAGAATTATTCAGGTGGTTTCACCATGACATTATTTTTAAATAATTAATTATTAAGTTATAATCAAATTAATTTTAAGTATGTATCAATGATTGAATCGATCCAAAAGCAATACAGAGGGCGCCTGGGTGGCTCAGTGGGTTAAAGTCACTGACTTTGGCTCAGGTCATGATCCCAGGGTCCTGGGATTGAGGCCCACATTGGGCTCTCTGCTCAGCGGGGAGCCTGCTTCCTCCTCTCTCCTCTCTCTCTGCCTGCCTCTCTGCCTACTTGTAATCTCTCTCTCCGTGTCAAATGAATAAATAAAATCTTAAAAAAAAAAAAGCAATACAGAGATGTTGTTTAAATCCAGTTGTTTTTCTGGAGAAGTTTTTCAGTTATCCTAATTACTAAGGTCATTAGGTTATTAGAGTAATAGTTATATATTAAAATACCATTGGATATTTTACAAGCACAATTCTTTCTTGTAGTAGTACCTCTTAACAACAAGATGGCCTCAGAAGAATGCCTCAATTAGGCATTAAGCACAATTAGGAGCCCTTCATTCCATAATTCCTAGTCTATTTATCTGTAAAGATTTATCTTTTCCTGTTCCATGTAATAATGACACATACTCTGTATAACATTTTATGTTTTCTCTTCACTTATTTATAATACAACACAATGCTACAGGCCATTTGTCAAGTAAACTTTTTCCAATACCAATGAACAGGTAATGAATTTATATAAATTAACCTGAAACCTCTGGTATCATAAAGGTATGTTTTGATGAGAATAGAGAAGCGATCTAGAAAAGATGCCACCAGTAATTTCAGCTAATTCTAGTAGGCTCTCTTCTGTGGCTACAGTAATAACACCTTTTTATTTCTTCACCTGAAGGAACAAAAAGCTATTAGATTGGGGCACTATCTGTGATATTATGCATGGTCACCAAGAAAATAGCATTTTCAGTGGCCATATGGAAGAAATTTCAAAAATTTTCAATATATCACTTTTCCTGGCCTGAGAGTATCCAAGGATCTTTGTCCTTTGGTAAATTTTTAGAAATATTGTACATGTTCTCACCAGAGATGAGAAACAAAGCATGATCCAGTTCTTTCTGAATTAAATATTCTTTGCTTTCAGGGAAACATGTTGCAAAGGTTGTAGAGAATTCATTGTAGATTTGGTCATACAAATAGCAACACAGAGCAATAGTTTTGCTACTAAGAAGATGGAAACGTGGCTGTGCACTGTGTGAGACAGAGCATTGTCCCTGAAGCAGCCACAGCTGATAACGGTTGTTTCAGGAATCAAATTGAACAGACACCTAGAAGTGAAGCTACTGTGTCTGCTGTTCATATGGTTTCACCCAACTCAAAGAAGACCTAAATTTATGAAGCATATTAGACAAGGGGTAATTGTTGCTTTATATAATTAATCTTTATTTTATCAAAAAGTTTTGCTTTAGCAGAAACTCCCCCTAATGAATTAACACACAAATACACACACACACACACACACACACACACCCCTTGAGGAACACACCAGCAATTGTTTTTTTTTTCAGCTTTATTAAGCTTTAATTGACAAATAAAAGTTGTATATTTTAAGTGTACAGCTTGATGTTTTGATATATATAGACATTGTGAAACAATCACCACACTCAAGCTAATAACATACCCATCACTTCACATAGTTAATTTTTTCCTTTATTTTTCTTTATTTTTTTTAAAGATTTAATTTATTTATTTGATAGAGTGAAAGAGCACAAGCAAGGAGAGCAGTATAAGGAGAGGGAGAAGCAGGCCCTCTGCTGAGCAGGGAGCCTGAAGCAGGGCTCAATACCAGGACACCAGAATCATGACCCGAGCCGAAGGCAGATACACAACCAACTGAGTCACCCAGACACCTCTTTCTTTTATTTTCTTTCTCTGTGTGTGTGGGTGTGTAAGAGTATGTGCCTGTATGTGTGTGTATGTGAAGGCTTAAGATTTATCCTCTTAGCAAGTCTCAGCTATACAATTCAGTATTGTTAACAATAGCCACATTGCTGTACATTAGATCTTCTGAACTTATTTACCTTGCATAACTGAAACTTTGTACCCTTTTACCTACAAACATTTCCTCATCCCTCCTCCTTGATAAGGAGGAGATGACATTTAATAATGTCATCAAGGCCAAATTACAGCAAAGAAGATAATTCAACCTCTTATTTTTCACTAACAGCATTATTTCAGAAAGTTAATTTTAAAAAAAATTCACCTCTATAAGTTAGTCATTCCCACCTCCACCCACATTTCTGAAGAGTGTAAGGTTTACTTGCCCTACTGAGCCTTTATAAATTGAATTTAAATAAAATTATATTCCATCATATGTGTGTGTGTGTGTGTGTGTGTGTGTGTGTGTGTGTGTGTGTGTGTGTGTACATCAAATCTTCTTTATCCATTCATCTGTTGATGGACGTCTAGGTTCTTTCCATAGTTTGGCTATTGCGGACATTGCTGCTATAAACATTCGGATGAATGTGCCTGTGAGGATCACTACCTTTGTATCTTTAGGGTAAATACCCAGTAGTGCGATTGCTGGGTCGTAGGGTAGCTCTACTTTCAACTTTTTGGGGAACCTCCATACTGTTTTCCAGAGTGGCTGCACCAGATTGCATTCCCACCAACAGTGTAGGAGGGGTCCCCTTTCTCTGCATCCTTGCCAACATCTGTTGTTTCCTGACTTGTTGATTTTGGCCATTCTGACTGGTGTGAGGTGACCCTTTGCAAAGATGTGGATGGAACTAGAGGGTATTATGCTAAGTGGAATAAGTCAATCAGAGAAAAACAGTTATCATATAATCTCTCTGATATGAGGAACTTGCATATGCAAGAGGAAGGGGGGGTCGTGGGAAGGAGGGAGGGAAAAAATGAAACAAGATGGGATCGGGAAGGAAACAAAGCATTAAGAGACTCAATCTCAGGAAACGAACTGAGGGTTACTGGGGGAGTGGGAGGGTAGGGACAAGGTAGCTGGGTTATGGACATTGGGGAGGGTTTGTACTATGGTGAGTGCTGTGAAAGGTGTAAGCCTGATGATTCACAGACATGTACCCCTGGGGCAAATAATAATAATAATAACAAATAAATAAAATAAAATTATAGTAGTTTTCATGATTTCAATTTAGATCAACTCAAATTCAGTGTCTATTACCTAGATTTTATCTCTTTACTAAAGCTTATATTCATTAAATCCATCTCATTCACCTTAAATTAGTAGGAACAAGTCAGTAGTTTTCTAAGTTACTTTGTCTTGCCAAAATTCTGGTAAGCCTTTATCACATTCTGATAAAGCCATGGCAAGACTTGGGCAAGACTTTCAGTACTGGAACAGATATAAGAGATAATTTAACACTTTCAGATTTTTAGCAGGCAGGAAAATGGAACAAAATATGTCAGATTGTTGGTATGATTTACCAGTATATGTCAGAGTGTTGAAGAGGAAAGCTGAGCACTAGTAAAGAATTCCATGCCTAAAGCAACAAGCTGTCAAATCACAAAATGACACAACAAGAAATAAAAATCCAAATCAGGAAAGGAATTTTGTCCCTTGGGAAGAATCATGAGGGCATAGCCTCCACATTCTGAGGGGAATGGGATGTAATGACCTACTCCTTTCAAAAAAATGGAAAAACTCAATGATAATCTCAATTCATTTTGTTTCCTTTCTAAATATAAAGTATTTATATTAAAATATTAAAAGTATATATAAAGTATATATAAAGTATTAAAATGTTCAGTTCTCATCGCACTAAATTTTTCTTTAAACGCATTTTTAGAAAATAACTAGCCACAGCACAACTAGAGTGGCATAGGTTTTATTTCATTAAAATTTTAACCAGACTGGTGCAGCCACTCTGGAAAACAGTATGGAGATTCCTCAAAAAGTTGAAAATGGAGCTACCCTACGACCCAGCAATCGCACTACTGGGTATTTATCCTAAAGACACAAAGGTAGTGATCCTCAGGGGCACGTGCACCCGAATGTTTATAGCAGCAATGTCCACAATAGCCAAACTATGGAAAGAACCTAGATGTCCATCAACAGATGAATGGATAAAGAAGATGTGGTATATATATACAATGGAATATTATGCAGCTATCAAAAGAAACGAAATCTTGCCATTCGCAACGACATGGATGGAACTGGAGGGTATTATGCTGAGCGAAATAAGTCAATCAGAGAAAGACAATTATCATATGATCTCTCTGATATGAGGAACTTGAGGGGCAGGGTGGGGGGTTGTGGGGGGTAGGG
Organism: Ailurus styani; assembly: GCA_002007465.1. NCBI lineage: Eukaryota > Metazoa > Chordata > Mammalia > Carnivora > Ailuridae > Ailurus > Ailurus styani. Next base: position 66,264 of record LNAC01001179.1, on the reverse strand, counting down.
AGGGAAAAATAATGAAACAAGATGGGATGGGGAAGGAGACAAACCATAAGAGACTTCTAATCTCATAAAACAAACTGAGGGTTACTGGGGGGTGGGAGGGTAGGGATAGGGTGGATGGGTTATGGACATTGGGGAGGGTTTGTGCTTTGGTGAATGCTGTGAAAGATGTAAGCCTGATGATTCACAGACCTGTACCCCTTGGGCAAATAATAAAAATAAAATTAAAAAAAAAATTTAACCAGACTAAATGATAGTCACATTGTTTTTGAGCATAATTCTAGTTTCTATAGAAGGGAATTAACAAACTGTTGTTTATATCCTTGGTGGAAAAAATATCAATTCAGAAACTGCTTCTTTTCAAGCAGGTGTTTCAGTGTATAAAAAGTAGAATTATGTCTAATAGCCATATCCCGATATAACTTTTTTGTTGTTGTTAGGTAGTTCTCTCTGAGGATAATAATGCCAGGGAAAGACAGCTGCTAAGCTTTATTTATTTATTTTTTTAAGCTAATCCACTTCTGGTTTACATCTTTGTAACTCAATTTGTTGTCTATGATGTTTAAAGATACATACAAGTGCATTAAAGTGATTTTCTGAGGAGTACTGCCCTACTGCTATCTACTGAAGTCCTAGGAACCTGTGTATAAAAAATAACATAAGTTTCATAGATCTCTGTATCTGTATCTCATCAAACTCTTAACTCTCTGTACTGATTTAATAAATGGTATTATAGGCTATATGATATTCAATTAAATATTTTTATTTCTGTGTTAATATCAGTCTTCTCCAATAAATTGTGGGCTCCATAAGAATAGGCATACCATGGATTTCTTATTCATACATTATTTCCTGACTTTTTAGTGAATCTGATGCACAGCAAAATTTAATAATATGAATAATACACACAGGCATAAGGGAAATTCTTGGCCTGGGTAATTATAAAAATTTCAAAAAGATTTGTTCAGAATGACTATATCCTATTTATTGAAATAAAGACTATATTTCATTATATATATTTATATACAGTATATCACAAATAGTAGAAAGTTTAGTTCAGACATCAGTGGCCAGGTAGCTCTCACTAAAGAACTGGCAAAGTCAGAATGGCTAAAATCAATAAGTCAAGAAACAACAGATGTTGGCGAGGATGCAGAGAAAGGGGAACCCTCCTACACTGTTGGTGGGAATGCAAGTTGGTGCAGCCATTCTGGAAAACAGTATGGAGGTTCCCCAAAAAGTTGAAAGTAGAGCTACCCTACGACCCAGCAATCACACTACTGGGTATTTACCCTAAAGATATAAAGGTAGTGATCCTCGGGCACATGCACCCGAATGTTTATAGCAGCAATCTCCGCAATAGCCAAACTATGGAAAGAACCTAGACGTCCATCAACAGATGAATGAATAAAGATGTGGTATATATATACAATGGAATACTATGCAGCTATCAAAAGAAACAAAATCTTGCCATTTGCAACGACGTGGATGGAGCTAGAGGGTATTATGCTAATCGAAATAAGTCAATCAGAGAAAGACAATTATCATATGATCTCTCTGATATGAGGAACTTGAGGGACAGGGTGGGGGGTTGTGGGGGGTAGGGAGGGAAAAATAATGAAACAAGATGGGATGGGGAAGGAGACAAACCATAAGAGACTCCTAATCTCACAAAACAAACTGAAGATTACTGAGGGGGTGGGAGGGTAGGGATAGGGTGGATGGGTTATGGACATTGGGGAAGGTTTGTGCTATGGTGAGTGCTGTGAAAGGCGTAAGACTGATGATTCACAGACCTGTACCCTTGGGACAAATAATAATTTTAAAAAAAGAAAAAGAAAAAAAAATAAAGAACTGGTGAGCTATTAGCTTCTCTGATGGTTCTTCATGGATCTCTTTTTTGCATGTCTTTCTATCGTGTGTCCCACAGTTATGGAGTCTCCATTTATTACAGTGTCCTTATTATTAATCAGAGAGAACACTTGAGCTTTGCAGATATGTTCAGTAAATTTTAAAGTCTTCAAATACTGTGGATTTTATCTTGTTTACTGCTGAAGAATTTTCATTTCCTGTAAAATATTCTTGAGGTCTTTCCTGGGATGCAGAGAAGTCTTTTAGAAATATTTTAATAATTTCAGAACTTGCTTTTAAGATTTGTTAGTAAGAATTAGAGATGCTTTAGATAGATGTTCTTTACTGTTGCTGGTAACTATTACTGAGATTAAACTCTATCTAATGATCTGTAAATCATAAGGCTTTCCTGTTTGGTGGGAATCAGCACTGTTTCCAGTCCTGTATGCAAGATAGGAACTGTTTCTTTTAATCTTCTTAGCTGATTCTTTTCCCAGGCTTAAGTGGTTTTCATCCATGCATGTGATCATCAATGTCCTGCTGAATAGTCAAGAGAGATGTTCTGTGTGTTCTGTGTAGCTCTCTCCCTTCCAACACTGACCAACAAAGTCTAGCTTCCCTGGCCTTCTCATCTTTCAGCAAAATTATCCAACTCATAGAGCCCTTTGGGTTCTGCTTGGGCTCCTCTTCCCAATCGCCTGAAAATTGTCTCAGTGCAGTAAACTGAGATTGTCATCAAACTGGAATGCACCTAGTGTGCTTTTCATCTCTAAGGAATCATCCTCCTTCAACACTTGATACCCAATGTCTTCAAAATTGTTGTCATATGGTTTGTTGTTACAGTTGTTTGTATTTTTTAGATGGTTTTTTTTTTTTTAAGTGCAGTTTACATAACAAAACTAAGCAGAAACCACAGAGTTCTCACACAGCCTTCTAGTGGTGGGGGATTCTGTGTTCTGTGAATGGAGGCCTTGGTTCTTTGATTTTCCATGAAAGATTTACATGAGGATCCATACTCCAATAAAGACAGCTAGAAGGAAAGTAGCAAGCACAAAGCAGATTATTAAGGACAGGACACTTAAGACAGGAAAGCAGGCAAGCCCGGAGGTAACAACTGCACCAGGGTTAAGTGTCTTTTCTTTTAATGTTTGCATAAGTCTGGGTCATAGTTGGGGCCATCTCTGACTAAGGTTGTTTCCAATCATCTAAGGGACTCCTCCTACCAGTTGGGAGGGGGAATTTTGGACCCTGCGAATTTTGCTGGAACTATCATAGTCATCTTCCCCATGGGGGCTGAGGGAGTCAAACTGCAATGTAAATATATTATAATGAAGCAACAAGTTATTGTAGGACATAGGCTGGAAAGGACAGTGCATGCTCTGCACCTGCTATTTAATAGCTCCAGGAAGTGAGAAAACAGGAAACCACTGATGTCTACTATCCTTGCCTCCAGCTCATATCTAGGTAGCTGTCTACTCTATCAGCCTCCTACTGCACCTCACACCATCTGCCCAAATATCAACATGGCACACCACAGTGGTAATCTGTTTTTATCGAGGGCCTTTTATTTATGCTCTTCCTTTCTTTACGTAGATCTAAGTTTCTGACCTATATCATTTTCCTTGTCTCTAAAGAACTTTTCAAGGACATTTCTTGCAAAGCAATTCACTGGCAACAAATCCCCCCCCCTTTTTTTTTTGTCTGAGGAAGACTTAATGTATCTTTCACTTTTGAAGGAAGACTTTGCAAGGTACAGAATTTTGGGTTCTGTTTTTTGTTTCTTTGTTTCCTCAACACTATTAATATTTCCCTCTACTCTCTTCTTGCTTGTATGGTTTCTGAGAAGAAGTCAAAAACAATTTTTATCTTTGTACCTCTACTAGGTTAGGCATTTTCTCCCTCTGGATTCTTTCAGGATTTTTCCTTTATCTTTGATTTTCTATATTTTGAAAATGACATGTCTCGGTATAATGTTTTAGGCATTATCTTGCTTGGTAGTCTCTGAACTTCCTTGATCTCTCTATGTTATTAATTAATTTATTTTTTTAAGATTTCATTTATTTGTTTACTTGACAGAGAAATAGACAGAGAGCTCAAGTAGGCAGAGCAGCAGACAGAGGGAGTGGGAGAAGCAGGCTCTCTGCCAAGCAGGGAGCCAGCAGTGGGACTTGATCCCAGGACCCTGGGATCATGACCTGAGGTGAACGCAGCCACTTAACCGACTGAGCAACCCAGGCACCCTCTATGGTATTAATTTAGATACAATTTCCAGTCATTATCATTTCAGACCTTTTCTCTATCCCTTTCTCTTTTTCTTCTTTTGTATTCCCATTGCATATGTGTTAAACCTTTCATAGTTGCGTCATGGTCCTTGGACGCCCTATCTATTCTGGGTTGGTTTATTTGTTTGTTTGTTTGTTTTGTTTTGTTTTTTCAGTCTTTGTTATCTTTGTGTTTTCAGTTTTCTACGTTTTTATTGTCATATCCTCAAGCTCTGAGATTCTTCCCTCAGCCAATTTCAGTCTACTAATAAGTCTATCGAAGCCATTATTCATTTCTATTATCATGTCTTTTTTTCCTAGCTTTTCTTTTTGGTTCTTTCATAAGATTTCCATCTCTTTGCTTAAATTGACTATCCGTCCATGCATGCTCTCTATTTTATGCACTAGATCCCTAATGGGTTAACTATTAATGATAGTTGTTTTAAAATCCCAAATAATTTCAACATCCTTGCCATATCCAAGTAGGTTCTGATGCTTGTTCTGTCTCTTCAAAATGAAGAAAACATATAATCTGATTAAAAAATGGTTATAAGCCCCATGGCAGTTTCTGGTCATGAGTCACTATTATGGAAAGCTGTATTTCCTTGTATTTACCTGTCTGAATATATAATTCTGAGGGCAACAATTATCCCTGTGTCCTCCCAGTTCCTAAGGAGCCAAGAAGAGTTGTTGATTTCTCCATATATTCAAATTTTTAAGTTATTATTATTGTTATGACGGAGTAGTTATGTCTAATCTCCTTATACATGGAACTGGATCCAGGAGTTCAGAATTTCTTCTCTTAAAAAAAAAAGAAGAAGAAGAATTTCTTCTCTGAAATGCCTCTCAATCCATCTCCTTTTATTATTCTTCCTTATCTTATTCTTTAATAATTAAGATTCTTGAGAAAGCAGTTTCACAATTTTTTCAATTTATTTATATCTGATCTTGAGACCACACATCACACATGAATTTATTACCCCTGAGTATAATATGTCTATGTCATATTTTCACTAGAGATAAAATCTGTTTCTTTCATCCCTTAAATCTGGACTTGCCTTAGTGACCAATCAGAAGTACTAGAAGAGATATTTTGGCATTTTCAAAGCTAGTTTAGAGAAAATTTTCAATCCCTGCCTAGATCTCTTGGAACATTCCTTTTGGGGAAGCTAGCTATCATGATTGAAGTCAGACTACCCTAAGGCCTCCTTGCAGTGAGATGTCACATTACTTGGAGAGGCCCTAAAGAATGAGACAATATGCCAAGACAGGCCAGAAAAGTCAGTCACATGAGTGAAGTGGCCAACTAGAAGTAGATCCTCCAGTTGAAGTTGTGTCTACATGAATAAGACACAACATGCCCAAAAAAGTCCTCCTCAACTTCTGATTCATAAATTCATAAACAATTTTCCCTAAAATTCCAGGTGATTTATTTAATCACCTTTGATTAAATTGATTTAAATACGAATCCAAATTTACCTCTCTCCAAAACTGCTCTTAACCGGAAACAGACAAATATACAGAAATCTGTCATTCTAACTTTGCATGTGAATAGCTATATTTAAGGTCATAGGGATTTTTTTTTTAACTACAAAAGCACTCCCATGGTTGAAAAAATTAAGGCATCAATTATAAGTAAATTCTGTTTAGGAGAGTTTGAATAATTCAGAATAAAACATTAACAAAAATAAACTAATAATGAACCAAAAAACTTTATAGACACAAACCAAGGAGAAATCTAACGGGGTGGTCAAAGTGTATGTAAATAGTCTGGAATCAAGTCTTTTTTTTTTTTTTAAATATTGTCTTTATTTGTTTGACAGAGAGAGAGAGAGAGAGAGAGAAAGAGAGAGAGAGAGAACATAAGCAATGGGAGCAGGTAGAGGGAAAGGGACAAGCAAGTTCCCTAATGAGTAAGAATCTCAATGTCAGACTTGATCCCAGGACCCTGGGATCATGACCTGAGACAAAGGCAGCCACTTAACTGACTGAACTACCCAGGCACCCCAAATCAAGTCCATTTTAAGAAGTGTAGGAGTATGTGGAATCCATCAGTGAGAATAAAACACCTGTAACTAAAGCCAAGTGTTTTTACAGATCGTTTTGTTCTTGGAAAACAAATGGCCAATATCCAGGAATGATTTGATTATAGTTTAGAGCTGGAGATAATTTTAAGAATACCTGGTTGAAGTGGAGAATGAGAGGACTGAGAGGGACTGTATTTCTTGACACCTGCATTTTAGTTCTGTGGACAAGTATCCATTTTGGAACTTTATAAACCACTACCAAAGATGCAAAGAACATAGTATGTATCCATGCTTTAACACATCTCACTTATATCTTTAAATTAAACAATTTTCAGAGTATATTTATTTCTTTATTATACAATATTCTCAAAATTTTAAGACTATGTTTTAAAGCTATTTGGATACACTGACAATTTTGCTCAAATGCTTTGTGGTTCAGGAATATTTTGAGATTTCTGCTCATAGAAAAACACCTGGAGTTGTAAATTGTTAGCACGTTATAAAATTGGTCTGTTTTATCACAGCTCCCTTCTTGCTAATTGTCCACCAAAGACGGGTGGAAGTTTTTGGTAACTTTTCTTCAAGTCAGCAGTTAAGGCAAGATTTCCCCCATAGGCTACTATAATAAGAAGTCCCTTGCCTTCTACACCAAAATCCATATTGACAACTTGCCATAGACCTGAGGGCAAAACCTAATTAGTGGATCTTCATTTCCCGAAATAAATTAATTCAATCTAAACTTGGCTTAAAGTGACTGAACTCTTACAGAACACTTAAAAAATTATTACAAATGATTGACTGTAATTATGTACTCTTGTCAGGTTTCCTTCTACTTAGGAATTATCCAAGAAGCAAGGCCCTCTATTGAAACACTTCTAATCTAATATCCCTTCACAAGACACTCAATGTCCTTCATATTTTTACCCTTACCTCACTGTCCGAGTTAATCTCCCATTTTTCCACACAGAACAAAATTAAGCCATCTGTATCCTTGGAGAGTGCATATCACATATCACATATCCTTTGAGATATGTGTATATTTGTATACCTAATTACATACTGTCTCCTCTGTTTAAAATGCTCTCTCCTCACTAGTATTTGGAAATATTATAATTGTAACTTGAATCTCTGCTCTGAATAGACATCTTCTGAATCTTCTGAAAGTATTACTTACTCTTCCACAGTTTGAAGTTTCTGCCCTGGTATATAACCTTTTATTAGGGCGATTATCTTACTCTCAGTGTTACTGTTTTATTCTGTCTACCCATTAGAATTCAAGTTCCTAAAAGTCAAGGATATTGTTATATTCCTCTTTATTTCCGAGGAGTTTATTTATTAAATAAATATTCAATAAATATTTGCAGAATGCGTGAATAGAATGAGGCCAAAACTTTTCAGCACATTACAAGTAAATGAGACCTGAACTAGTAGAGGCATTGTGCCTCAAGACATATAATGTCACCCTGAAGGTGGAAAATGATAAAATCTAGCAGACAACATTTTATTAAGTCCTAATTATAATGTGAATGATACCTACAATGATATAAATTTATCATGCTAATTTAGGCCTCAATCTTCCTCACTTAGATATTCTCCCAAAATAGATGCTTCTTCTTTATAGAATTGTTTTCAGGTTACAAAGAGATTTTTTTCAAATACAATATAGCTGTGGGAAATATAATGCTAAATATGAGTGGTCTCTTCAAAGTGTAGCATTCCCATCCCCCAAGATAACCACTGAAGAGTGGAAATAGAATTTTATTTTGGTTATTCTAAATAAAATAGAAGTAAAGCTTTACTGGTATTTATTTTATGGATTTATTCTGATACATTCATGTAGCCTCTATGTCAGATGATTCAATATCTATTAAGCGTAATGTCTAGCACAAAGATGTGGTCAATAATGTTAAAATTAAGATGCAATAACTTATAGCTCTTCTTGTTATTTTTTAAGATGTTTTATTTATTATTATTTTTGGAATAATATTTTATAGTATTTTTTTTCTTATAGTAGTGAATAAACACTTTGGTTAATTTAAAATGAAATAAGCATTGTTTGGTACAAAATGTTTGGACCTTCTTCCTTTAAATTCATATGCTAAAATCCTAATCCCCAAGGTGATCATTTTAGGACATTCAGGGGGTATTAGGTCATAAGGGTGGAGCCACCTTCATAAATGTGATTCATGCCTTAATAAACGAGAACCCAAAGAGTTCTCTCTGCTCTCAGTCATATGAATATATAAGTAGAAAACAGCTATCTGCAACCTGGGAAGAGAGCCTTCCACATTAACCCACTCATGATGGTCCCCTGCTCTTAAACCTCTAACCTCCAGAACCATAAGAAATAAATTTATTGCTAATAGCAATCTGAACTGGCATAAGGCAATAATCTTGCTTCACATATTTTTCCACCTATTTTATTCAAAATACTCATTCACAAATCACTTACTAAGCATGCAGCATGAGTTGGGCACTTCCAAACAAAACAACCAGACATCTTTCCTTAAAGAAGTTATATTCTAGCAGGGGAGAAAAAAGCAATAAACATATTAATAAATTATATGACACATAATAATAATGAAAACTATGAAACATACAGAAGTCAAGAATGAGGTAGGAGTACGCAATGGGAATAGAGCAGGTTATAATATCAAATTTGGTTGTATTTTCTTGCTTCTTTAATTGACACTAATAATGTTCAAAGGTATAACTAAAATTGTTAATTTTCTAATTAAAATAATCTTAACAACTCAGTTCTATATTCGTCTGAGTCTATAGAGAAAACAACTATTTTTGTCTTTTGTTGAGATCTTTATTTAAGATATATGTTTGTTGAGGGGTGCCTGGGTGGCTCAGTGGGTTCAAGCCTCTGCCTTCGGCTCAGGTCATGATCCCAGGGTTCTGGGATGGAGGCCCACATCGGGCTCTCTGCTCAGCAGGGAGCCTGCTTCTTCCTCTCTCTCTGCCTGCCTCTCTGCCTACTTGTGATCTCTCTCTCTGTGTCAAATAAATAAATAAAATCTTTAAAAAAGTAAGATATACATTTGTTGAATTGACTAAATCAAGTAGTCCTTTTAAAATGGTGTTGAAAACCTTATATTGCCCATTCCACTTTTTGAGAGGATATGTAAGCAAGGCGAGTTTAAGTTACGTATTAAAAAAAGAAGCCCAATTGTTTTAATAATTTTATAATAACAGCAGAAAATAAATGACTGATTACAGAAAACTCATCCCATGTGAGGATGTGATCCACTTTCAATAATTTAATCTCCTAAACTAGAGGTAATTATTTCATAATTCCTTTGCAGTAGAAGCAATCAGGAATCAGGAGAGTTAAGTAACTGTCCAGAGTTATGCTTAGATCCAGTAATAGAACTAGAACATGAATCTGGCTTATCTGACTCCAAAGTTAATGGTCTCTTCACTATAGCTTCAAATATTCTTTATCTTTTTCTGCAATCTTCTTTTAATGTTAATAGCAACTGAAATGGTTCTAAACAGAATGGAAGCACAATTTTGATTCTGTGAATCCATACTATTCTCATTTTCACACTTTAAGTTCTTATGTAGGACAAAGATAAAAATTCAATTTTGCTTGAATTCTTACAATGGTCGAATCATTTTTATATGTGAAGAACTTTCCTAAAATAAGAAACAAGTGCCCATTTCTTTCATTATTCTCTTGTGGTATGTTAACTAGCTCTCCCAATTCCTATGACATTTTCTTATGACTTGGGCCACAATGACTCACACATGAAAATCAATTATTGAAATGATCATGCACAAAAAGGATGGGCAGTGATGAAATGCAATAGTATTCTTATTTTCAAAACAGTTGAATAATATAATCCTAACTGCATTAATTCTCCAGCATTATTATCTTTAGAATGAATCATTTGTCATGGCCCATATGTTAAAATTGGCTCTTTTACTGAAAGCTACATTCATCTATAATTGATCTTACTAAATGTAGGGTAGAAAGCTCACAACTTATACAATACCATTAATCATATGCCTTGTTGGCAACAACAAAAACAATAGAAACCACTATTATTTAGGCATTTTCTGTATGCCAGGTATTGTGTGTATATGAGTGCATTTGTGCATTGTCTCATTTTATTTTTACACTATCTCTAAAAACTTATTTTACCAATGAGGGTGAAGTAACAAACAGGATTTAATAATTTTCCAAAAGCCATAGGGTTATTAGGTCACATGGCTAGAATTCAAATCTAAATTTTTCTGACTATAAATATATGGCCTCGTATACAATTTCCTTTCTGGAAATAGCTTAAACTTCTCAGCATTCAGGTGAAGTGCAGATTTCTTCTGTGTATTTATTATCAAAGAAGGTAATTTACATGACTATACCACACCAGCAGTTTTCAAGCATGTCCACAGACCACTAGGGATCTCATGAGGACAAACTTCTGGGGGAATGTAATGAACAGAACAATTTTCATAATGATACTAAGACAATATTCACTTTTTTCACTGTGCTGGATTTTGCACTGATGGCACAAAAACAGCAATGGTAAAACTATTGATGTGTTAGCATGAATCAAGGCAGTGAAAACAAGCTATATCATTATATTCCTCATCTCCATATACTCACAGAAACATGATAAACAATAAACAAATAACTGCATAAAGCAATAAACAAACACAAAACTGTTTTGCTGAGAAATGTCCTTTATAAGGCAAGAAAAATATATTAATTGTATCAAATGTTGAAACTTGAGCATGTGTCTTTAGCACTCTGTTTGAAAAATGAGATGTGCATGGAAAACACTTCTGCTGTCTACCAAGGTACAATCCAGGTAAAACATTTGCATGATTGTTGTGAGTTGTGAGTTGAATGAGCTGCTTTTTCCATGAAATATGATTTTTATTTAAAACAATGGCTGACAGATAAACCATAGTAATTCACACTTTGGTATTTAGCTAAAACATTCTTGAAAAGAAATGAAGTGAACTTGTTATTTCAAGAGAAACAACTGAAAGTAATAATGACCAATGATGAAATTCAAACTCTCAAGAGAAACTTATAATTTTGGAGGATTACTTTTGTCATTATAAATTTGACAGTTCACCAAGATAGAACAATGTATTTTAATGTAACAGAGTTAAAAGAATTCATTGATATAGTTTCAGAATCTACATTTCAACTTAACTTTTAAGAAACCATTGAGAAAGTTGCTGGATTTTAAATAGCATCAAAGAAATATGTCCTTCATACACTGAAAAAAAATATCAAAATATTCCTTTTCCAACAACATATCTGTATGGTTGTATTTTCTTCATATAGCTCAACTAAAACAGCATAATTGAACAGATTGAATGTAGAAATAGATGTAAGAGTCCAGCTGTCCTCTGTTAAACCAAACATTAAAGAGTTTTATAAAAAACTAAAAGTTATTTCTATTTTCCTTTTAATTTTTCATTTAAAAGAATTATTATCTGGGGGCACCTGGGTGGCTCAGTCAGTTAAGCATCTGGCTCTTGGTTTTACCTCTGGTCATGATCCCAGAGCCCTGAGATTGAGCCTTGCTTTGGGCTCCATGCTGAGTGTAGAGCCTGCCTAAGATTCTCTCTCTCCTCTCCCTTTTCCCCCTCCCCACAGCTCACAAATACCTATGTGCTTTCTCTCAAAAATATATATTTTAACATGTGTGTTATATGTTATCTTTTTATTTTTAAAATATTGAATAGATATTTTAAAAGTTTCTGTTTTAATTTACAATATTTTAACTATTGGTAGACACAATCCACATTAAAAATTATTTATATTCTTAATATTTTTTAAAGTGCAAAGAGGTTCTGAGATCCAAAAGTCTGAAAACATTGCAATAGACATGAGATCTTTTATTTTTATTTTTTTAAATATTTTATTTATTTATATAACAGAGAGAGAGATCATAAGCAGGGGGAGAGGCAGGCAGAGAGAGAGGAGGAAGCAGGCTCCCTGCTGAGCAGAGAGCCTAATGTGGGACTCCATCCCAGGACCCCGAGATCATGACCTGAGCCAAAGGCAGAGGCGTTAACCACTGAGCCACCCAGGTACCCGACATGAGATCTTTTAAAGAGGGTATCTTTTATTCCTTTTCTTCTTTTGTTTTTTTCCCGATATTATCTATTATGCCATTGAAAAATTGCTAAAGTCAATAAGTATTTAATGGAAAAATAAACATTATATGTATTTTAAGTGTTTTCAATGACATGAACTATTTTTCTGCATAGGACTAATTTGTCCATTTTCTTAAGGAGTATGGTTTCTGGTCATAGAATGGTAGGTACAACAGCAGGGAAAGGCAGACATGAGAATTGCTGTTTGATGTGTATAAAGGTTTATAACCAACTAATACCAGTTTCTGATGATGTGTTCTAAATTAGTTTATATAAATTTAATGGAGGAATGTGCTTGTAAAATGGTATGTATTTGTGTGTGTCCCATATGTACAGATAGGTAGATGTGCTACATGTAGGAGCCCAATAAGAGGGAAAGCAAAGACAGTTAAAAACAACCATGTGTATTATTCTGATTTAAGGATGTACCTAATATGTCAAGAGGAGGTTAAGTCACTAACTGTATAGTGGACATAAGACTGCATACAGAACACATGCTTCCTGTCATATGTGACAACATGGATGAACCTGTGGGATATTATAATAAGTAAAATAAGCCAGTCACAGAAGGACAAATACTGAACGATTCTACTTATATGAGATATCTAAAATAGTCAAACTAATAAAAACAGAGAGTAGAATGGTAAATACAAGAACATGGAGAAGGCAGAAATGAAAAATGCTATTCAGTGGGTATAAAGTTTTATAACCAACTAATGCAAAAAATAGTTTTGTAATAAAATTACGGATGTATCTAAAAACTAAGTGTGTGTTTGTGTGTATGCGTGTAATGATTTGGGGGAAAAAAGAAAATATGCTTCAAGTTTTAGTACTGTAATTACATCATTTTCATGTATTAAAAGTTGCTGTGTCACATCTGGAAGATGGTAGATCCTAAATAATTTATTATGCTAATTTATTTGTAGGTACTTGAATAAATAAATACTCTGCACAAATGAAGTTAGTGTTTTCCTACATTATACTTCATTTACATTCAGTTTATAATTATAACATTTTTTTGTCTGCTCTCTAAGTTACTTGTTATACATCTCTTTTCGTTGTTAGCTTGTGAACTTCTATGATAAAGGACTTTAACTTCTTTATTATTGTATTCTCCATTCCACCTGACAGAGTGCTTTGCAATTTCGTTGCTCCTTAGTTTTTAACTGGCTTGACTTAGAAGCCCTAAGAGATCAAGCTTGAAATATCAAAATTTAGGAAGACAGATAAATGGACAGGATGTGAAGCTGACCTTCTGGGACATTTAATTTCTCCTCAGTGATGTCTTTTATTTTGGTAGGTCTATGTGCTAAAGTCAGACACTTCTGAATTGTAGGAAGTGTGCCAGAAAGATAGCAATGGAGGTGGAAGAATGATTATATCTTCTCAGGCTACTCCAGTAAGTGCTATAACATCAAAATCAATACTGCAGAATGAAACCCCAAGAAATCCCAAAAATCAATTGTGACAAAACAAAAACAAAACCTTGTTTGACCAAAGATTTACCCTAAATTTAAGATGTATCCACAGTGGAATAGAGACAGTCTAGGCCAATCTAGTGTACCAGTCTTGTGACCCCTTTCACAAGTTATTAACAAGATAATATAACATATTTCCATGTGGAAATTTTTTCTAAAAGAAGAACATTAGGCATTTCAAATATGACATAGCAACACATTCTGTTTTTGCCAAGTAGGGCCATTCCGGACACAGCATGTGATATGTTCTTCAGATTAGTCTCATTTCTAACCCATTCTAATTAGAATTTATGTTAGGTCCCAGTGCACTAAAGAGAAGTTGGACTTGGACTTGAAATAAAAGTGAAAGTTCTTTTTTACATTTTTTACTAAAAATTATTTGAGATATTGACTGGGGCACACATAGCACTATTTTATTTACAGTCTAACAGAGTATAATAAAAAGTAGAGAGAAGCATTCTCTTCTACTTTGTAACTCAGCATGTTAGTGCTTTGGCAGTTTGAGAATTCCATGTATCATTTTAAGCTAGAAAAAGAGTTGTGGATCTAGAAGCACATAGCAGCAGTGTTCCCAAAAAACAAAAGCAAAAACAAACAAAAAACTTCTTAACATCTTGTAGATGGAGGGAGGCCCCATATCCAGTGAAGTGAGGCATAAGAAGAGGGCATAAATGGCAGATGCAACATAAAACCTGAGGAGGGTCATTAATAATCATGCATTAAAGAGAACTGGTGCCTCCTAAAATTACTCACAATGGACTCTGCAGTAAGTAATTTCCTGCTAGTGGGACAAGGACAGTCAGAAAAAGATTTTATATGTAAATAATTTCAAGTATATCTGCCCATTTTTTGTTCCCAATTGTAATCCTAATCACTTAAAAAGATAACAGTGTGCATCTAACCTTTAAATCTCTCCATCCAGAGCCCCCAGTCATTCCTAAATGTTTGACCAGCCAATACTTGGCTGATGTGGGCTGGTCAATAGATGATGCATCCTCCTATTAGTAAAACCCTATTGTTAGTAAAACACTTAAATTTTCCCAAAGGAAAAAATATAATTAATTGCTACTTTGAGTCTGAGTTATGATCATTGAACAAGGCTGAAAAGACCCCCACCATTATGTTGACAAATCTCTCTTGACATTGAAATAATGTTGCCTTAGGGCTAAATGCTTTAATTATCCCAGCCATTCATTAACCTGTAGCCTTGGACAATTCTTTTACACAATTGTGTCCCTCAAACTCATCACATTTCCTTGCATTGCCTCTATTTCAGCTGGTAGCTTTGCTTTCAATTTCACAGATAGAATGGAAACAATTACAAAGGAACTCCAAGCTTCCAAAGTATATTTTTAATCTCTCTACTTTAGCCATACCCCAATTTTTTTATCATTTCAATGGATAAAATATTCTTGTTTCTATGACTTCCTCTACTCTACCCTACAAAAGGAAACCACTCTAGTAATTTATACTATATCATGGGCGCCTGGGTGGCTCAGTGGGTTAAAGCCTCTGCTTTCGGCTCAGGTCATGATCTCAGGGTCCTGGGATCGAGGCCCGCATCGGGCTCTCTGCTCANCCCCTCCTCTCCCTGTGTTAATCCCCTCCCCCAAAAAAAAAAAAAAAAAAAAAAAAAAAAAAAAAAAAAAAAAAAAAAAAAAAAAAATTTATACTATATCATCATTTTCCCCTTGCTATTTAATTATGTCTCTCAGACTATAACATGTAGTAATATCTATCATCTTGAAAAAAATTCTTTGAATTTTCATTTTCTTCCAGGTATTATTCATTTCTATGCACCCTTTTCCAGTAAAATGGTTTCAGTTATTTATACTTAGTGCCTTAACTTTCTCTCTCCATTTTAAATTTAATCATTTAAATTTGATATATATCAAAAAAATATTTTGACATCAGAGACATGTAAAACAGAACAATCACCTATATACTTCTCACTCAACTTATCAGGTCTGTACTAACAGTATTAAATATATCTGAGTGCTTTCTGTTGCTATTTGTAACATTGCTTCATTAATTTTTACCTATAATATGGTGTCACATGCTGTGAATGAATCATTATATATTCAGTATCCTTTGATTTTCTCATTTTTTTAATTTTCATTTTTATTACAAACTTCCATGAACATTTTCGTATGTGTTATCATCTACAAGAACATAATTTTTCTTAGAATATTTAGAAGTGTAATTACCATGACATGGGATATATACATACTATTCACAATTGTTGTTCAAGGCGGTTGTACCAACTTGTCCTTCCACAAGTAGGAAATAGGAGTTAACTGTTGTTGCTCCAGTGTTGCCAACATCTGATTTCTTAAATTTCTGTATAACTGAGTTTCAATATATTATCTCATTTACCTTAATTTGCATTCCCTTGATCACCTATTAGGCTCAAACTCATGACCTGTGCTTATGGGCAATTGCACTTTGTTTATACTTTCCTTCTTATGTAAAATGTCTTATTTATGTATGTTTTTGTACATTTTCCTATTGGATTGTTGGGATTTTACTGATTGATTTGTAGGATTTTTAATATGTTCTGTATATAAACTTATTGCTAGTGATGTGAATATGAAGTAATATGAAGTAGTAGTACTATGAAGATCTTCAATAATTTTTTTTCACTTGAGTTATAATTTGCATACCATCTAATTCACCCTTCTTGAATACCAGTTCAGTGATTTGTGTTCGTGTGTGTGTATTCACAAAGATGTACAACCACATTTTGGTTGCTGGCTATTTACCTCATTGGTGAGAGAAGGAATCCCACTTTAGGGTTATGAGGATGACCAAACATCTGATACCTGACACAGGGCAGCTGAGATTGACATCAGTTACTAATCACATATACTTAGATTTTAGGGGGAAGATATAGCATACCACACAGGGCCACAACGGAGTTGCAGTCAAGAAGAGAGTAAATGAACAGGGACTGCAGGAGGCAGGTTTTGTAATAACAGGAGAGTAGAGTGATCCTTTGTTCCCCCAAGAGGATGTGATTTTTTTTTTAATTATTCCACAGATTGACAGGGAACTAAAACCTGCTAAGTAGGGACAAACAGGAATTTTTCCTGAAACTAATTCCCCTGTGGGGAATTTTTGTCCCTGTGGGGACAAACAGGAATTTTTCCTGAAACTATCCCCCTGTGATAAGGAGGGCTGTTTGGTGTGGTGACCTTATCCACAGTAAACTGGGGAGAATGGCTTAGTTAGGCCATGAGAGCCATACACGCCCTCCCCCCACTTCAGATGTCTAGGCAGCATATATTGAACTTTCATAATATTGAACCACAATAGTCACTTTCTATTTCTTGAACATATTTATCACTCTAAAAATAATCCCCATACCCATTAAGTGTCACTCTACAATCTTCCTTTTCCATGACTTTCTATCTCTATGGGTTTTCTATTCTGGATATTTCATAAAAATAGGGTAATACAATATTTGGTCTTAGTATCTGACTTCTTTTGTTTAGCATCTTTTCAAGGTCATCTGTATTGTAGCATGTATCAACCTTTGATTGCTTTTTATGGCTGAATATTATCCCATTGCAAGAATATACCATACTTTGGTTGTTCGACAGTTTGTAAGACAACAGTGTTGTCACCACCTTTTGGCTATGATGGATAATACTGATGTAAATATTCATGTATAAGAATTTATGTAGATGCCTATTTTCAACTCACTCTGGTATGTCCAAGGAGTAGAATTGTGGGTCATATGCTAAGTCTATGTTTGAATTTTTGAGGAACCACCAAACTGTTTTCCAAAGCAGCTACACCATTTTACATTTTACTTTATGGAATTTGCAAAGTTCCATGTGAAGTTGATTTATTTGTGTGATGTGATATAAAGATAAACATTATTTTTTTCAATGTCGATAACCAAAACGGTCTTAGAAGCTTCTATATTATAGTCCTTTTTAGTAATCTGGGATCACCCCTTTGTTATAAATTGAATGTTTAAGCTTCTTTATTTTACTCTACTTTTCAGTATGTTTATACTTTGTCTTTTTGTAATAATTTTGAACAAATTCTTGACCCCTGGTAGGAGTACATCTACCACCTTCTACTCCTTGGGAATGATCTATTTCTTGACCTTTTGTCTACCGCATGAACTTTAAAATTAACATAATATTCCTCAAAGAATTGTTCTAAGATTTTCATTGGAGTTGCTTTGGATTGATGAATCAGCTCAAGGAGTCTGAACGTCTTCATGTTTATGAGTCTTGCCTATCATGTGCATGAAATATTGCTTCATTATTAAAATGCCCAGATAAAGTTATCAGATTTTATTTGTCTATAAGCAGTATAATAAGTAAAATGAGGTTTTTATATTAATTTATTATAATTCCAATTACTAAATTCAGCTTAGGGATCACATGCTTTGTTGCCCAAATATTCCTTTTTGTCTAAATAAGACACTCTAATATTCTCAAGTTTGCAGTAGGTCCTTTCAACTCCACTGACATTCATGCATAATAAATCTTTCCAGACCCCAACATAAAGGAACTAATTGAAATCCTCTTCTATTTCAATGCTTATAATCAGGATAAAACAACAACAACAACAACAATAACAATAACAAAAACAATGTAACAAATGCCCAAACCAATGTAATATTAGAAAGTAATGTGAAACTAAATGGATATTATCAATAGGAAAAGACATTATACAATGTTACAAAATTTCAAAAGGAAAATCAATTTATTTATGTATTTATTTATTTTATTATTCTTTTTAAAATTTTTTTGACAGAGAGATCACAAGCAGGCAGAGAGGCAGGCAGAGAGAGAGGAGGAGGCAGGCTCCCTGCTGAGCAGGGAGCCCAATGCAGGCCTCCATCCCAGAACCCTGAGATCATGACCTGAGCGGAAGGCAGAGGCTTTAACCCACTGAGCCACCCAGGTGCCCAGGAAACTCAATTTAATTTAGCACAAAAATGCATCTTTAAATGAATACAACATGTAAAAGCTAAATGGTAAAATCCACTTTAGAAGTATTTCATTCATATATCCCTTGGAAAATAAAGATTTCTAACAGCAATATATTTAAATGCAAAGGCTGAAATCGCACACAAATCAGACGTCTTATCAAGTAGCAAGATTTACTAAATATTTCAAGTATACACATAACCCTGATGCACAAATATAGCTGGAAGACATCAGGGTTTTGCCAACTTGATTGTCCTTGACACTTTGGATGTGCTCTTGCCCACTTTAAATACAAGGTTCTCTAATTACTGTATGCAGCTGCATCAGTTACAAAAAAACTAAGATCTGTCTTATCCTTAAACATTTTCATTTTATACACCGATGGTTACATAGGATTTTTTTTAAAGCCATGTACTGAAAATTTATAGATTACAAATGTTTTTACTATGAACATTGCTACACAGACCAGGTACATCTTTCTATAGCATTCTATAGGTAAGAAATCTCCCTGTAGTAAATACCATTAGTTTGTTTTCTAGGAGGTCTACCATTAGTATTAGCATTACAGATTTGACTGGCTCATTTGTTTTTTTGGGTTTTTTTCCCCCTGGGTACACCTCTGTAACAGGACAAAATGGATTATAGCCCTGCGTCTTTATTTTTTTCACAATTTTCATAAAATTTGAATTGCATTGAACAGAATTCTTAGGGTAGATAATATTTAGACATAATTATAGATATTTTTGTGGGCCATTTTTAAACGTATAGAATTAATATAGTGGTTTTGAATTCAGAATATGATTTGAAATATTTATATGTTTATGCAGAGTGTCACTAATAGCAAATCCTTCTTACATTTAACTTATTTTTAAGGCATGCATTAATAGTATATTTAAATAATGTAGAATGTGGAGGTAGAAGATTTTAAATATAAATATATTCATGATAAGTAACATGCTGTGAACTAATTTGATCCTAAACTAAATTCATGGAAAAAAGAACAATAGGATTAATAATAAATTGCTTAATAATAATAATAAATGGCTTATCACCATTCTGTACAAGATAAAACCTAAACATTTTTGATCTGAAAAATCTACTACAGATTTGGAGCCATATATAAGCCTGTTGCTCCAACTTAAACAACCATCAGTTTGAATTGCAATTTATTAAATAGTCAAAGGAAAAAAGGTCCAGTGGCACTGTCATTGCCTCATCATGGGCTTATAGGTGCCATTTCTTGTTCTAAGGACTCATGCAATAAGAATATTGATTGGCATTGAAATCAAACCTGTAGGATGGCTCAGCAGTAACATGGCACCTCTGAAGAATTTAAATTTCACAATCTCTGCATTTCTTATTTAACAAATTTTATTTAATATATATTTTCAAGTAATACATGTTCTAGCCTGCTGAACTATAAACTGTTGATATAAGACTGTTTTTGACCAACACACGCACACACAAACACACACGCACACATGCCCACACACACACTAATATCAGAATGATAGGGACCATTTTAAGTACTGATATATGTAGATTAACATTCTTACTATTAGAAATAGAAAACTGTAGGCTAGAAAGAAACATTAATGGGGTTCTAAAGTAAGATACAACTGGAAATCCAATGGGACTAAAGCCCCATTGCCTAAGGTTTTTAGAACTCAAATTGAACCACAGAAACAAGTCTTTGAGCCAGAGTCATGCTTTCCATGGTGTAGAAATTTATCTGAAGCTATGCAAAACTTGGAATCACAGTCATGCTTCAAATAGGGAGCCAGGAGCCAAAAATGAGCCATATCCCAAAATTTGGAATGGGACACCTATCCAAATGAGGTGAAGGTATAAAATTCTTAAACCAAACAAATTTCCCTTCATATCATTGAAGACATCACTCATTTATCCCTGATAAATAAGTGATCATATTTCCTTTGTAGCCAACCTCTCATTTCTCTCTTATCACTTCAAAATTATCAATTACTGATAAAAGCTTAAGTATGTTCTTTGATTCTGGGTGTAATTTTTTTCTGCTTAGAATTTACTGCATAAACATTGAATATTTTCACTCGAATATTTATATCTTACTCAAAATATTTAACAAATATGATATTCACTGAAGAATGATTAAAACATATCACTATAGAGAATATATACTATATATGAAGTATATTAATAATAAATTATAAATTGTACAACATATCAGAAGAACATATTTTAAAACATGAATTTCATTAAAATCAAGGAAAATAATGCAATTCACTAAACAAGAGCTGAGAATGCTAGGCCTCAAAGAGAAGATTATAATATCAGAAGATGAAATGTGAACTGGTAGAAGAACTCAAGAAATACATGAAAGCAGAAAATAAGATATTATAGAAATTAGAGTTTCATTGAAAGTGTTGCTTGTCCCCTGATGACCCCTGTAAATAATCTGCTGCCAGCCATATACTGTGCCAAGCCCCCTGTCACTGCAACAACATGTTTGAAAGGGAAGAATGATAATCCTGTGTTTTGGACAAGTTCCTGTTCAGAGGCTATAATTACATGTTGGCAACTTTCATTTCCCCTTCTTAGAGCTGCCTCTCCTCCCAAGGAACTTCAAATGTGTCACCCCACCAGGAGTGTTTTCTGCTGCCCTCCATGCTCATTGAGAATTCAGGGAGGAGGGATCGTGAAATGCTGAGATTCATAGCACCACAACACACAAGATGACACACTGCGAAGCCGTCTCCACATCAGCCCTCGAGCCAGCAGGCTCCCAGCTGTCCTTAGGCTTGTCAGAAGCAGAAGCCCTAATGAGAGCACCATGGCAGGTACAAAATAAAAGGAAACAAGGAAATAATACTTTTGAAGGAAGGACTTTGAGGAAATATCAGGATGCCATCTTACTTTTGGCTAGAAGAATTCCTTCTTATACAATTTGTCTTTTTGTTATTAGCATATTAACTGTTTCTTAGACTCGCAGAGGCACATACTAGCCAAGATGTTTTCCAAATCTGTTTTAGAGTAAAATAACTCTCACACGAGTGGCTTCCCATTTCAAACCAGGCCCAGACTGAAGATATAAGAACATAAGTATCGAGTAGTCCAACGTACTTGTGCTATCTGATGGAAGTTGCTGTACCTCAAGAACCATTACATTCCATTTTAGAGCTATCATTTGGGGGAATTGCAGAGTGCTTCTGACAATGGCACTGGCGCTCAAATGCTATTGGTCTATTAAAATTTCGGAGAGACTATAGGATTATTTGTTTTGTGAGAAGTGGTTTTAATACTAGCTCAACCCTTAAAGTGGTCATATGAGTGAACTCAGGTTACTAAGAACATTGTTTCTGAATTCTCTTATTTGTAAAATGAGTTACTAACATAAATACCTATGTATTTAATGGGGATTTCAGAATATGTCTTACATTTTCATACCTACATGCTTTGCCAAATGCTATCCCCTCCATCTCAGAGTGCTCACCTCCATTCTCACTTCTCTGCTGGATAGACCAATCCTCTTAGTCTTTATCTTTGCTCCTTTTCAACTTCTGTCACTGCTAAGAAATACTTATCTCCTATCTAGTTTACAGTTCAGTTCATAGTTTTTACAAACATTTACTAAACAACTTTGACATATTATGATTTACAGGCCTGATAGAGGTCATGAGTCTATAATTCTTAACAACATCACTGATGACTCTGATGCAAAAATTTGCTTGGAACTCAATTTAAGAAATATATATATATATTTTTTTTTTCTTTTTTCCCTTTGAGAAAGAGACAGAGGCAGAGAGAGACCTTCAAGCAGGCTCCATGGAGGCCAATCTCACAATCCTGAGATCATGACCTGAGCTGAAATCAAGAATTGAACGCTGGGGCACCTGGGTGGCCCCATTGGTTAAGCATCTGACTTCAGCTCAGGTCATGATCTCAGGGACTTAGGATCAACCCCCACATCCAGTTCCCTGCTCAGTAGGGAGTCTGCTTGTCCCTCTGCCCCACTCCACTCATGCTTATGTGCTCTTTTTCTCTCTCTTTCTCTCTCCCTCTCTAAAAAATAAATAAATAGAAACCTTAAAAAAACCCAAGTCAGACACTTAACTGACTGAGCTACCAAGGTACCCCTATTAATAACTATATTTGAAGTGGGTTTCTTCCATAAGAGTCTCTTAACTCTAGGAAACAAACAGGGCTGCTGGAAGGGAGGTGGGGAGGGGATTTGGGTAACAGGGTAATGGGCATTATGGAGGGTACTTGATGTAATGGGCACTGGGTGTTATATACAACTGATGAATCAAATAGGTTACTGCCTACGTTCTCCTCCTGGATTTTCAGGGATTCCTGCCTCACGTTGAGGTCTTTCATCCATTTCGAGTTTATCTTTGTGTATGGTGTGAAAGAATGGTCAAGTTTCATTCTTCTATATATAGCTGTCCAATTTTCCTAGCACCACTTATTGAAAAGACAGTCTTTTTTCCACTAGATATTTTTTCCTTCTTTGTTGAAGACTATTTGACCATAAAGTAGAGGGTCCATATCTGGAGTCTCCACTCTGTTTCATTGATCCATGTGTCTGTTTTTGTGCCAGTACCATGCTGTCTTGGTGATCACAGCTTTGTAGTAAAGTTTGAAATCAGGCAACATGATGCCCTTAGCTTTGTTTTCCTTTTTCAACATTTCCTTAGCAATTCGGGGTCTTTTCTGGTTACATACAAACCTTAGGATTGTTTTTTCCAGCACGGTGAAAAATGCCAGTGGAATTTCAATCAGGATGGCATTGAAAGTATATATTGCTCTGGGCAGTATAGACATCTTAACAATGTTTATTCTTCCAATCCACGAGCATGGAATGCTTTTCCATCTTTTTGTAACTTCTTCAATTTCTTTCATGAGTGTTCTGTGAGTACAAATCCTTTTTTAAAAAAAGATTTTATTTACTTATTTGACAAAGAGAGAGATCAGATCACAAGTAGGCAGAGAGGCAGACAGAGAGAGAGAGAGAGAGAGAGAGAAGCAGGCTCCCCGCTGGGCAGGGAGCCCTATGAGGGCCTTGATCCCAGGACTCTGAGATCATGACCTGAGCCGAAGGCAGAGGCTTTAACCCACTGAGCCACCCAGGAGCCCTTGAGTACAAATCCTTTACCTCTTTGGTTAGGTTTATTTCGAGGTATCTTATGGTTCTTGATGTTATAGTAAATGGAATCAATTCTCTAATTTCCCTTTCTATATTTTCATTGCTAGTGTATAAGAAAGCAACTGATTTCTGTGCATTGATTTTTGTATCCTGCCACATTACTGAATTGCTGTATGAGTTCTAGTATTTTGGGGGTAGAGTCTTTTGGGTTTTCCATATTAAGTATTATGTCATCTGCAAAGAGAGAGAGTTTGACTTCTTCTTTACCAATTTGAATACATTTTATTTCTTTTCGTTGTCTGACTGCTATTGCTAGGACTTCTATTACTATGTTGAACAACAGTGGTGAGAATGGGCATCCTTGTCATGTTCCTGATCTCAGTGGGAAGGCTGTCAGTTTTTCTGCATTGAGAATGATATTCGCTGTGGGTTTTTGATAGATAGATTTTATGAAGTTGAGGAATCTTCCCTCTATCCCTATACTTTGAAGAGTTTTAATCAGGAAAGGATGCTGTATTTTGTCAAATGCTTTTTCTGCTTCAATTGAGAGGACCATGTGGTTCTTTTCTCTCCAAAGGCAAAAGAAACAAAAGCAAAAATGAACTTTTGGGACGTCATCAAGATAAAAATCTTCTGCACAGCAAAGGAAACAGTCAACAAAACAAAGAGGCAACCCACGAAATGGGAGAAGATATTCGCAGATGACACTACAAAGGGCTGATATCCAAAATCTATAAAGAACTTCTCAAGCCCAATGCCCTATACTCATCCTTTCTTTATGTAGATATGAGTTTGTGATCTATATCATCTCCATTCTCACTGAAGAACTTCTTTTAACTTTTTCTCTGTAAAAACACACAAAACTATACCTAGATATATAATATGCAAATTGCAGAAAAATAAAGATTAAGAAAAAAATTAAAAAGGCAAAAAGGGATAAAAAAGACAGATTATCTATAGAGAAGCAAAGATGAGAATTATACCCTACTCTCCTCAGAAACCAGGCAAACAAAATGAGAGTTTACTAAATATTTCAAGTCTTCAGAGAAAAGACAAGAACAAAAATAGCAACCAAAAATCCTGTGTCCAGGAGAATTACGCTTCCAAAGTCAAAGAGAAATGTAGTCTTAGAGATCAAAAACAGAGAAATTTGCTGTCCATAGACTTGTTTTACAGCCTTTCTCCATATCCTCACCACACCTTGTTGTTTCCTATGTTGTTAGTTTAGTCATTCTGGTAGGTGGGAGGTGATATCTCACTGTAGTTTTGTTTTGTATTTCCCTGATGATGAATGATGTTAAGCATCTTTTCATGTGTCTGTTGGTCATCTGTGTGCCAACTTTGGAAAAATATTAATTCCTGTCCTCTGCCTAGTTTTTACTTAGATTGTTTGTTTTACTTAAGTTGTTTATTTTAGATTCTAAACCTTTATCAGATATATCATTTACAAATATCTTCTCCCATTCTGTAGGTTACCTTTTAGTTTGGTTGGTTGTTTCCTTCATTGTGCAAAAACTTTTTATTTTGATGTAGTCCCAATAGTTTATTTTTCTTTTTTTTCCCTTGCCTTAGGAGACCTACCTACAAAAAAAGTTTCTACGGTTGATGTCAAAAAAGTTACTCTCTGTATCCCTTTCTAGGATTTTTTTGGTTTTCTGTTTCATCTTTGGTCTTGTTATTGTGTATGGTGGTCCAGTTTCATTCTTTAGCATATTACTGTCCAGTTTCCCCAACACCATTTGTTGAAGAGACAGTCCTTGTTCCTTCAGATATTCTTTCCTGCTTTGTCAAAGATCAGTTCACCATATAATTGTGGCTGCATTTATGAGTTTTGTATTCTATTCTATTGATTTGTGTGTCTATTTTTGTACCAGTACCATATTGTCTAGATCACTACAGCTTTGTAATATAACCTGAAGTCTGGAATTGTGGTGCCTCCAGCTTTGTGCTTTTTTTTTTTTTTCCCCAAGATTGCTTTCACTATTGGCTATTCGAGGTCTTTTGTGGTTTCATACAAATTTTAGCATTGTTTGTTGTCTTTGAAAAATGCTAGTGATATTTCGTTAGCAATTGCATAAATGTGTAGATTGTTTTGGGTAGTATAGACATTTTAACAATATTTGTTCTTCTAATTCGTAAGCATGAAATGTTTTCTCATTTCCTTGTATCATCTTCAATTTCATTCATCAGTGTTTTATAGTTTTCAGAGTACAGGACTTTTACTCCTTTGGTTAAGTTTATTACTAGGTGTCAAGATTTTTGGTGCAATTGCAAAAGGGATTGATTATCCTTGATTTTTTTGTTGTTGTTGCTTTTTTATTGGTGTATAGAAATACATCAGATTTCTGTACATTGATTTTGTAACCTACAACTTTACTGAATTTGTTTATCAGTTCTAGCAGTTTTTTGGTGGAGTCTTTCAGGTTTTCTACATAGAATATCATGTCATTTGCAAATACAGGAAGTTTGACTTCTTTTTTGCCAATTTAGATGTCTTTTATTTCTTTTTGTTTTCTTACTGCTGAGGCTAGGACTTCCATTACTATATTAAATAACAGTGGTGGGTCATCTCGCCCTGGACTTTTGTTTGTTGGAATTTTTTGTTTGTTTGTTTGTTTTGGTTACTGATTCATTTCTTTGCTGTTTATGGGTCTGTTCAAGTTTTTTACTTCTTCCGTTTCAGTTTTGGTAGTTCATATGTTTCTAGAAATGTATTCATTTCTTCCAAATTGTCGAATTTGTTGGCATATAGTTTTTTTGATAAATTCTGTCATAATTGTATTTTTTGTGTTGTTGGTTGTTATTTTTCCTTTCTCATTTGTGATCTTATTTATTTGGGTTCTTTCTCTTTTTGATATGTCTGACTAGAGGTTTATAAATTTTACTGATTTTTTTTCAAAGAACCAGTTCCTGGTTTCACTGATCTGTTATATTATGTATTTAGTTTCTATATCACTTCTGTTATAATCTTTATTATTTCCTTTCATCTGCTGGCTTTAGGCTTGTTTGTTTTTCTTGTTCTAGTTCCTTTAAGTGTAAGATTAGATTTTTTATTTGAATTTTTTCTTGCATCTTGAGGTAGGCCTGCACTGCTATATAGTTCTCTCTTAGGACCACTTTTGCTGCATCAAAAAAGTTTTGGACTATTGTATTCTCATTTTTATATTTTCCCATGTATTTTTTTGTTTCTTATTTTATTTCCTGGTTGACCAATTCACTGATAAGTAGCATGTTACTTAACCTCTATGTATTTATGATCTTTCCATTTTTTTTCTAATGTTTGACTTCTAGTTTCATATTGTCATACATAAAAGGTGCATGATATGATTTCAATCTTTTTGTATTTGTTGAGTCCCATCTTGTGACCTAATATGTGATCTATTCTGGAGAATGTTCCATGTACACCTGAAAAAAAATATGTGTTCTGCTGTTTTAGGATGGAATGTTCTGTCTATCTGTTAAGTCCATCTGGCCCAGAGTAACATTCAAAATCATTATTTCTTTGTTTACTTTTCATTTATATGATTCATCTATTGATGTAAATGGAGTATTAAAGTCCATTATTATTATTGTGTTATTATCAATTAGTTCCTTCATGTTTGTATTAACAGCTTTATATATTTTGGTGCTCCCACTCTGGGGGTATAAATATTTATAATAGTTAGATATTTTTGTTGGATTGTGCACTTTATAATTATATAATGCCATTCTCTGCCTCTTTTTGCAGGCTTTGTTTTAATGTGTAGTTTGTCTGATAAGTACTAAGGCTTTCTTTTGACATCCATTGACACCCCTCCCTTTCAATCTGCAGGTGTCTTTAGGGCTACAGTGAGTCTCTTATAGGCAGCATATACTGGGTCTTGTTTTTTTATCTGTTTTGAGAACCTGTATTTTGATTGGATTGTTTAAACAACTTACATTCAAAGTAATTATTGATAATTTGTATTTATTGCCACTTTATTACTTTTTTGTCATTGTTTCTGGGTTTTATCTGATACTTCCTTGTCTTTCACACTTTTGGTTTCTTCTTTGCAGTCAATATTTGGTGTTTCTTACAGGGGTGGTCTAAACTGCTTAACTTTAGTCTGGGAAAATCTGTATCTCTCCTTCTATTCTGAATGATAGCCTTGCTGGATAGAATATTCCTGGCTGCAGATTTTTCCCATTCAGCATTTTGAATATATCATACCCCTCCCTTCTGGCTTGTCAACTTTCTGTTGAGAAACCTGAAGTTAGCCTCATGGACTTTCCCATGTAAGTAGAGGATTTCTTTTGTTTTGCTGCTTTTAAGATTTTTTCCTTTATGACTATATTTTGCAAATTTGATTACAATATGTCTTGGTATTGACCTGCTTTTATTGATGCTAATAGGAGAACTCTGTGCCTCCTGAATCTGTATATCTGTGTCCTTCCCCAGGTTAGGGAAGTTTTCAGCTACTATTTCCTCAAATAAATGTTTTGCCCCCCTTTGTCTCTCTTCTTCTTCTGGGACTTCTATAATATGAATTTTATTACACTTGTTGGAGTCACTGAGTTCTCTAAGCCTATTCTTGTGTTGCATAACTTCTCTTTCTCTCTTTTGTTCATCTTCATTATTTTCCATTATTTTGTCTTCTATATCACTAATTCATCCCTCTACTTCTTCCAGCCTGCTGTTCATTGCATCAAGCCTGTTTCCAATCTCAGAATGGCTTTGAAGGGCTGGGGTTGGGCATTTCTCTTCCCCAGATTGGTTAGGCTTTGCTAAAATCATAGCAGCCTAAGGTCTGGTAAAATAATTTCTTCCTTGGGCAGGCCTTGTCACAAAGTACAGATGTTCTGATGTATTTCAAAATGGAATTTTTCAGCCTTTCTTGCGGAAACATGAGTTTTTTTGTTTGTTTTGTTTTGTTTGTTTGTTTGTTTGTTGTTTTGTTTTGTTTTGTGTTTTCAGGTCTCCACTGTGAACCTGGTAGAGCTCCTACAGTTTAAAACACAAAGTGTGAGGGTCTCTCAAAGGCTGGGTCCCTGAAGGTTCTCAATCTCAGACTTGTTCACACTAAACCTCTAGCAATTCACCAATTGCAGTTCAGCATTTCTCACCCCAGTATTGCTTCCTATGAAGGTTTCTGCTCAGGGGTTTCTCCTCCAGTAAGTTATGATTCTCTGTATTTACCTCTCTGTCTTTCCAGTTGTGGGGGGGGGGCATGAATTTTCCCTGGGAAGTCACTTCTCTGATAGCTTTAATAAGAGGTAGTGATACTTCAGCTTCTTCCAATGTTTACTTGTCAGGAATGGATGGCTACTTGTAAGCTCCTTACGTGTTGGACTAGAAGCTAAGTTTTCATGTGTTCTTCCCATGGATCCTTCTTTATAGGGACCCAGCTATTACTTTAGTCAATGGATTCCTAGTTTAAAAGCTGGCTTATGTCCAGGTATATATCAAAATATCATGACTTTTTTCTTTTACATGTGTTTTATCCCCTTTCCCATTCCAATTTTATTGAAAAAAAATGGACATGTGACATTGCACCACTTTTTAATAGAGACAGTGATCTACTCCCTTCCTTCTGACCACATATTCCTGATTTCTCCTCCTAATACAAGTTGGATAGTACCGTTATTAGATTCTTATCTATTTTACAACTAGGGTATGTCATCTATAAACTATCTCTATAACTTTTGGTGAATCAGTCTCCCCTTGACCAACCCTGAAACCTTGCCTATCATTACTAAGCTTGTTTTCTCTTGGCTTTTGGCAGTTAATTAACATCACTTAGCCTCAATAGTTTTGGGATCCTTTCATCTTCATTGTTATCAGTGATCTGAGTCCTGCAATCATCTCTCCAATTGACAGCCATGGCCTATAGTTTAGAGCCACACTGAATATTTTATGAGGGAAGTTCCACTGTCACCTAGTGAATTCATTATAAGTTTAATAACTGTGTGTCCTCCAGGCTTTCCCATAAGATGTAGTCATCCAGCAGGTCTTCTGGCCACACTCCAGTGTGACCGCTTCACTCAGGCTTTGAATTCTTTCCTCTATCATCTGAATTACAACTTTACTTGCAAAAGCTTTGCTTTTTCCACACCTCTGTGAGCCATCCTCATAATGAATCACAGCATCTCGTGTCATCCTGAACGGATATTAAATACCAGATTTTGGAAGAGTGCTCCCAAGTCAACAAAACTTCCCTGTCCAGCTCCTTTAATCAAGTATACAGCTCCTGTATACTGTTCTGGTTCCTGTCAGGTAAAGGCCAGATAAGTATTACGATACCTTTGTAACAGTCCATTCCTGGCTTCTCAGACCCAGCTTGTCCTCATTTGGGTTATTCTGTGATTTAATACTAGGTACAGGCCAAGTGGCCATTATGGTGGGTAGGAAATTTCCTGAGGGGGAGGGGGAGAATCAAGGGTTTTTTGTTGTTTGTATTTTTAATGTAAATGTTATTATTTTATTGCTAATTTAAAAGTGTGTGATTTCATATTGATTGTGAGAAAAATCAATAATGGTTATATATTCTTTTAAAAATTAATGGTTTAAATCTATTATTACTATTGATCTCCAACTAATGCAATGCCTTATAATTTTATATATTTTCATTTGTAAAGTCATCTAACTTACAGATTTAACACTCCCCCCCAAAAGAAAAAGTCTTCTGCTCATTTGAATAAATAAATTCTAAGGATTCCAAGAGATTGTTTGTTGCTTTGTAAGAAAAAAGCAATTGCCTTATCTTTCAGTTTAGAGGAAATGCTACCTATCATTTATATTGTTTAAATTTCCTAGATATGTTACTTAGTCACAAAAGGGAACTAAAAATGTATATATATTTGTTGGATACAGAAATGACTATAAGTTCACACACACACACTCACACACACACATGAACATGTGTACACACACAAAGGACATGGCCTACAAACATGGAGATCAAACCAAATGACAAGAAGGTGAGAAATTAGGCTGAAAGGAAAATAAAGGGAGAAACCAGGGGTAAGCCTGCATCATGTACAGTTGTTGGAGGTGAGCTGAAAGCATCTGATGTAAAGACGTCCGAGTGTCTATAGATGAAAGCAATCCTTTTCCAGAAGTCTAACTATCTAGGATCTAAGATTAGAGAGAATTTTCTCCTGTGGGTCCTCATGGAGAAGGATATAGTAAATAATATTCTTTAAAAAAAAGTCCATCAGGCTTACACCTTTCACAGCATTCACCGATTCACAGACCTGTACACCTGGGGCAAATAGTAACAATAATAAATAAATAAATAAACAAACAAATAAATAAATAAATAAATAAAGGAAATGCTACCTCTTGCTAAGGACCAATGGAGCCACCATGGCTATAGGCTCAGAACATTCATAAGATTCATCTGTTAGGGTCTCATTCTTCTCAAATAGAGGTCTGATCTTGGCAAAATATACTTAACTTCAGTTGGGTGCTTAGCTGTCTTCGATATTTAGCCATAGTCCTGGTTTTGGATCTCAGCTTCCTCTATCTTCTTCTTGCAGGAGGTTAGATATTCATCGTATGCAACCAAAGTAGCCCTCAGCTTTTTACTCCTGACTTTTAAATGTCAGTTTCTTTACCTCAGATGCTCACTATCTCTCTAAGGAGCATTAATCGTGCATAGCAATGACTATATAATAACACTTCCTAACATCTACTATCACTTTCATATGTCTCAAATGCCTGATGAGTCATTTAATGCATTCACTTCCACCTATATATGATCAAGATTCATCTCTGGTTTTAGCAATCGAATTGCCACATTGTGCCAGAAGTGTCTGTACTCCAACCACTAAGAATGATGAGGTATTTATTGCCAGCCAGGTGGCTGTTATTTAGCTATAAAACCTTACCACCTGCATTTTTCAACCACTTCTGGTAAAACTGTCACAGTTTAGGTTCTCCAGAAGCAGATGCTGTGACAGAATTTGTAAGCAGATGCTGCAACAAGAGTTTGGAGTGCCATATATTTACTAGTGATCAACATATGTGAAAAAAAGATAGACAAAGCAGAGCCAGGCAGGGTAGAATTAGCACTACAATGCAGAGCCAACAAAGCTTCATCTGACCTAGTAAGAGCTCTGGAGCAAATATCACCCTTCTCAATATTGGAGGTTGGGGCTGCAAAATTACTGGGTCATTATACCCCTTCCTCATTCAGTCACTAACTGTAGTGAACTGACATGGGAAAAGAAGGACATTGGGTAGGTAAGGTGGCTCTGCAGGTAAGAAGAGCCTGAAGGAGCTAACAACTGTAGGGTCTCTGTGGACTATGATTCCTTGAAGTAGGCAGCACATTCCTCTTTGAAGGGAGCTTTGGGTGGCATATCTCTGTGTCTACCACAGTTACTTATTACCACCTCTAAATGCAGCCAAGGGGCTAGTATACAAGCAACTTAATCTAGAAAATCTCTATAACATGTGCAAACTTAGGAGCCAGAAGAATTTCTTTTTTCTAATACTAGAAATGCGGGGGGAGGGGGGAGTTCCTTTTTGATGTAATAGAATCTGGTTAAAAAAATAATATCTAGTTCTAAATAAACAGCACTATGTTAATTTTCTTTTTTGAATCCTTCTTAAATATATAGCTTTTTGGTGTGTTGACTTTACAGCCATAAAGAGAAAAGAAATCTAAACCTGAGTAGTCTTCTTTAACCAGGAGAATTATTTTTGAAATGAAACAGACAATTACAATGTTTTAATAAAAAAAACTTTATTAAGAAGTCAGTTTTCATATAGGCATAAAGTAATTTTATTTAATGTTTAACAGTTTTAGAAGTGATAGCAGATCTGGATACTGCATTCACTCCTGTGGCCCCAAAAGTGTCCACAGAGCACCACAGTGCTCAGAGCTTACAACTATCCTTCATTTTATTGTATTATCTAGGACACAGAATTCTTTACTGATTATCTGTGATATGTAGAAACTGAGCCTGGAATAAATCTGTTTATTCAACACCATTACTTAGGAATTATTTTGTGACCTAGGGTGGGGAAATCTGGCATTACCAATATCTTGATGGCATCTAGGAAGTTAAAGTACTTCAGTGAGAAACTGCTTTTTAGGAAATGGCTTGAGGATTAATGGAGTATTAACTATCCCCAATAGTTAAAAATAATGATAAATCATTGGAGCACCAGGGATGGTCCTTGGCTCTGGACAGAAGTGGGTATCACCTCTTTGCAAATCTTTGATTCAACTGACATAAGTAAGGTTAGCAGAATTGCTATTATATACACAAACATGTAGCCCTTTCTTTTCCTTAACTATGCAGTTCCCATCACTGTTCTATTTACCACCTTCACTCTCTCTTTCAGTAGTGCTCTCTTAATGTGTTTTTTTAGGACATTATGCAATATGCTCAGCTAAGTGAAAAAAAGGTGACTCACTAACAGGAGAGTAGTTTGGGCACTATTTGCTCGAGACATTATCTATCTAACATTAATTTACAGAAGTGTCCCAGTGCATCAAACATGGATTAGATTTAGTTAGTTCAAGTATATCAAAATGAAACTACTTATATATGTTATCTTATATCGTATAATATATAGTCAAACAGAAGTAAAATATAAGACAACTGATTATTACATCTGAGTTAACAAACTTCTTTCAAATGATATTCGGGTATAATAATAATGTTGGAAAAACTTCTAGCTCTTAGCTTTGAATACTTTTTTTCTTCTTTGGACCTTACTGTTGCAGTCCATTTTCATCCCTACCCTCTTATCTTTCAGAGCGGATAAAACAATTCTAGACCTCTCTCTGTATTTTTACTTATAGCTACTTTTTATCAAGTTTAGCAAAACAAAGGATATCCACTTAAAAAGTACACAATCTTCATCAGTCATAATCATACTGTCATTTATCTTCTTATTTCCTGTCCCATAAATCCATACTGTTAGAAACCAGTGTTATGTCTCTCCCCATTGGATCTGTAATTTCCATTTATCCACTACTATGTGCCATGTACTGAGCAAGACAGTAAAGATATAAAGTTATGTGTTAAAAATGTTCCATACCATATTATTCTAGCAAAGGAGACAATGATTTACCAAATAATGGCAATGCAATTTAAGTACTGGAAGTAAAATTTGAAAATAAATATAGAAC
Organism: Ailurus styani; assembly: GCA_002007465.1. NCBI lineage: Eukaryota > Metazoa > Chordata > Mammalia > Carnivora > Ailuridae > Ailurus > Ailurus styani. The sequence goes on along the minus strand of LNAC01001179.1, from coordinate 32,341 downwards.
TTTGAATAGAGACACATTTAGCCAAGAAGTTTGATGAAAGACTCACAGAAGAGGTAATTTTAAACTTAATCTTATATTAAAAAAAAAATAAAGATATAATCCAGGGTGGAAAAAAGGGAAAAAATATTTCAGGCATACAGAGTTGCTGATACAAGGTGAGAAGAAATTTGAAGTAAAGTGCTGTGAATAAGAAAGTTACAATCTGGGTGCCTGGGTGGCTCAGTGGGTTAAAGCCTCTGCTTTCGGCTCAGGTCATGATCTCAGCGTCCTGGGATCGGAAAGAAAGAAAGGCTCTCTGCTCAGCAGGGAGCCTGCTTCCTCCTCTCCTTGTCTCTCTGCCAGCCTCTCTGCCTACTTGTAATCTCTCTCTCTGTGTAAAATAAATAAATAAAATCTTTAAAAAAAGAAAGAAAGAAAGAAAGAAAGAAAGAAAGAAAGTTACAATCTTGGGAAGTCTGAGTGGCTCAGTTGGTTAAGAGTCTGCCTTTGCCTAACGTTTTGAACCCAGGGTTCTGTGATTGAGCCCAGAGTCTGGTTCCTTGCTCAGCTGGGAATCTGCTTCTCCCTCTCCTGCAGCCCCTCCTTCCTTGTATGTGCACACACTGGCTCTCTCTCTCAAATAAATAAATAAAATCTTAAAAAAAGAAAGAAAGAAAGAAAGTAAAAGCTTGGCCGTGTACTATAAGATTGTAACAATTCAAATGAAACTGCTTCTTGGGCGCCTGGGTGGCTCAGTGGGTTAATGCCTCTGCTTTCGGCTCAGGTCATGATCTCAGGGTCCTGGAATCGAGGCCCGCATCGGGCTCCCTGCTCGGCGGGGAGCCTGCTTTCCCCTCTCTCTCTGTCTGCCTGCCTCTCTGCCTCCTTGTGATCTCTCTCCCTCTGTGAAATAAATAAATAAAATCTTAAAAAAAAAAAAAAATAGAAACTGCTTCTTTGTACCCCCTCTAAAGTAAACATTGCAGAGTATTTTGGAGCATAACTAAAAACAGAAAATAGTATCTATGTCTAATACAATGTCTAGCACAGTTTACAGTACAAAGAAGATATTCCTTAAATGTATATGGACAAATGTATGTATGTTTCACCAGGGATTAGACTAAGATTGTGAGATACTGAAATCATATAATAAGGAAATAATTAAGGAAATAGAGATTGCTTAATTTGAATTGTATTATATCAGGCAAGCCATTATGATGCAAAAGAATGGGGTTATTGAGGAAATATTGTGCATTTTGAATTATATCTAGTTTGTCTACTTTACGCCATTTTTGTGTCAATCCAATGCTTCCTGAAAATTATTTAAAAAATCTGTAGGGATGTATTAGAATGAACAGGTTATGTTGATTTATCCTAACTCTTCTCAGTGAAAGTCAAAGCTAAAAGGCAAATATGAGTTATTCTATAAAATTTCTACTCTATTTTGTACCATCCTAGATCTTCTCTAGGAAAAGTAATAGCTACTCCTGACAGGGCCCCCTAAATATCAAATGCTCCAGGAAGCACTGACCGTTTAATAAATCCAAATCTGTTTGGGATACTTCACATTCCTGTATCTGCTTGAAAATTCTGCCTTTGGAATACTGAAATCATCTATGGACAGAACTTATATCAAAGTCAAATAGCTGAGAAGACATCCAGGAAACCCTCATAAAGTGCAGTGTTACTACTTAATTTTAAAAACATCAACACCTTGATTCAGTTAATCCCATACAAAACCTTTAGGTAAACTGATAGAGGGAAAAGCTTAATCTTAAATATTTTACATTACTTAACTTAACTCCACTGATTCACCATTCAGGTTAATGGGTCTTGGCATTAGCCTAAAGATTTCCAGTGATTGCTGATTCAAGTTATAAAGGAGATGATGTTCTAGTGTCAAGACAAATTAAAATCATAAAAAAGACAGAGTCAAGGGATTAAGAAAAAGCACCTCATGTATTTAAGGTGGCATGTAGATTCATAAAATTTCAGGGCTGGAAAGGAAGTTAAAAGATCATTATGAATAAAGATACCACATTCATGTACCTGCTTTAAATGGCTGATTTTGCTCTTATGCATTATATGAGGCTACATAAGTTATTAAATTATAAAGCTATCCTTTCTAGTTAGAGAAAGGTGGATATAAAATAATCATCTCCGTAATTTAACTGCATTAAGAAAAGATATATATTCAGGCAGATTTTAATGCTTAAGGATAGTATTTGCTTGGTAAATCAGTGTACAATATTGTTTAGTCAATTAATCTGTCACCATACAGATTCTGAAAGTCTTAGTCACACACAAAATATAAAATAATAAATTCTGGAGAACACAGGAATCAAGTTATATGACAGCTAATCTTTGACTAAATACATGTTTTCCAGCACCTATTTTGTGTCTGGTAACATTCTAGACCCCTGGGGATTTAACAGTGAGCGAAAACACATGAGCTTTTTCCTCCCATTGAGCTCACTGCATGTCTTAAGGTAGTAGATAAATTATAAATACATGATAGATAGATTGATAGATAATGTAAATGGTCACATAAGTAAATGTACAATTTGAAATTGAGAGAAGAGCTGAGGAGGAGTAAAAAAAATAATAAAATAATCTGACCAGACTTGGGCTAGAGAGGAACTTGGCTGAGGAAGCAACACTTTAATCAAGTCTGAATCATAAGCATAAGCACAATGATGAGGATATGTAGAAGTTAAGTCGGCCAGGAGAAGTTAAGTGTGCCAGGAGTCGCACATAGTGACTTAACTCCTTCTTACCCCTCAAATTCATCTCTTACCGCCTTCATTTGCCCCTTGAGGAAGAACTTGACCTACTGACTCTCACAAAGGACAAGGAAGACAATGGTGTTGAAATAGTAATAATAAGATAAACAAGGATCATAAAGAACCTTGTAGAATAGTATAAGTATTTTAGAAGCTATTGAATAATTTATGATAGTGTGAGCATATATGAGGAAATGAGATTTTTTTTGAGAAGATCACACTGTCTGCAAACCAGAGAAGATGAATCATGATACTCAATATAGTTGGAGGTTCTCAAAATATACTTGCATGACAAAACATAATGTCTCTTGGATTAACAAACATATGCACATACACATGCAAGCACACACAACCACATATATACATACATTCACATATTGAACAAAATATAAACAATATAACTACATGCACAGATAATTTTTTTTTACATAAGAAGAATCACATTTAAAAATGCCAGTAGTTCAGTCTCTTCAACCATTTTTCCCCCCATTGGATATTCTTTCTTGCTTTGTTGAAGATTAGGGGACCATATAGTTGTGAGTCCAACTCTGAGTTTTCTTTTCTGTTCTATTGATCTATGTGTCTGTTTCTTTTTTTGTTGTTGTTTGTTTGCTTTAAAGATTTTATTTACTTATTTGACAGAGAGAAAGATCACAAGTAGGCTGAGAGGCAGGCAGAGAGAGCGGAGGAGGCAGGCTCCCTGCTGAGCATGAAGCCCAATGTGGGTCTCAATCCCAGGACCCTGAGATCATGACCTGAGCTGAAGGCAGAGGCTTTAACCCACTGAGCCACCCAGGTGCCCTCTATGTGTCTGTTTTTGTGTCAGTACCATGCTAAGTTGATCATTACAGCTTTGTAATATAACCTGAGGTCTGGAATAGTGATGTCTCCAGCTTTGCTTTGTTTTTTTCAAGATTGCTTTTGCTATTTGAGTTCTTTTGTGGCCCCATGCAAATTTTAGGATTGTTTGTTTTTAGCTCTGAAAAATGCTAGTGATATTTTGTTAGGGATTGTATTAAATGTGTAGTTGCTTTGGTTAGTATAGACATTTTAACAGTATCTGTTCTTCCAATTCATGAATATGGAATGCTATCCCATTTCCTTGTATCAGCTTCAATTTCTTTCATCAGCGTTTTATAGTTTTCACAGCATAAGTCTTTCACCTCTTTGGTTAAGTTTATTCCTATTAATTTTGTTAAGTTTATTCTTATTAATTTTGGTGCAATTGTAAATGGGATTGTTTTCTTAACTTTTATTTCTGTTGTTTAATTATTGATGTATAGATATACAAGATTTTTGTACATTGATTTTGTAACCTATGACTTTAATGAATTTGTTTATCAGTTCTAGCAGTTTTTTGGTGGAGTCTTTCAGGTTTTCTATAGAGAGTATCAAGTCATCAGCAAACAGTGGAAGCCTGACTTCTTTCTTATTGATTTGGATGTCTTTTATTTATTTTTGTTGTCTGATTGCTGAAGCTAGGACTTCCAGTACAATGTTAAATAACAGTGGTGAGAGTGGACATTGCTGTTCTGTTCCTGACCATAGAGGAAAAGCTCACCGTTTTTCCTCTTTGAGGATGATATTAACTGTGGTTTTTCATATATGGCCTTTATTATGTTAAAGTATGCTCCCTCTATCCCTGCTTTGTTGAGGATTTTTATCAAGAATGGATGCTGTACTGTCAAATGCTTTTTCTTCATCTATTGAGAGGATCATATGGTTCTTATTCTTTAATTAATGTGGTGTATTTAACTAATGTGGTGTATCACATTGATTGGTTTGCAAATATTGAACCCCTGTCAACCCAGGAATAAATCCCACTTGATGATGGTGAATAATTCTTTTAATGTACAGTTGGATATGATTTGCCAGTATTTTGTTGAGAATTTTTGCATCCGTGTTAATCAGGGATATTGGCCTGTAGTTCTCTTTTTGAGTGGAGTGTTTGTCTGGTTTCAGAATCAGGGTAATGCTGGCCTCATAGATTGATTCTGAAAGTTTTTCTTCCATTTTTAAATTTGGTATAGTTTAAGAAGAATAGGTATTAACTCTTCTTTAAATGTTTGGTAGTATTCAGCTGTGAGGCCATCTGGCTCTGGATTTCTGGTTTTGGGGAGGTTTTTGATTACTGATTCAATTTCTTTGCTGGTTATTGGTCTGTTCAAGTTTTCTATTTCTTCCTGTTTCAGTTTAAATAGTTTATACATTTCCAGAAATTATCCATTTCTTCCATGGAAAAGAATGAAACTGGACCACTCCCCAGCACACACCCAAGAATAAATTCAAAATGGATGGAAGACCTAAATGTGAGACAGGAAACCATAGAAATCCTAGAGAAAAACATAGGCAGTAACCTCTTTGACATCAGCTTCTTGCTAAATATATCTCCTGGACTGAAGGGAAACAAAAACAAAACTGAACTATTGGGACTTCATCAAAATAAAAAGTTTTCTACAGAGTGAAGGCAACCATCAACAAAACAAGAAGACAACCTATGAAATGGAAGGAGATATTAATAAATAACATATCTAATAAAGGGTTATCTATAAAGGCAAAATCTAAAGGCATAATCTATAAATAACTTATACAACTCAACACGCAAAAAAAAAAAAAAAACCCAAATAATCCAGCTAAAAAAATGCTCAGAAAACATGAATAGACATCCAGATGGCCAAGAGATACATGAAAAGATGCTCAACATCACTCATCTTCAGGGAATTACAAGTCAAACCTACAGTGGGATACCATCTTAAACCTGTCAGAATGACTAAAATTAACAAGACAGGAAACAACAAGTGTTGGCGAGGATGAAGAGAAAGGGGAACATTTCTTACACTGTTGGTGGGAACGCAAGCTGGTACAGCTACTCTGGAAAACAGCCTGGAGTTTCCTCAAAAAGTTAAAAATAGTGCTACCCTATGACCCAGCAATTGCAGTACTAGGTATTTATGCAAAGGATACAAAATACCGATTCATAGGGATACATGCACCCAATGTTTATAAGATCATTATCAAAAATAGCCAAATTATGGAAAGAGCCCAAAATCTCCATTGACTAATGAATGGATAAAGAAGATGTAGTACACACACACACACACACACACACACACACACACACACACACACACTGGAATATTACTCAGCCATAAATAGAGTGAAATCTTGCCACATGCAACAATGTAGATGGAGCTAGAAAGTATCATTCTAAGGGAAATAGTCTGTCAGAATAAGACAAATATCATATGATTTCACTCATATGTGGAATTCAAGGAACAAAATAAATGAACATAAGGGGGAAAAAAGAGAGAGGCAAACAAAACAGACTCCTTTTTTAAAATAAAGACTATATTTGAGAAAGGGAAAGAGATGGAGAGAGAGACTGTCAGCAGGAGGGAGGAGGCAGGGGGAGGAGCAGGGGCAGAGGGACACGTGGACTTTGTACTGAGCAAGAAGTCTCATGTGGGGCTTGATCTCAGGACCCTGATCTCATTACCTAAGCCAAAATCGAGAATTAGATGCTCAAGTGACAGAGTCACCCAAGTGCCCCCCAAACAGACTCTTAATGATAGAGAACAAACTGAGGGTTGCTGGAGGGGAGGTGGGAAGAGGGATGGGTTAAATGGGCAATAGGTATTAAGGAAGGCACTGGTGATGAGCACTGGGTGCTGTATGTAAGTGCTGAATCACTAAATTCTAAACCTGAAACAAGTATTACACTGTATGCTAACTAGCTGGAATTTAAATAAAAAAATTGAAGCTACCATAAACAATAGTAAAGGTAAAATGACTTAAAACAGAAGACTCTGCAAGTACTTGAATAAGGAAGGCCTACATACACTCACACAGAAATTTTTGATATATAGCTAAGTGTAAAAATAAAAGCAAGTTGCAGAACAAGATGTAGTGAAAATAACTAGATGTACGTATAGAAAGTGCATATGTAGGGCACCTGGGTGGTTCAGTGGGTTAAAGCCTCCGCTTTTGGCTCAAGTCATGATCTCAGGGTCCTGGGATCGAGGTCTGCATTGAGCTCCCTGCTCGGCGGGGAGCCTGCTTCCTCCTCTCTCTCTGCCTGCCTCTCTGCCTCCTTGTGATCTCTCTCCCTCTGTGAAATAAATAAATAAAATCTTTATTAAAAAAAGTGCATATGTAAATTCACAGCAACATTTCTGAAGGATACATTGCTTACCTGAGGGAGAGTGAACAGGATGTTGGGAGGGGAGAGGAGAAAGCAAGGGAAAGGGAAACAGACATTTTTATATACTCTTGTATTATAAAAAAAAACATATTTTCCTATTTTAATTTTGTAATAAAAGCAAAAAAAAAAGGAAAAAATGAGAAAAGTCAAATAAGTGCAATTATGAAAAGCTTTCTGGAGTTGCTGTTAAGTACCAAATAAGAGATGATAAAAACCAAGAAAGGATCCTCATAGATATAAGTTATTCCCTAGCCCTCTCAGGTTGACAAATTTAAGGTTCCAAATTTACAATCTAACTAAGTTAACATATGTGACTTGATATTCTGTACTCTATTTTCTTTTTTCTGTTCTCTTTCTCTATGAACCACTTGCTAATTGCCTCTTCTGAGGTGGTTGTCAGGTTAAATGTTGAATTCATGTCCTTTTAAATATTGGGTTAATTGTTACACACAATAGTAAATCTACTTAGTTCTTATTATTTGTTATATACAAAATAATATTTTAATTTGTATTTATAGCAACACATAAGAAAGATATTATATTCATTTGCAAGTAAGAAAAATCAAACTCAGTAAGTTTAAATTACCCATAGGCACAACACTAACTGGAAAGATATTTCAAATCTATCATACTTATTCCAAAACTCATAACTTGTCACCTATTTGAAGTTCCTCAGAAACTTGAAATTCAAACAAAATGGCCCTTATCCTCAGTAAAATTCTTGCCATTACATGTATTCATACATTGAAAATAACTTTTTCCTTAGAATTCATGGAAACTTAGTATTGAACTCATCTGGATTCTGGAATGAAAAAACAATGACAAAAAAACAATTAGGCATAATAATGAAGTGCTCATGAACTTCAAAGTCTTTCAATCTTGAGGTACCATTGAAATTGGCTATGACTGCGTTAATGCAGAGTCTGTACATATTCCTTTAAGTATAGTTAAATGCAGTTTTTCCCACATTAGTATCTGACTTGTGCAGGAACATACTATCCCATTAGATTTGGGGATCTTGAGTAAAGAATTGTTAGTAGTAATTAAGGAGAGCATAGATAAGACACAGAATTAGTGAGCTATCATTTGCTTGAGAAAGGTAGAGAGGATGTAGACCTCCTTTTGTCCTTTGACCTGCTGACTTGCTAATAAATCAGAACTCTTTCTTAAAATGTTTTTAGGATATTATAAAATGTATTAATATTAATGGCTTATTTTATACACATTTGTTTTATTTCTTCCACTCAATGCATAAGCTTTTTGGGTTTTTTGTTTGTTTGTTTGTTTTTAAAGATTTTTTTATTTCTTTATTTGAGACAGAGAGAGAGAGAGATCACAAGTAGGCAGAGAGGCAGAGAGAGAGAGGAGGAAGGAGGCTCCCTGCCGAGCAGAGAGCCCGATATGGGCCTCGATCCCAGGACCCTGAGATCATGACCTGAGCCGAAAGCAGAGGCCTTAACCCACTGAGCCACCCAGGCGCCCGCATAAGCTTTTTGATTCAGGAGCTTTGAGTCTTCCTAATCTGTTTTCCAGCTACCATTTTTCTCAGTATATCACAAGTGGTCAATAATATCTTTTGAATTCAGTTAAACATATCATAAGAAATCACTAATAGTTTTAACTGCTTTAGAAATATGATTTTCATTCTCTATTTTTCACGTATACACTTATACGGGTAGATATGTATAAATGTATCTCTTTTCACCATATATTTCAGCATGAAGGGAAGCATTTGGATGACATGAAAAGTAGAAGTTCCTCTTCTTTTACTCTTCTCTCGCTCAGGTACTTAGAAACTGCTACTTTTTTTTAGTGTTCCCTTAAGGATTTTCAGAATATCAGTAGTGATTCTTTATTAGTAAAGTGTGTTCTGCTACCTTAACATATCTCTGAACTTTATTTCTTAAATTGCAATGTAGAAGTAATTTTCCTTTCATTATTCTGTGATTACAGGTACCATGTTCACCAAATAACATATTTTCAGATATATCAAAAATATGTATGAATATCACAAATTTGGGCCCTGTCATGCTCTTTCTCATGCATTGCCATTACTATAGGATATGGTCAGTCTCATATTTCTCAGCTGTTAAATAGTAATACCTTACCAAGACTACTGAACTACGTGAAATTTGAAACAGTGACCTAAAAGCCAAAATCTACTAGGACTTCCTCACATTTTCTCTGGTCTTTAATGTCTAAGCACTTTAATCCTTAGCCATTAATCTTTTTTTTTTTTTTTAAAGATTTTATTTATTTATTTCACAGAGGGAGAGAGATCACAAGGAGGCAGAGAGGCAGGCAGAGAGAGAGGAGGAAGCAGGCTCCCCACTGAGCAGGGAGACCAATGTGGGGCTCAATCCCAGGACCCTAAGCCATGACCTGAGCCAAAGGCAGAGGCTTTAACCCACTAAGCCACCCAGGCACCCCAACCATTAATCTTTTAAATCCACGATTTTATTTACTTCTTTGCTGCTGTCAGTGACAGTATTTTCTTCAGAGACAACACAAAATGACACCAAAAACAAAGCTGATTTTCTCTAAGCATATTCAAGTTTCAACATTTTTTTGATTATTCAATAAAACCTCATTTAAATAAAGGATATTTCAAGATGACAACAGAGAAAATACATATAATTAATAGCTCAGATTATGCTGAATGTGTCACTTGGAAAGGAGAAAAATAATCAGTATGCGAATAGGTAAAAAACTATGCCAAAAAGAAATTGATCAAAGATTATGAAAATATAGTTTGCTCCCCGTCATGGTGCTTTCAGTTATATTCACTGGAGAGTCCATTAATCTATATTCCGAGACATAATTTTTCTTTGCAATTTTTCATTAGACATTTTGCTCACCTGTTTTGTTATATTTCAAAGTTTTGTTTTTGTTGACACTGCTGTTAACATCTTCATAGAATGAAACTTTATTACTTTGAAATATAAAATACAGGAAATGAAAGACTTTGAATCAGCCACCTTATGATTATCTAATTAGATAATCTTTTAAAATATGGTAGAATATTGGACGCCTGGGTGGCTCAGTGGGTTAAAGCCTTTGCCTTCAGCTCAGGTCATGATCTTAGGGTCCTGGGATCCAGGCCCACATCGGGCTGTCTGCTCAGCAGGGAGCCTGCTTCCTCTTCTCTCTCTGTCTGCCTTTCTGTCTACTTGTAATCTCTCTCTCTCTGTCTTATAAATAAATTTAAGAAAAATCTTTTAAAAATATGGTAGAATATTCAGTTAAAAGAAGAAAAACAGGTGTTTCAAATTCCACTGTTTATACTAATAACTGTAAAATACAACTCTACTGAAATTCTTCCATTTATTCTAATGTCTATTTTTCAAAGATGTGTCTTTTTGTTTCTAATCTTTGTCTTCAAGTATTAATAAAGTTATTCTGCACTATAATTCGTTAATATGTCTAGCTCTCATAATTTATTAGTATCTTATTCATAATTTGCATATAATGATTGTTTTAATATTGGAGAAATGTTTTATTATACAATTTCTTAAAATAGAGATAATTTTAAACAAATGTAATTATTAATTGATACACATTATTGTGTTTCATGCAATCATACTAATAGATGATACTAAAAACAAACAAAAATCCCACAACTGCAAATAAGCTTGCTTTCTCTCTCTTCCTTCTTCTTTCCCTTTTCCCTCACCTCCTTACCTTTTTCTTTCTTTTTTTCCCCTTTCTTTCCTTCTATCTTTCCTTCTTTCCTCACTTTCTTCATTCTCTCTAGCAAAGCATTACCCTTGAAGGATAATACTTTTATTGCCAAACTTACCACAGTGATTTCTCTTTTCTTATATAAGTTCTCTTAAAATCAATATGAAGAAAAAAAAAAAACTAAAACTTGTGTGACTATACATAAGACCCAGAAATTTTTTTACAAATACCATACATCATTGTTAAGTATGTTAGAATTTTTTCTCTAGTGTTGGCATGTCCAAAATATCTAGACAAAATAATTTGGAATCTGAATTCTCAGTGTTATTGAATACCTAATAATATTGACATTTCAAAAAGTATAAATGATCTGTAGGTCTTAGATACAGGTAAATAAAAAACCTAATGGATCCAGGATTTATTTCAAATCTTGGCTCTAATATTTTCTAGATAAATTTACCCTTATGAAAATTCTTCAGCAAGTGTCATTAATTATAAATTGGGAATAATTTTAAATTGTTAGACCACTGTGAAAGTGAGAATTTTTATTTCAAAATGCTTGGAAAATAACAAATATTCAATAATTTCTGTTCATATAAATAATGACTATTTCATGGAGTATATTAGTCTCTTTTAATCCCTTTCTTATTTTCAGATCTGCTTTTTACATTATTGATTATAGGTAAATGGCACTAAGCAGTTATTCCTAATAAAACACATAGATGAGACTCAATGTAGTAGTATTTTATGTGTCAAACAATATTAATTTGATCCTTTTTATTATTTTCCTTAGGAAAACCTCACAATGTTATGTGTTATTATACAATAACATTGTATATGTATAAGAATGTATACATATGTATGTGTATGTATATGTTATATATATGTATAACAATGTATATGAATAAGAATTGTATTTATAAAGTGAATTTAAGGAAAATTCTAAGGTAATTAATTAGTTATATTCATAATTTTTATTTTAGTTTTATTTAATTATACAAAGTAGAAATATGTACCTTGTTATCAATTTTAAATAATAGTATAGATAGATAGATAGATATCTATATATAGATATAGATACTTAGATATCTGTATATATTGATCCGTTTTAAAAACCTTTTTTATCTGTGCTTTATTAGTTTATTTTTCTAACCAGTGCATGACAAATTTCAATTTTGAACTTATTCATCCAATATATTCTATATCTAGATTCATATTTTATAAAATGGAATAATAATATCAATATTATTTTACCTTGATTATTCACTTAAATATATTATAATCATATTACCATATTATAGCATATTTAATTTTGAGGAACTTCATATGGTCATGTTTAGTCGATGACAATAGTTTTCAAGAGGTAAAAAAAATAGAAAATTAAAAATAAAAATATCCTACAACATTATACACTTGTAGGAAAACTTTTGACTATTTTTTAAAAAATCATTTCCTTAGGAAGAGTCTTAGAGTCCTAAAAGCTGCATTTTAGTAATAAAGTTGTGCACATTTCTTATTGTCACTTGTTACATTAAAACTTGAGGGGTGCCTGGGTGGCTCAGTGGGTTAAAGCCTCTGCTTTTGGCTCAGGTCATGATTTCAGGGTCCCGGGATGGAGTCCCACATCCGGCTCCCTGCTCAGGGAATTATAAAGGTCAAGTGGGAGAGTGTTTCAGGAAGAAGGGATAGATAATTGTGAAATATGGCTGATAGTACTAATAAGATGAAAACTGAGAAACTATGATGGGATATTTTAAAGTGGAGATCACTGTGACCTTGACAAGAAATACTTCTGTAATGGAAAGATAGGATTTAAAGCTTTAGTGAGATGAAGTCTAAAAAAGAAAAAGAAAGAAAGAAAGAAAGAAAGAAAGAAAGAAAGAAAGAAAGAAAGAAAGAAAGAAAGAAAGAAAGAAAAGAAATGAGACTAGGTGCCTGGGTGGCTCAGTTGGTTAAGCAACTGCCATTGGCTCAGGTCATGATCTCAGGGTCCTGGAATAGAACATCAAGATCCCTGCTGAGCAGGGAGTCTGTTTCTCTCTCTCCGTCTGCTGCTTTCTTGCTCTCTCTTTCTCTATCTCAAACAAATAAATAAAATCTTAAAAAGGATAGTTTAAAAAAGTGAGAGAACAGGAAGTTTGCATAAAGAGTAGACTCTTCTAAAAACTTTTGTTTTTGCAAGAGGGCAAATGAAGCTCAGGCAAGAAACTAATGAGCGGTGAAACGCTTTAAAACTTATTTTCTAAAAAAAGAAAAACTTACTTTTTATGTTTTCCATTGTGAAATGTATTTCCAAAAAGAGATTACTTAATATATTTAAATATTTAATGACAAATATAGTAGTAGTCAGAAAGATTAACATTAATCAAATACCTATATCAGTGGTAGCAATCAAAAAATTGAACACCAATTATCTGTTTTGTAACATTCCACATGGCCTTCCCCAACAGTATACTACTTCTCAGAGATTATATAAACAATATATTTTGTGTTAATCATCCTTTTTTTCTATAAATTTATCTTCTGTGTATCTCTAATATGCTTTTATTTTACTAATTTTGATTTTTACATAAATGGAATAATTCTCATGTTCTCTTTTTTATATAATTATGTTGTATTTTTCAGATATTTGACATAGATAATATTTTGTTTGTTTTTAAATTTTATAAAAATGCCATTCTTGTGAGTAATCTTTTGCTATTTTCTTTAATCGACATTATATTGCAAAGACTCATCTACATTGTTGTTTGTGGCTGAAGGTATTTATTTATTTTTTAAAAATTATTTATTTTGAGAGAGAGAGCATGCAAATTGGGGGAGGGGAAGAACAGAAGAAGAGGGAGGGAGAGACTCTCAAGCACACTCCCTGCTGAGTGCAGAACCTTATGCAACATGGAGCTTCATTTCAGGTCCCTGGGATCATGACCTGAGCCAAAATCAAGAGTTGGATGCTTAACTGACTGAACCACCCAGACACCCCCGAAGGTTTTAGTTTTAATGCTAAATTATACTGTATTATGAGACTATACTAAAGTTTTATCACTCATTGTTTTGTGGACAGGAATTTCAGTCATGTCCAGGTGTTTACTATTGTGAATGTACTTTTTGACATTCTTGTACAAGTCTCCCTTTGAGTTGTGCAAGAGTTTCCTTTGAGTATATTCCTAGGAGTGGAGTTGCTGTGGCATTGGATATATGAATTGTCAATTTCACAAAATAATCCAATTGCTTTATAAAGTGGTTTCAACAATTTACTCTGCTATTACCAAAGTATGAATTGCTGTCCAACCATTTATTCTCTAATACTTGGTATGTATGCAACCAATTTTTTCAGTGGCAAATTGTTTTTCATGGGTCTGTACACCTTGATACCAGTAATGTAGAAAGTTCCCCTGCTCCATATCCTTACAGGCATTTGATTGGATTTTATGTTATCTCATTATAATTTTATTTTATATTTCCTGGTTATTAGTGAATTTGATCACCATTTAATCTGTGTATTCCTCAATTGTGTTTCTTTTTCTGAAAATGCCTGTTTATTTTTCTTTGTCAGTTTATTATTTGTTGGTTATTACCAATTTGTTATTTGTGTGCTTCTTACTAATTTTGGGGGTTTATCCTTATATTCTGGATGCTAATTATTTATTAGTCTCATCTTTTACAAATATCTTTTCCTAGTTTGTACCTTTATTCTTTACTCTTTCTGTTGTGTTTTTTAATGAAATAAAATTTTAAATTCAAGGTATTCAAATGTATCACTTTTATTTTTACATTTTCATCTTGTTAAGAAATGCCCCTCATCCATCTTAATATCAAAAGATATTATCTAGAATTTTTCTAAATATTTAAAAATTTTGTCACTAACATGTAAGAATTTGTTCAGTTGGAAATTTCTTTTGGTATTTTGTCGATGGCAAAATGATTGCCGATGTTGATGGCAAAATGATTTGCCAATGGCAAATGAATTTGGCAATTATCGCCATTTTTTTTCCATACAATTAAAAAAGAGTCCTTCTATGATTTGACTACTCATCTTCTCTACTAATTGCCTATGCACTCTTAAATTTAAATATATCAAAAATATCATACACACATACACATTATACTTCTGGAATCTAGATCTTTTCTTCTTTTTATTTATTTATTGCTATGCAAATAACACATTGTCCTACATAATATAGCTCTATAATAACCACTGATATCTGTTAGAGCCAGTTTTCCCTCCTGGTTCTTCTTCAGGAATATCTCGACACTTTACAGTCCTTTGACACATTACATCAATTTAAAATGGCATTGTCTAATTCCATAGAAAATATACTAGTCATTTGAAATGTGTTAAATCTATACATCATTTGATACATAGAAAAATAGAGTAGCTATTTTTATGATATAGCTTTTTCCACTCTATGAACATCATATGTCCTTTCCTTTTTAAAGTTTTATATTTCAAAATAATTGTACTTTATTTCACATAAATTTGCTATTTTTTAGATATGTGTTTATATACATGCATTTTACTTTGAAATTTTAAATTGTGTATATTTGTATAGATAGATAATAGATAATTATATTTCTTAATTATTGCTTGGTTACAGAAATTCAATTAAAATTTGGAAGTGATCTTTTTATCCCACAAAATTGTTAAACTCTGTTATTAATTACAATAATTTGCTCATTTTTTGCATATATAATCATGTAACCTGCAAATAATAGCAGTTTCCTTATTTCCTTCTATGTCTTTTTAACATAACAGTATTCAATTTCTAGAATCTCAGTTTTAAGTCTCTCAGCTGTCCATCAAATCTCAGGCCTAGCCTTTGTTGCGTGTCCAAATATTTAGCTGTTAGTTAAAAGTAAGACTGTGGGCCAACAATGATTGGCAGATACTCCAAGGACAAATACACAAACACTAGCTTCAATACTAGGTCATCCTTTAGGGATTTTTGCTTTCTTGTTATTTCTGGACTCCAGTGAATTTCTTTCTTTCCCTGTAGTTTTTTTTTTTTTTTCCTTCAGAAAAGGGTGGGGGAGTTTTGTTGTTTCATTTTCATGTTTTAACTATGATTTTTGTGACTGCAATTTGGAGAGATGCCAGGAATGTTTTACTTTGGTTTTAGAGGCTTTTGTTTGTTTGTTTGTTTTTGGTTTTGTTTTTTAAATAAGACATATAGTATATTATTATGGTCATGGGAATTAACTGGTAGAAATTGAATAAGTAATGGTATAAGATTGATGGAAAACAATCTTTGCATGATTGATTCTAAGAGGAAATTGGATACAAGCTAACCTCAGACAGATGCACTGACACTAAATCAATGGAAAAGGAAGAAAGATAAGAGGGAAGGATTCTAGTGCACAAAGATTGGTAGAACTGATAATCAGCATGACTGGCACTGATTTTCCTTTTCTCTGGCCCTTCCTGATCTTAACCAAGGAGTTTTCAGGGTGTTATACTTAAAAACCTTTCCATTTCCTGATAGTTTCTTTTCTCTCTTTCTTTCTTTCTCTCTTCCTCTCTTTCTCTCTTCCTCTCTTTCTTTCTTTCTTTCTTTCTTTCTTTCTTTCTTTCTTTCTTTCTTTCTTTCTTTCTTTCTTTCTTTCTTTCTTCTTTTTCTTCTCTTACTGTGATTTTTGGGTATGTCTTCCAGACTCTTTTCCTTGAACTTTCTCGAATGAGATGGGCCATAGCCTCTTTGGTGTGCAGCACTGATATGGATATCCCCACCTTATTTATGTACTTTTATAGTTCTTATAAAAAAACAAATCTAAGAGTGGAGGCTCTCAAACATGTGGGTTTAAGTGGCTACTTTAAAACATACTTGTTAATACATATTGATCATTCCTCAGTGGGGCTCAGTGAATATGAGCTTCAGTGAAACAGAGTGGAAGATAGCCTAGTTGCTGTGGAAACAAGATTATTGTATTATAATGACTGTGGAATATTGGGAATTGTAGCTCATGTTTTTGCATTTTGATTCCTTCATCTGTAAAATGTAGAGGTTTAGCTTGATAGATCTTTAAAATTTCTACCAGATCTCACTCTCCCATAAACAGGTGATTCTGGTGCTAGAATCGAAAATCAAATTTTTTTAACTATCACACTCTGTTCTGCTGTCCATTCCTTATGGAATTTGATAAATTAACCAACTTCAATAATGTGAAATTTGTAAATGAATGTCAGAAGGTAAATTATCTGTCAACAGTTAGAAAATCGTAATTGAACTGTGTTGTTAGTTGGTCAATTACACTCTAGTTTATAATTACCTCAAAATGAGACCATCTGTTAAATGAATGGAAAAAGTAAAATGTGAGACAAACATGTCCTTTCCTTCTCATTACTTCTGAAATTTTTGGAAGACTTTAAGCCTTACAACTTGCAAATCTCTGTTATTTTTGTCTTAAATTTCCTTTTTCTTACGTTTCCTTGAATGTTGTAACTCTCTTCAGAGCAAAATGATTGATTCAAATTCCAACAAGTCCCAGCCATTGTACACTGAAGAAGTACACATTTATTTAAACATTCCTATAATTGATCATTTCCAATATTTTCAGTAGTAGAAAGCACATAATTTCCTACAGTTTTAGAATTAGAGCAAGTTGAGCATATTAGTTCATATTAATAATATTTTAATGTGTTTCTTACAAGGAATAATCAAATTCACTTGTAACATTGACAATAAAATATTCATTAGTCACTTATTTCCATTTATAATATAAGCAGAGAATAGAGTCTCATTTATTAATTTTAAGCTTTACTTAAGTACACTTTATGAATGGAAGAGCATTATATAAGTTCTCTCTTATGGTGATTAAAAACAACTTTTTTAAGTATATGCATTTTTTTATTTTTATTTTTTCAGTGATCCAAGATTCATTGTTTATGCACCACACCCAGTGCTCAAAACAACTTCTGAAAACAACAAATTGTATAAAGTTTAAGGGATCAGGAAATGTGATTTCTTGACCTGATTACTAGCAATTATCCTACTGTGCAAACTATGGCAGTTTTCAGTGACCTTTGTTTTCTTAAGTTTTAAATGTTTGTTTAATCATGGCCACTTTTTCATTTCAATTTTAATTTCAGGAGTTTCTCTGAGGTATGGGAAGGCCCTTTTGCTATGTAAGATGTCATGTGCTAGAAGTCTAAATCAAAACAAACTTGTTTTTCATTTATCATAAAGGAATGCTTCATTATATTTAGGCCAACTTTCAGGTTTTACCTGATGAAACTTTTTGAGTATACAATAGGGACTCCTGGCTGGTTCAGCTGGCAGAGTATATGATTCTTGATCTCAGGATCATGAATTAGAGCCCCATATTGGGTGTAGAGATTACTTTAAAAAACACAGTATTTGATGGCTTATTATTTCTTAAGCTCATCATTTCCTTAGCAATATTTCACCTTGACTTATTTCCCTCCTCCATCATGTGAAAAGGGTGTTCTTTCCTTTTAACAGAAAAGTGCAGAGAGCTGAAGGAGGAGATATTTGGTGAGGAGACCAAAGATCCAATTTATTTTTAGTTTTAAGGGAAGAGTTCATAGTCTATGGCTACAATTGATGAGGTTGGCTGTTCACATTATTTTTTAACATCAACTGTAGACATACAGGCAATTGGCATAACCATAAGCTATTCATTAGCCATGAGAAGTGACTGAGTAGGTGGGTTCTTAAATCCTTTAAGATTTGGAAAATTTAACATAAGAATATCTTATTCTACTTCCAAGGAAATGGAAATTGCCATTTAATAATTCATTTTCACCTGTAGTTTTCTCCTTTTAATGAAGAATAATATTTCTGAAAGGAATATATAATTTTTGCTTCAATTGTACTAGAATATCTTATAATTTAAGTCTGTCTTTCAAATAAAAATGCATTTTGAACAATTATCTTCAGCGTGTGTCTTTTGTGTCCAGATATTTTTAAGTCAGTATGGATTAATGTTTAGGAAATTTAAAGTTATAATGGATTTTTATCTTCTATTCTTGAGGTTCAAACTGTTAAACAAGCTTTGACGAAATATCATTGTGTTATGGACTACAACTTATTAAATCATATAATTTTATAAGAGCCTTCTGAAATATACTTTAATAAAGTAGTCTGATAAATCAAATTACTCTTGCCTCTCAAGAAGAAAAAAATTCAGGAAAATAGGAAAAGCATTGTTCTTGTATTTTGGTAAATAGTAAGTTACTCTCAGTAAAAAAAAAAAAAGGTTACTCTCGGTCTCCTCTTTATCCATAAACTGATATCATTCTATAAGTTTTTAATTTTTTAATCTCCTAATTTATGAAGTTACTTTTGAATGTTTTATAAAATTAAACAATATACCTCTAGGTAAAATCTAAATGATGATGCCTACAAGTACATTATAATTATTACATAAAATATTTTTCCAAATCAAATACTGGAAAATTACAACTGTTGAAAACATAATTTTTAAAAAGACAAAATCATGAATTACATTTAAATATAAAATAATACCTGTCAAATATGTAGTTTAACTTATTAATTAATAAAGGAATTAACTAATAAGGGTTATTCTCGATAACCAACTCTTGTTGGTTTAGATTTAAACAGATAATGTCCAACAGTGCAATAAGTTGTTTTCTTTAGGGCTATTTGTGCCATTGAACAGAACTTAGCAACAACTCTTTGGGATAAAAGTGTACAAATTAAATTCTGCCCCTAAAGAATTGTAAAATAATCTAAAAGACAGAGTCAATCAGATCTGCAATGAAAGAAGTCACAGTAAACTCATTTGCCTATTTCCAAGGACTGAATTTTTTTTCTGGAAGAAGTTTCTTGTATACAGCTAAAACCCTCAAAGCTCTGGGATGCCTGAGTGGCTGGGTCGGTTAGGAGTCTGCCTTTGGCTGGGGTGGTTATTCCAGGGTGCTGGGATTGAGTCCCTGCATCAGGCTCCTTACTCTTCAGGGAGCCTGTGTTTTCCTCTGCCTGCTGCTCCCTCTGTTCTCTCTCTCTCACAAATAAATAAACAAAATCTTAAAAAAAAAAAAGACCTTCAAAGCATTGGTTATTCATGAAAAGAACACAGAATCAGCATGCTAAAACCGTATGTTACTTACTCTCTCCAATGAAGAAACACATTTAATAGCATTTTATCCCTAATAGCTAAAACTCAAATCATGGAGTCTGATTATAGGAGGACATAAAGTTAGGCAGATCATAAGTCATTTTTTTACTGGCTCTGTGGCTTTGGTTTCCTTAAACTCTTAAGCCTTGGTTTGAGAAACAGGTAAGATATGTAAAATAGAAATAACTAGAATATCAACTCCATGAGGTACTGGTGAGGAATAAATGAGATATAAAAATAAATGTTCATAAAACTTTAGAGTATCAGCTTGTACATACTAATCACTCATTACATAATAACTTCTTTATCTTCACATAAATTTTTGTAGATATTTATTTTCTTACCTAGCTATGCATTCAAATAGTTTTTATTTTGTTTAATAAATACTCAGAATGCATGCATAAAGTAGATTTGTCCCCCTGTTTAATCAAATTTTACCACAACTCTTTTTGTGCTTTTAAAACTGTGATAAATCCAAATAAAATGTAGAAATATAAGTAAAGGGATATTGATATCTAAAATTGTAAGTTATTGACACAAGTCTTGCCATTTATTTATTTCTTTGTTTACTTAGTACCAATGAACCACTAAAATTGAATTTTAGGATTTTATTTTTAATGACAAATTATTTGTAATAGATGATTAATGAGTTTGATGTACTTAAGATCTAATTTCCATATGTTAGTTAATGTTACCGTGATTGTGTATCTGAGTATGTTTGGTAAACACTTGTTAGTATTAATTTTCTAGGGCTACTATAATAAAATACTACAGACTGGGTGGTTTAAACAATACAATTCTATTTTCTCACAGTTATGAAGACTGGAAGTCCAAAATCAAGGTATTGAGAGGTTTGGCTATTTTCTCTGGCTTGTCTTGCAGATGTCTGCCTTCTTGCTGTTTCCTCACATGGTCTTTTCTCTGTGTATTCCTACATCTGGTGCCTCTAATATCTTTTTATAAGAACACTGGTCATATTGAATTAGGATGAGCCCATATGACCTAATTTTACCATAATTATTTCTTTAAAGATCCTATCTCCAAATATAGTCACATTCTGAGGTAATAAGGGCTAGAACTTCAATACGTAAATTTGGAGGGTGATCCAATTCAGTCCATAACACATGCATAAGGATCTTGAATGTATATGTTTTTGGAAATATTTTCCATTTTTTGCTAATGTGGTATATCTCAGTAGAAAGACACTCTCTGAAACCATTATGTCTGACCCCCAGTGCTGCTACACTACTACTTGTTCTGTTGCTCTGAATATGCAACTTAACTTCCTTGTGCCTCTTTTTCTCTATTTCCTCAATGCAGATAATTGTAGTACATTTTTTATGGATTTGGTGTATGAAGGCAAATTAATTAATTCATATACCACATTTAGAAGAAATCTATAAATATTCAATAATTTTCAGAAAGTATTAATACTATTTATTTTCTTTAACTAATATATCATAAACAAACCCAATGAATGTCGAATAGAAATTAAAGAAAATATATTTATCCGTTTCTCTTTCTATATATATATTTGATTTTCTTTATGTACATAAATTTAATTTATAAAATTATATATATATATAAAGTTATATATTTAAATTTAAGCTTGCCCTTTTCTGAGGTACCATATTTCATTAATAAACAACTAGGACCTCTTCAATTATTTATCAACAAGTTGAGCTGCATATTATTTGATTTTTAAGAACCAAGAGAGAAGAGATATTAGTCCATGTTAACTTTCAGTAAAAGACCAAACATGCTATTTTATTTGGTGATTATTTCATTATTTTTGAGGTATATAAATTTGGAGAATATATATAGTGTCTTCCTATTTGGAGAAATAACACAGAATTTAATGATTTTGTTCTTGTTGAAAGCTTGCTTCAGTGCATGACAGCATTGAATTAACATTCAGTATTTGATGAAAATAGGAAGAAAAGAATGATGAAAAGGAATATTGGTAACTACCCACAACAAACATTGAATTATTAGTTTATAATATTCAGATAAAAATACTTTAAAATGAGTAGAAGATAATCCTGAAGTTGTTCTTTTGAGATCACATATTAAAAGTTACCACATGTCTGCTTGCAATGTGAAATACAACATTGTGCAGTGGACTACATGATTTATCAGAGATTCCTGCCTTCCTCTAATCCTGTGAGCCTATGGAAACTTTTCAAATACTGCTGCCATAAATACTCATGATGCCTCTTCAGCACACTGAGTCAAAGGCAATTGATCTGGGTTGGCCTTCATCTCTACTATGGTGTCAGGTGTATATCGTACTTTTCTTCTATTTTATGATGACAACTTCCCATTTTGCATCAAGTGGCTATTCTTACTCTCATTGTCATTGGAGTTCACTCAAGATGTAGAAGACAATCCTGTATTTGCTATATGGGAAATTCAATTCTTCCAACCTTTTGCAATATTACATTTGAGGTCATTTTCTTTTTTTAAAGATAGCTATCTTCATAATTCATATATAAGCATGGGGTGAAAGATTGCTGATGATCCTGAGAAGGAGCAGAGCCATGTTTCCTAGTTCCAGCTTATGGCCCTGATATGACAAGTGAAAATAAAAGGTAAGATTTACTGGCAGCAAAGAATAGCTATGAAATTCATGGGGTAAGAGAATTTGACTTATTTATTTAACTGAGTTTGAAATGAAATATATAGTATAGTGCAAGTAAAGGTCAGGGAGAAATTAAATAAAGGATTGGGGAGTGGAAATATTACCTGAGCTTAACTGAGTATCAAATAAACACAATATACATTTATCTAGTTCTCTTGGGATCACTTTATTAAAACAACTTTTATCTTCATTTTTAAAAAAAATAAATACTCTCCGTTTAAAGAAAAAAAATGCTGTCAGGACATCTTTATGAGCGTCTGAAGCTCCACTGAATCTATACCTGAAAATAGGAATTTTATTGATCTTCCTCATCAATGTGTTTTCCTAATTGAAAATTACCAATTAATTTAGGTTAGCTAAGAGATCTTTTTTCTGTTTATTTATTAACAGTATAATACCTGTATAGACATGGTGCACTATTTGAAAGACAAAAGCAAAGATTTGTTTATGTGAAAGAAGGCAAAAGAAACTGTAGAAATTATTCACAACTGTGGAGATCGTAAACCTTATACCAGACGGTGTGCAAAGGAAGGACATCTTTAGCATAGAAATCTAAATGTCATGTCTTAGTTTCTCATAACTGAAATAATTGCAGAATGTGATGTATGTATAAGAAGGGTAAATTCATCAAAATGGTCCACTGTCTCTGTGAGCAGCATGCTCAAGTGCTCTTTTTTTAAATCTTTATGGCCTAAGTACATTTCTCACATAAGTTTCTGTATGTGAAAGAGAAACTAAAAAATGTTTTTGACCTTCATAATTACTTCCTAGAAAGTGGTTTGATATTAGAGTTTTTGGTTGAGATTTACACTTACTGTGTTCAAATATCTTGCATATATATGGAAGTCTTTAGATTGAAACCATTATATACTTCTTTTCCCTATCTATAAGTAAGATATTGTTTATTGAGGAAAAAATAAATACTTATTATTTTAGTTTATTTAGATTTCCTTAGATTTTTCCCAGAAACATTTTACATGCCAGTAGGAACCTATGATTCTATAGGATTTTACACAATTAAAAGATTATTTAAAAGATTTAGCAGTACATTAAAAATAGTATATATTCAGTTCCACTATTGTAAGTACTTCAATGTATCTTTAAGAGAAAATGGGTTAATGAGAACTTTAGAAATCTTCCTTGTAAATATTCTAACCAAATGATATTGGGAATAAGTAAGTAGTTCACCTCTACTTCACATATATAGATGAATAAAAAAGTGTGTCTGAAATGTTGACTTTTAAAAACATGTTTCCAAAAAGTTTGCTGGTTAAATATCAGCCTGTTATGATTTTTTTCAATGGGAAAATTATATTCTGTGAGTTATGTGCAGGTTAACATCTGCAATGTAGGTCCTACTGTAGTTTCAATACAAACATACATATGTTATACTTTGTAGAAATGCAACAAGAACAAAAGAACATGTCTAGTCAAAAATTAGTGTGCTGTCTGGGGAGGAACTTCAGGGCAGTAGTGGTAAAATATATACTGGAAGCCAAATAATACAAATATTGATGAAAACATTAAGTATCCTCACACTAATAGTATGGTAGAGTATCATTAACAAATGGCTGAATAGGAAACTCCAAGCTTTCATTTTCCATGGAGACATCAAAAACAGAAATATGTTTTTCTTTGCTCTCTTTTTATTGTATCTATATAGATAGATGCTAACTAAGCACTGCAATAATCATTTCACAATATACATAAATCAAACCATGATGCTGTTCACCTTAAACTTATCCAGTTATGTATGTCAATTATATTTCAATAAAACTGGAAAAACAAATGCTTCAAAGCATTTAAGGATTAAAAATAATAATATATAACAAATAAAATAAAAACTGGCTAAGCAACCAAGATTTATAGCAACCAAGTGAATACAAAATCATAAAAAAACCACTTTCAAAGTGGTAGGGCATAGGTGAATGGATAAGAAGATGTGAGATAGGTATATATATATATATATATATATATATATATATATATATTCTGGAATATTATGCAGCCATCAAAAAAAGAAATCTTGCCATTTGCAGCAATATGGATGGAACTAGAGGGTATTATGCTAAGTGAAATAAGTCAGTCAGAGAAAGACAATTATCATATGATCTCACTGATATGTGGAATTTAAGAAAGAAGACAGAGACTCATAGGGGAAGAAAGGAAAAAATGAAACAACATAAAACCAGAAAAGGAAACAAACCATAAAAGACTCTTAATCTTGGGAAACAAACTGAGGGTTGCTGGAGGAGAGGGGTGGGAGGATGGGATGACTGGGTGATGGATATTGGGGAGGGTATGTGCTATGGTGAATGCTATGAATTGTGTAAGACTGAAGAAGCACAGACCTGTACTCCTGAAAAAAAGATACATTATATGTTAATTAATTGAATTTAAATTAATATATATATATGTATAAAGAAAAAAAAAACGGTAGGACATTTTGTGGTGGTTTTATTCATTCTTGTACCACTGCGTCCATGGCACAGGGTTGTCTTGGTCTGGAGGTGGTGGCAGCCCAATTCCCATTCCTTTCCTCAAACCAGAGAGAACAAAGAAGACCTTTGCAATGTTCTAACCTGTCTGGTGCTTACTGCAAGAACTTGTCTCTGTTTGCCTAACTTGCATGGCACACAGGGAGTAAAAGGGGCTTTGGAAAACTGCAGCAAGATTGCAGACCTACAGATGCCTGGGGCAAGAGATTACTGAATAGAGTCATACAATGGACTATCCAAGTCCCTAAGGAGAAGCTGGCAGGAGAATATTTGAAAAAAAATAAGACATTTAAAAGCAACAGGTATGTGGAGAAATTTTTAAAAGCCACACACAGAACCAGACAAAATGCATGTTTACAACATCCCTGAGAAGACTACGCTCAGAGCATATCAATCTAATTAAATGAAAGATTGCTACTGTGCAAAACCAATCTGGACAGACTGGTAGAGGTGGCCATTTCTTCAAATGTCCAATTTTCAACCAAATATTATAAAGTATACAAAGACACACTAAAATATGGTCCATTCAAAGGAAGAAAATTAAGTGACAGAACTATCTTGGATGAACCACAGGCAACGGATTTACTAGGTAAAGACTTTGAAAGAACTTTCTTAAGTATCCTCAGATGATGAAAGGAAAACATGGACAAAAAGCTAAAAAAAATAGAAAAAAAAAGAAAACTTGAAAAAGTTTCTCAGGGAGTTTAAAAAATGGACTTGATCTATCTAGATTATAGTTTTACAATACTGCTTCTGTTATATAGAAAATGATTTTACAGGAAGAAAGAGGGGATGCTTGGTAACTGTCATAGGTGCATTTTAGCCATTCCAGTAAGGATGAGATAGAATTGGTGGGAGTTACAGAACAAGAGCCAAAAGGAGGGAACATAAATGAGGTATATATTTGATACATTTGCTTGAATTGCCTGGTTGTTGGTTTGAGTTCCCAAGGAGACATTCTTTGTGAATGGATAGACATCTAATCATGGAGATAACTATGAGTATACACAGTGGGTTTTGTCATAGGAAAAGCAAACAACACATTATATTTGAAACCCCATTAGACACCCAAGTGGGGATGTCAAGTAAATACAGAGCTGTATGTGATTCTGGAGATCAGAAGAAAGATCTCAGTTTCAGATTTAGTATATTAATGACATTTAAAATTACAAGAAGGAATGATATCACTTAGGAAGAAAGTATGAAGCGAGACAAAAATTGTCCTCAGGTTGTTCTTCAGAACAATAATATGTATTTGTTATTTTCAAAAGTTCAAGCCATAGAAATACTGTAAAAATGAGGCATCATATTTTCTGGACTCATCATTGAAGTGAAACCAAAGACCTTTATTTTCAATATAAGAAATGATATTTCCACAACATAATGTTGAAATCTGAAGCTCTCTGGTACCATCCTATTTAGTGCAGTTGATATACCTCGAACATTATTTTTCAGCACACAAGTGTGTATTCCAAGCCTACTAATAACTGGTCCAAAGTAGAAGAAAACATGGTGATGTATGAAGAATTAGCAATAGGCAGCACATACCAAAGTCAAATAAGCCCCTAAGGCCACAGGAAATAAAAAGATTTTGCAAATATAAATGGTGGTTAAATAATTAGAGAAAGAAGAAAAAAATGGATAGAGTAGACATTGCTAGGACAGAAACACTTAACTTGGTAACATGGTACAGAATATAAGAAAATAAAACAAAATTAACTCTAAGGATATAAGTCTGACAAATTAAAAAAAACTAACATTACAATCAAGAACAACAAAAGTCAAGATGGAAGAAGAAATTGATGAGTTTTATCCAATATGATTAACTTACAATATCAAGAAAAAACAGTTTCCTTACTCATACTCACAACATTTCTGACACCAGATATGTGGATTTATTCCCACACCAACTGATTTTCTGACACTACTGGGTGTTCTACAATTCAATTTAGTTCTAATGCTATCTCTGTGGAGCTAAAGACAGATCCAAATAAACCAAGGGCTCAGTCCCACAAGATGCCCCCACTTCAGATGTCAATGACAAGTCCCAGGTTGTCTCTCATACTTCTGACCAACTAAGTATTAAGTTAGGGTTTCCATGACTTCCTCCTCAGGGTCAGCAATTTGCCAGAACAGCTCCCATAACTCAGGGAATATTTACTTACACTTACTGGTTTATTATATAACAAAGGATACAGATGAACAGCCATATAAGGGATACATTACAACAAGTCTGGAAAGGCCCCTAGTGCTGAAGCTTCTAGCCACATAAAATGGGGGTATGTTGACTCTAGGCACTTAGATGTATTTACCAAACCCCATACTTTTGGGATTTTTATAGAAGCATCATCATTTAGGTATTATTGATCATTAATTCCACTTCCAACCCCTCTCCTGTTTCTGAAGAATGCTGGATGAGGCTGAAAGTTCCAAGCATCTAATCATGGCTTATCCTTTCTGGAGATTAGCCCCCATCTGGGGTTCACCAAGGGTCATGTCATTAGAACAAAAGACATTCCTAGATGGTGGCAAAGTAGGGGACCTTATTTCATCTGGTCCCTTGAATTTAGCTGGATATCTATCAAACCATTCTGACCACACACAAAATCAACCTGAAATGTAAGATTTACCTGGATCTCTACGAGCAGAAAAGCTACTTTTTGCAAGATAGATGTGTAACTTTGAATCTTTGGGGGAAATATAGGAAGATAAATGGAAGGGGGAGGGAGCCTCCATAAGCTGTCCACTGGGAAGTGATATAACACCAGAGCACAAAAACAGACCCTTAGAAATCTGCTCCGGTGAGAGACATCCCTTTCTGAAAAAGACACAGGCGTTGAGTAGGGCAGAATTCAAGGTGGATCATTGTGGTCTCAGGATCACAGGTGACACAGAAAGAACAGGGGGCCTGAACTGATAGCATGCCCAAGCAGTGGAGCAGGCAGACTGGTTATGGTCAGTGAGTCCAGAAGGAACTCTCAGCTCCAGTCATCATAATCATGAGCTGGGCTGGTAGGGAAACCACTCTCTGCCTGAGCACCCTGGAAAGGACCAGAAGGTGCGAGCTGCTTAACATTCCAGATTCCAGGGGAGATACAAAATGCTTGCACTCATGACAGGGCAACAGGTCTCAGGGAGGTGTGGCCCCTGAAAGGACACTGGGGGGCACCCAGCCATAACCTGGGAGATGTGTGAACCCACAGTTGCTCACAATTTCAAAGTCACAAAGCACAGAGACTCTCCTGGGTCCCCAGAACTCCTCCAGGAGAGTTGCTGCGGGTGTGAATAGCATAAGTCTGTGGAATTTGGAACACACAGAAGTGGAAATGGTTTAACCTGGAGGGTTTATTGAAGAAAGGGGACCATGAACTTGTGGCTCTGGGCCAGAGATTCCCCCAGGGCCATATTAAAGAGAAGTAGAAACCAGTAGAAACAAAATCCACACAGACTACCAGCTTTCATTAAGTCCATCCTCCTGACAAGGTGTGAGGCAACTCCACCCTGGCAAAGATGCCTAAGAAGCTGAGCATCAGGACCCTCCCCCAGAAGACAGACTGGAAGAAGAGATGAATGACAAGCTTATTTCCCACAGGACTGTAAAATTCTAGCGCCAGGAGAAAATGATATATTGAGTTCCAGGTTTTCCACGACTCATTTATACTTCAGACTAAAATTTTGTGTTTCCTTTTTTCTTTTTCTTTTTTTTCCTTTTTTTTTCTTTTTTTTACTCTGCTCCCATTTCAAATAAATTCTTATTTCCAAACTCATGTTTTTAAGTTAATTTTTAACTCATTTTTTTCACATCTATGTTTTATAGATTCATGCCCTATACTAGTCCATTTTACACTCTATTCAATTTTATCTTGATATATATGTAAGTTCTATTTTCTTTGCAATTTTGGGATATAGTGTCTTCTAACACACAGACCAAAAATCAATCAGGAACAGGCAGATTACCCTGCTTTGTCCACCCTGAGAGATTATAGTCTCTCCCCTCCCCTTCTTTTTTTCTTTTTAAAATTTTTTTTTAGATTTATTTATTTATTTGACAGGGAGAGAGAGAGAGAGATCACAAGTAGGCAGAGAGGCAGGCAGAGAGAGAGAAGGAAGCAGGCTCCCCGCTGAGCAGGGAGCCCGATGTGGGGCTTGATCCCAGGACCCTGAGATCATGACCTGAGTTGAAGGCAGAGGCTTTAACCCACTGAGCCACCCAGGCGCCCCTCCCCTCCCCTCCTTTTAAGAATTGTTTTGGATCATCTTGGCTTTGTTTGCATATNCCCGATGTGGGGCTTGATCCCAGGACCCTGAGATCATGACCTGAGTTGAAGGCAGAGGCTTTAACCCACTGAGCCACCCAGGCGCCCCTCCCCTCCCCTCCTTTTAAGAATTGTTTTGGATCATCTTGGCTTTGTTTGCATATTTATGGTAGCATCTGACCACTTTGGATTTTTTTTCTAGGGTACGTTTTGCTTGGGTCAGGGTTGATATTTTGGACTCTGTTCATTTGCTCAATATCTCTCAACAGAATGACTAGGTGAAGAAACTCTCCACAAAGAAAAGAAACAGAGACAATGTCCTCTGGATATAAGCAAGATGCCAAAAATAGAATTCAGGGGGCACCTGGATGGCTCAGTGGGTTAAACCTCTGCCTTAGGCTCAGGTCATGATCTCAGGGTTCTGGGATGGAGTCCCATATCAGGTTCTCTCCTCAGCAGGGAGCCTGCATCCCCCTCTCTCTCTGCCTGCCACTCTGCCTACTTGTGATCTCTCTCTCTCCCTGTCACATAAATAAATAAAATCTTAAGAAAATAGAATTCAAGATAGTAATCATAAGATAAATAGCTAGGCTTGAAAAAAGCAGTAGTGTGAATATAGAATCTCTAAAGCATAAATGAGATCTAATCAGGCCAAACTTAAAAATACAATAAATGAAATGCAGTCCAAACTGGTTACTCTAACAGCCAGGGTAAATGAGGCAGAAGGGAGAATAAGTGATCTAGAAGATAAGCTGATGGAAAAGAAGGAAGTTGAGGAAAACAGAGATAGGCAGCTAGTAGCCCATGAAAAAAGTCTTGAAGAAATTAATGATGCCATGAAATGCTCCAATGTCAGAATTATTGGGATCCCCAAGGGAATAGAAAGACAGAGAGGGACAGAAGATATATTTGAGCAAATCATAGCTGAGAGCTTCTCTAATCTGGGTAAGGAAACAAGCATTAATGTCCAAAAGGGAGAGAGGACCCCTCCTAAAAACAATAAAGATAGATCAATACCAAGAGTAAAGATTGCAAATCTTACAGCCAAAGAAACTACCCTGAGAGTAGCTAGGGAGAGGAGTTTTCTTACTTATGGACAGAGGAACATCAGAATAACATCAGACCTATCCACAGAAACCTTGCATGCCAGAAAGGGCTGGCAAGATATATTCAGGGTGCTAAATGAGAAAAACATGCAGCCAAGAATACTTTATCCAGCAAAGTTGTCATTCAGAATCAATGGAGAGATCAAGAGCTTCCAGGACAGGCAGAAACTGGAAGAATACGTGACAACCAAGCCAGCCCTGAAAGAAATATTAAGGGGGATTCTATAAATGAAGAGAAATGCCCAAGAACAATATAGACCAGAAATTAACAAAGACAATTTACAGAAACAGGGACTTTACAAGTAATACAATGGCACTAAATTCATGTCTTCAATAGTTACTCTAAGAGTTCCCATAAAAAGACAAAGGACTTCAGACTGGATAAAAAAGCAGGACCAATCCATATACTGTCTGCAAGAGACTCATTTTGAACCTAAAGATATCTACAGATTGAAAGTGAGGGTATGGAGAACAATTTACCACAGCAATGGACCTCAAAAGACAGCTGGTGTAGCAATCTTCATATCAGACAAATTAGATTTTAAACCAAAAACTCTAGGAAGATATAAAAAGGGACACTATATCATACTTAAAGTATCTACCCAACAAGAATATCTAACAACTGCAAATATCTAAGCCCCCAACATGGGAGCAACCAATTATATAAACTAATTAATAACCAAAATAAAGAAACAAATTGATAATAATACATTAATAGTAGGAGACTGCCAACACTCCACTCACAACAATGGACAGATCATCAAAGCAGATCAACAAAGGAACAAGAGATGTGAATAACACCTTGCACCAGATGGACTTCATAGATATATACAGAACATTCCATCCTAAGTCAACAGAATACTCATTCTTCTTGAGTGCACATGGAACTTTCTTCAGAGTAGATCACATACTGAGTCAACAAATCAGGTATCAACAAATAGCAAATAGTTGAGGTCATTCCCTGTGTATTTTCAGACCACAATGTTTTGAAACTGGAACTTAACCACAAGAAGAAATTTGGAAAGAATTCAAACACTTGGAGGTTAAAGAGCATCCTGCTAAAGAATGAATGGGTGAGTGCATCAACCAGGAAATTAAAGGAGAACTTAAACAATTCATGCAATCCAACAAAAATGAAAGCATTTTGGTTCAAACCCTATGAGATACTGCAAAGGCAGTCCTTAGATGGAAGTAAATAGCCATCCAAGCCTCTCTCAAAAAATTAGAAAATCCCAAATGCACAAGCTAACCTTACACCTAAAGAACCTAGGAAAAGAACAGCAAATAAAGCCTAAACCAAGCAGGAAAAGATAAATAATAAGGGTCAGAGCAGAAATCTATGAAATAGAAACTAGAAGAACAGTAGAACAGATCAATGAAACTGGAAGCTGCTTCTTTGAAAGAATTAATAAGATCAATAAACTCTGGCCAGACATATCCAGAAGAAAAGAGAAAGGACCCAAATTAATAAAATCATAAATGAAAGGAGA
This sequence comes from Ailurus styani, assembly GCA_002007465.1. Classification (NCBI taxonomy): domain Eukaryota; kingdom Metazoa; phylum Chordata; class Mammalia; order Carnivora; family Ailuridae; genus Ailurus; species Ailurus styani. The sequence goes on along the minus strand of LNAC01001179.1, from coordinate 610 downwards.
GAAATCACAACTAATACCAAAGAAAGAGAGACAATTATTAAAGCTTATTACCAGCAGCTACATGCCAACAAACTAGGCAATCTGGAAGAAATGGATGCATTCCCAGAAAAGTATAAATTACCAAGACTAAAACAGGAAGAAATAGACAATCTGAACAGACCAATAACCAGCAAGGATATTGAAAGAGTAATCAAAAACCTCCCAAGAAATAAGAACCCAGGGCCAAATGGGCTTCCCAGGGGAGTTATACCAAACATTTAAAAAAGAAATAATACTTATTGAAGTGAAGCTTTTTCAAAAAATGGAGATGGAAGGAAAACTTCCAAACTCATTCTATAAGGCCAGCAACACCCTGATTCCAAAACCAGACAAAGACCCCATCAAGAAGGAGAATTACGGACCAATACCCCTGATGAACATGGTTGCCAAAATACTCAACAAGATGCTAGACAATAAGATCCAACTGTACATTAAAAGGATTACTCACCACGACCAAGTGGGATTTATGCCTGGGCTGCAAGGTTCGTTCATCATTCAAAAATCAATCAACAGGGGGGAGCGGCAAGATGGCGGAGGAGTAGGAGACCAATTATCATCAGGTCCCAGGAAT